>CM062818.1:801647741-802046204 GCA_031772625.1 Pinus tabuliformis | reverse complement strand
TATGAAAAAAACTCCTTCACTTTTTACACAGGTGTCATGGTTTTAGAGAAATGACAAGAATACAGTTGCTACAAGAGAGTTGTTGTACTTCTGGAGTGACTTTGGAAAAATCATTTTTTTCTTCTATCTAGACTCTCCAAATGACTTTCTTGATGCATCAAATGATAACTAGACAAAACTATCTTTCCAATGAGTTATAATTCACTCAATTTGGAGTTGAGTAAGACCTCCAAAAGTTTCCTGTAAGAGAACACTTCATTTTTGCACCCTCACTCTGTAATTTTTTACTATTCTTGGGAGAATTGACATTTCAGGGGCTATAATTGATCATTTTTAGTGCTTGATAGGTCCATTGTGTATCCAAGAAAGAGATATTTCCAATGCACTATCATGGGCTCAATTTGCACACCGGGAAAGCCTCCAAAAGTGGCCTACAAAAAGGGGCTGCACATAGAGCAGGAGGCGTTGCGCATAGAGGGAGCGCTCCACATAGAGACAAAGCGTTGTGCATAGAGACAGAGCGCTACACATAGGGCCTATTTTCTAGTGCATTTTTGCATGGTGCTATGCATAGAGACGGAGTGTTGCATACCTATACAAGGCATTTCGCATAGGACCATCAAGGACCAAAACCACCATATCAACCATCCAAATTGCTCTTTTTCCACCTAGAACCTCTAAACAAGTAAGTACACTCCTTGAACTATCCTCCTGACACTCATTTCAAGATTTTTAAGTTGGTTTGCTATTAAAATTTTCAAACCCTAGGTTGTCTAAAAGCCCTCCCTCCTTACCATATCCCTTATTCCTACATTCTGTTATCAAATATTTCCACCTATCCCCTATACCCTAATCCCCCAAAACAAAATACTTAAACCCCTATTTACTAAATAGTCCCTATTAAAAATACCCCATCTTTTTCACTCTCACATCATACATATCTCATCCTACATCACACAAACTCCTCTCCCCATCCCCTATCCCTATTCACCATAACTCCCATTTCCTGATTACCTTCTCTAGGGTTTCTAAAGCTTCAAACTCAAAAACATGGATAAAGAGGATAAAGATTATGAGGAGAAAGATAAAATCACTCAGGCTGCCTTGAAAGCAAAGGATGCCAAAATCAGGAAGCTTGAGACCAGTTTACAAAGGGCCAAATATATCATCTCCTTTTATGAGCAAGAGAACAAGCAGCTAGAGGTCAAGCAGGAATTTATGCAAACCAAGTACATCATGGCAAAGAGGGGGGCTGAGTAGGCCAAGTTTTAGCTTGATGAGGCTTATGGAGATTATGGAGAGTCGGATGATGAACAGGGACAGAGAAAAGACCCGGAACAAGATTTGTAACATAAGAGTCAAGCAAATGAAGACAAGGCTAAAACAAGCACTAAAAGGAAAAAAGGAGGGTGATAGGCTTAGGTTTCTTGCTGAAGATTCCTTGGCTGACCCAGATACTTGATGGTGGTGGTCTCCCACAAATTTTGAGCAAGTTTTGAAAATTTTTGCATTTTTGAAGACGTTAACAGTTTTTGATATATAAATTTTGGCTCTATGCTTTCCCTAGGGGCATCCAATGAGGAAATGGTCAAAATTTTTGAATTCAAAATGATGATTACATACACCTTGTGCATTTGCTAAGCTTTTGGAGTAAAATTGGTCAACCAAAAGGTCATAAAACACCCAAAAAATGACCTTTCTGCCCTCTGTTTGAGCCACAGAAGCAATCTCGGGAGAATTCGTTTTTGAGGGGTCAAATGAACTCCAAATGCAAAAATTCAAGATGTTATGGAAAGTAGACTTGAATATATTTCCAACAAGCTATTTTGGGCCCAGTTAGGACATTGGAAAGGCCTCCAAAATGGCCCTGCAAAAAGTGATGCGCATAGATCTTGGGCAATGTGCATAAGACAAAAATTGTGCTGAGTGTCCATTTCACTGTGCCTTGCTGTAATTTTGGGTTTCCTCTCATAGATGGTGTTTTACTGATGTAAATGATGAATAGGCATGTAAATAGGATGGATAATAAGTACTAGAAGGTAGAGTCATTATATTAAAAGTCATCTTGAGGACAAATGAATCAGTTTCCTGACTTTTAGAGGCAAGTTGTTAGGATGCCTAGATTCCAATTTCTTGTTCCATTTTGGTTAGATTAGCTCCTCATCTTAGGGATTAAGCCCCTGAGGATGGGAGGAGGTTGAATCAATGTCTATATATTCTTCTTCTTTCTGATTATAAAGTGCTTGACTCAGCTGGATTCTTATGCTTTGAGTAGACATCATTTTGTATCAGTTTTAGCAGGAGATTAATGAAGAGTTGTAGCTATTTCTTTGGGATCCATGTGGTATGATGTTCAGTTCATTTTTTCTTATTTTTTCATGTGTTAAAATGTATTGTTAACTCCATTTCATCATTTCATACTCTTTAAGTGGATGTTTTCAAGTTTATAGGCAGAACCCATAATATTTATGCTCTATTTTGGGAAAATATTCACAGTCTATGTTTTCTCTAGTTAGGAAGGATCCATGTTGCTTACATGCTCTGTCTAGCTCCTCACTTGTCTAGAATCACCTCACCCATCAAAACCTACAGTGTTGAGCCTTATGCATAACTTGCCCCATCGAAACCCTGCAATTTTGACCTAATTTTCTTGCCCTAACTGTTTGGCTCCTCCTGATCCAACAAAACCCTTCAAAATCAAATCAAACCTTGTGCTACTATACGTGGCCTAATATAATTTTCTCGATCCAGTCATCTTAGCTGAGATCCTTATGCAGAGAGCCTTCACCTAGCCTAGTAGGGCTAGCTACTTGGCTAAGCGTGGTTTTTGGTTACCTTGGCATTGCCTTCCTTCAGCCTGAGGTTCAATCCAGGTGATAACATAGTGGTGACCATATTGGGGAACGAGTGAAAGGTTTCATATTCTCCGGGGAATATCATCAAATTTTAGATTTGATTGTTGATGGTGAAGAACATCAGATGCATGCGAAGGCTGAAATCATTCACTTAGCGACTCTAGTGTCGAAAAATCCCAAGGTTCAGAATTTTTATGGCAACTACACTCTTCAAGAACTAGTAGCATGAATAATTTCTTGGTGAATTCATTGTTATCAAAATGGATTTGTTGGCTCGAAGGTATTCTCCCATGAACCGAGATAACATTCTAGGTTTCCCAAATAAAATTCCTAAGTTAGATTGGCAAAGGAATTTGCCTATTTTAAAGATGATGATAGGAATACTGCTTTACATCTGGTTAGATTTCACATGCATACTCGCAAGTTGAAGGTTGATTTTCTTGAAGACTGCTTGATGAAGATATTCATGGCCACTCTGGAAGGTGAAGCCTGATCTTGGTATGAAAGTTTTCCACCTACTTGTATTTACTATTTAAAGGATTTTCATACCATGTTCTTTGAAAGGTATAAAGAATCTTGTCCATCCTTAATATTAGCTAAGAACTGTTGTAAACATGTTTATAGTTTTATTGAAAATGTTGATAAAGTTTATGAAGATGATGACTTCATGGACGATGAGATCATGGAAGCCCAGTATGAAAATCCATTTTAGCAGCATAAAGAGAGCTTAGAGGATACTTATCAAGATACTCAGGAAATTTTTCAGCAGGTTCAAGATCTTAGTACAATTGAAAATGATGGAAAACAAGGTCTTATTTCAGATCTACTCATAGTAGAAGACAGTATGTAGGAAAATCAAGTTCCAATTTCAAATTGTGATAAAGTCAAGTTGGCTATTTCGGATCTAGATTTAGATCGTGATGATGAAGAAATCATTGAAGTCTTCTCTGGTTTTTCCCTTCAACAACATTCTCAAAAAGCTAGTCACTTCAATACACAAGATCGTATTCATCATACAGTAGCTTCCTCTTTGCTTCAACATGAAGGGATTTTGCATTTTGATAGTCAACAGGCACATGAATGAATCAACAGTCTGATGAAAATTTATATACTCCTTTGCTTGAAATTAATGAAGATATTCAACATCCTTGTCAAACTTTAGGAGGGAAAGAAGACAATTATTGTTTTAGCAAAAGAAAATAAAAGGTACTATCTCCTATATCTGAAGATGACAAAGATCAATTCCTGAAAGGTCATGTTACAGCCCAAGATAATGCAGGTTTTTAGTGTTCATATCGTCAAGAAGGTGTTACTGAAGCTTCTTCAACTTTTGGAAATGAGGACAATCTTGAAATTAGATTTATAGATCACGGAACAGATACTGCTTTCTTTCATGAAAATGATAGGGCTGTCATGTTTGATAATCTTGAAGAATGTTTTCTATTTAAGAATGACTTAGACTATGAAATTGAGGAGTATGAGCCTGAGAGAGACATTATGCCAGAAACCGAGTCAGAATTTCTCATGCTCGAGGAATTTACAGCGAACACTCAAATAGCAGAAGCTTATACTTCTCTATGCCTTCCTATCAATTAGCAACCAACTATTCTTTCAAATCAAAATGAAGGGAGTACTTGTATTTTTGCTGCTAGATCTCAAGACAAGCTAGTGCTTTAGGATTTTCAAGATCCCTTTGAGATTCTTTTGAAAGCATTGCAGAAGGTGAAGGTTGTCTGGTTTGTTAGCATAGGCCTTAGTTTCAGTTGTTATTGTGAGTTGCCTACAGTACATTGTTCTGCCTACTCGGGGAAAGTGAGAGCATAATTTTAGTGAATAGCCATCTGCTGGATTGGTTACATTGGAAGGTTCACTTCACATGATTTTACATATTTATTCAGTAGGTAGGTGGTTGTCATCAGTGTTTAAAGCCCTCAAATCTCGATGGTCTGTTTCCACTAATAGGTTTTGTAAGTACTGGTTTCAATTAAGTAAGTCTTGAGTCATTTTTTCAGTCAATGTCAAGTCAGTTTTGAGTCAATTTGTGTCATTTGAAATTGTCAGCATTTAGTCCTGCATTTCAATTTAAGTTTTTGACCGTATTGGCCCACATGGTTAGGCACTTAGTCTACAGTGTTCTTGACACCTCCAAGGAGCTGCCATCCCCAATAAGGCTGATGTTAGTGTCAGTATTTTCATGTTTCCATCAGTGATAAAAAATCCTCTTTTCATATCATTTTAAGGGTCCCATTCAGAATTTTTTATCATTCCACTAGGTCACGCAAAAAAATTAGTTAGTGATGGTAGTCCTAGTCCAAAAGCATCACTCTTCCCTAAACGTGATTACTTTCTAGCATAGTTTCATATCTTGTTGATTGTAAATCATCCATAAAGTTATTTTTATCATGTCATTTGTATCAATCATGAGGTCATTATGTCATCTTGAAATTCAGTCCTTCAAGGTCTCATTAGGTATTTAGGGTTTTTCAAGGTTTCATTAGTTCATTAGGGTTGCCAAGGTTCCATTCCATTGCATAATACCAGCAAGTAAAGGGTGATCAAATAACATCCCTTCACCATGTGAAGATGATTTGTAAAGAGAAATGATTATTTCATTATGTAATTTTATGTCTTTCAAATGTAATAATTTCACCATCCCAAGCTATTAAATCAGTGTTCCAAAGATGCCAAACCTTCAAAAGATCAATTTGTCAAAGGAAATAGTCAAGTGAAAGGGTAAAGTTTCAAAGGGTTAAGTGCATGCCAAAGGGAGTTGTCTTTTCCCAAGGGTGTCCAAATCATCATTTTCCACTAGCACTTAACCTTAATTTCCTCACGCATTGAGCTAGGGTTGGCTATTGAATCAGAGACATCTAAGTATATGAGGTATAAGGGATGTCATTTCAAAAATTATGAGGCCATTCCAACTCATACACATCATGTCTCCATCATTTTTTAATAAGTTATTCCAAGGGACAAATCATTTGCCACACATATGGACGTTTTTTCTTCAAACTATGTTTTAGACCAAACAGGGATGAATTTGGAAAAAGTGAGAGATTTTTTTTGTCAATTTTAGGCCAAGGATGAAAAACCTCCTCTTTTTACACATGTGTCATGGTTTTAGAGAAATGAAAAAAATACAGTTTCTACAAGAGAGTTGTTGCACTTCTCGTGTGACTTTGGAAAAATAACTTTTTTCTTCTATCTAGAGTCTCCAAATGACTTTATTGATGAGTCAAATGATAACTAGACAAACATAGCTTTCCAATGAGCTATCATGCACTCAATTTGGAGTTGAGGAAGACCTCCAAAAATTTCCTGCAAGAGAGCACTTCATTTTTGCACCCTCATTCTCCACGTTTTGACCAGTCTTGGGAGAATTGACTTTTAAGGGATATCATTGATCATTTTCAGTTCTTGATATGTCCATTGTGTAGCCAAGAGATGTACCTTTCAAACGAGCTATCATGGGCACAATTTGGACACCGGAAAAGCCTCAAAAGGTGGCCTGCAACAAGGCATTATACATAGAGCAGGAGGCGCTACGCATAGAGCAGGGAGTGCTGCACATAGAGATAGAGCGCTACGCATAGAGCCTGTTTTCCAGTGCATTTTTGCATGGAACTGCGCATAGAGCTGGAGCATTATGCACCTGTACAAGGTGCTACACATAGGGCCTGTTTTCCAGTGCATTTTTGCACGGCACTGCGTATAGAGCCGGAGCGCTGTGCAGCTGTACAAGGTGCTGCGCATAGGGCTAGCAAGCACCAAAACCACCCTATCAACCATCAAAATTGCTCTTTTTCCACCTAGAACCTCTAAACAAGTAAGTACACTTCTTGAACTATCCTCCCGGCACTCATTTCAAGATTTTTAAGTTGGTTTTCTATTAAATTTTTTAAACCCTAGGTTGTCTAAAAACCCTCCCTACTTACTGTATCCCTTATTCCCACATTCTCTTGTCAAATCTCTCCACCTATCCGCTATACCCTTATCCCCCCCAAAAAATCCTTAAACCCCTATTTACTAAATAGTCCCTATTAAAAAATACCCCATCCTTCTCACTCTCACATCATACATATCTCATCCTACATCACTCAAACTCCTCTCCCCTTCCCCTATCCCTATCCAC
The DNA here is from genome assembly GCA_031772625.1 of Pinus tabuliformis. Classification (NCBI taxonomy): domain Eukaryota; kingdom Viridiplantae; phylum Streptophyta; class Pinopsida; order Pinales; family Pinaceae; genus Pinus; species Pinus tabuliformis. Next base: position 802,039,217 of record CM062818.1, on the reverse strand, counting down.
CATAACTCCCACTTCCTGATTACCTTCTCTAGGGTTTCTAAAGCTTCAAACTCAAAAACATGGATAAAGAGGATAAAGATTATGAGGAGAAAGATAAAATCACTTAGGCTGACATGAAAGCAAAGGATGCTAAAATCAGGAAGCTTGAGACCAGTCTACAAAGGGCCAAATATCATCCCCTTTTATGAGCAAGAGAACAAGCAGCTAGAGGTCAAGCAAGAATTGATGCAAACCAAGTACATCAAGGCAAAGAGGGAGGATGAGAAGGCCAAGTTTCATCTTGATAAGGCCTATGGAGATTATGTATAGCCGGATGATGAACAGGGACAGAGAAAAAGACTCGGAACAAGAATTGTAACATAAGAGTCAAGCAAATGAAGACAAGGCTAAAACAAGCACTCAAAGGCAAAAAGGAGGGTGATAGGCTTAGGTTTCTTTCTAAAGCTTCCTTTCTTGACCTAGACACTTGGTGGTGGTGGTCTCGCACAAATCCTGAGCAATTTTGAGAATTTTTGCATTTTTGAATAATTTAGTAGTTTTTGACACAGAAATTTTGGCTCTATGCGCAATGCCACTGGCGCTGCGCTTTTCCTAGGGGTATCCAATGAGAAAATGGTCAGAATTTTTGGATTCATAATGATGATTACATGCACCATGTGCATTTGATAAGCTTTTGGAGAAAAACTGGTCAACCAAAAGGTTAAAAAACACCCAAAAAATGACCTTTCTGTGCTCTTTTTGAGCCACAGAAGCAGTCCCGGGAGAATCCGTTTTTGAGGGGTCAAATGAACTCCAAATGAAAAAATTCAAGATGTTCCAGAAAGTAGACCTGAATATATTTCCAAAAAGCTATTTTAGGCCCAGTTTGGACAAAGGGAAGTCCTCCAAAATGGCCCTGCAAAAAGTGTTGCACATAGAGCTTGGGCACTTCGCATAGGAAAAAAATTATGCTGAGTGTCCATTTCACTGTGCCTTGACTGTAATTTTGGGTTTCCTCTCATAGATGGTTTTTACCAATGTAAATGATGACTAGGAATGTAAATATGATGGATAATAAGTACTATAATGTAGATTCATTAGATTAAAAGTCATCTTGACGACAAATGAATTAGTTTCCTCACTTTTAGAGGCAAGTTGTTAGGATGCCTAGATTCCAGTTTCTTGATGAATTTTTCTTAGATTAGCTCCTCATATTAGGGATTCAACACTTGAGGATGGAGGAGGTTGAATCAATGTCTATATCTTCTTCTTCTTTCTCATTTTAAAAGGTTGGACTCAGCTGGATGCTTGTGCTTTGAGTAGACATCATTTTGTATTAGTTTTAGCAAGAGATTAATGAAAAGTTGCAGTTATTTCTTTGTGATCCATGTGGTATGATGTTCAATTCAGTTTTTCCATGTGTTAAAATGTATTGTTGACTCCATTTCATCATTTCATACTCTTTAAGTGGATGTTTTCATGTTGATAGGCAGAACCCATAATATTTATGCTCTGTTTTGGGAAAATATTCACAGTCCATGTTTTCTTCAACTTAGGAAGGATCCATGTTGCTTACATGCTCTTTCTAGCTCCTCACATGTCTTGAATCACCTCACCCATCAAACCCTAGAGTATTGAGCCTTGTGCCTACCTTGCCCCATCAAAACCCTGCAATTGTGACCTAATTTCCTTGCCCTAACTATTTGGCTCCTCCTAATCCAGTAAAACCCTTCAAAACCAAATCAAACCTTGTGCTACTATACCTAGCCTAATATCATTTTCTTGATCCAGTCATCTCGGCTAAGATCCTTATGGAGAGAGCCCTCTCCTGGCCTGGTAGGGCTAGCTACTTGTCTAAGCGTGGTTTATGGTTACCCTAGCATTGCCTTCCTCCAACTTGAGGTTCAATCCAGGTCATAACACTACCATCACCAAAAGATTCAGGTGATGATATACAAATATGTGAGGTAAGCCTCAATGTTACTGAATGTAAATATGTTGATATCATCTTTTATTTGAAAAATGGATATGCTCCTATGCAGCTCAATTACAAAATAAAAAGGGCTTTGAGATTAAAATCTAAGAAATATGAGATCATCAATGATGTTTTGTTTAGGAAGAATTATGATTTTGTTCTACTTAGGTACCTTGAAAAATATGAGGCAGGAAAAGTTTTGCAGGAACTCCATGATGGACCAGCTGCTGGACATTTTGGAGGAGACACAACAACGCATAAAATCCTACATGTCGGCTATTATTGGCCAACCTTATTCAAAGATGCACACGAATATGTAAGGAAATGAAAAATTTGTCAAACAAATGTTGGAAAACAAAGGAATCTTGCATTATCATTACAACTAGTCAACATTGAGCAACCATTTGACAATGGGGACTGGACGTAATAGGTGAGGTCATTCCTCACTCTTCAAAGCAGCATAGATATATCATTACAACAACTGATTACTTCACTAAGTGGGTGGAATCAATTCCACTCAGGGTAGCCAATTCTAAAAGCATCATTGAATTTATTGATCAATTTATTATTACCATATTTGGCCTACCAACTGCTCTCATGTTTGACAATGCAACCTATTTCATAGGCAATGCTATGAAAAAATTTCTCTTAAAAGAGGTTTCAATCTTAAATTTGATGCTAATTATTGTCCTCAAGGAAATGGTTTAGCAAAATCAACGAATAAAAATCTCATAAGGATAACCAAACAAGCTATTGATGAAAGTCAAAAAAAGTTGGCATAGATCTTTAACATTTGCTCTATGGGTAGATCGAATAACACAAAAGGCCTCAATAGGAACTTCTCCTTTTAATTTGGTCTATGGGAAAGAGGTTGTTCCTCCTACAAATGTAGCTATTCCCTCTCTAGCCCTGGTTCAATTTATTGAAGAAGATCATTCCTCTTCCATGCAATTAAGGCAATCGCAAATCCTCAAACTCGAAGAAGAAAGAGATAAAGCCATGATCATACATGCACATCATCAACAATTAGTCAAATCTTCATTTGATGCAAATTCTGTAAGTCCTAAATCTTTTCAACTTGGAGACCTTATACTGAAGTGGGATAAAGCACATGAGGAAAAAGGTAAGCATACCAAATTCCAAAGAATGTGGCTTTGCCCATTTCAGATTGTAGAACAAATTGGCCCATCAACGTTTCTATTGCAAGATATATCAGGCAAGAGAGATTCTTTTTCTATGAATGGGAAGATTTTGAAGAAATATTTTTCATAGAAGATAACCTCTTCTATCCCTTGTACACTATTGCCTTTACTTTTCCTAGGAAAATAAAAGTTAAATAACATTTATTCTTAGCCTTTCAATAAAAAACATCTATTATATTTTGATGTTTCGCTTGTATAAGTAGATATTGTAAAGAAGATAATTATGACATTTGAGAAATAAGCTCAGTTATATTTCTCTGAAATTTTCTTGTTTTCCACCAAAATCATTTATCCTTTTTTAAACCCCAACTTATAAAGAAACCTTTGTTCTATTATCAGTCAAGAAAAGTATCTTTAACAAAGAAAAGACTCTCTACAGATAAGCACCTTTAACTCTATAATTGTCATCTAGAAAATCTTAAGGAGTCAATGATTCTCCCCATTAGTAAAATTTTCTCTTTTTAGAGTGTAATTCTAAAATATACTAAAACTTAAAAGATAAGAGGTCTCATCAAAAGCTGTTTTACCATGTTCATAGGGAAATAATAAACTAACATTACCAATACTGCATATAAAAACATGGAATGGCTTGAGATTATTTTAATCAAAAGACAACGGGTCTCATAATGAGCTAGCTTGTTCAGTTCAATTACAACCAGTGAATGGCATTGTCAATTTTTGGCCACCAAACCAAGATAATGACTTTTAAGTAGGAAAAAGGAAATTTTTTAGAAGAAAAATAAACTATTTAAAAGAGAAAGATAAGAGAATAAGTATACGAGTCTAAATTTATCTTTAAAAATTGCACTCGTATTTGGATGTGATATCGAATCATTGATGGCTAAAAGGTAACCCTGTCGAGGCTATTGATACATGCTGGCAACAGAGGCTGCACTTGTGACAAATGAGTCTATCTAAAAGCTAATCTGCAAGAGCCCCCTGCTTCATCTTTAAACCAAGTAAAGATTGATGTAGACAAAGGAATTTTCATTTTGAAGATAATATCAGGTGGCTGATAATTAGGTGAATTTTTTTTCTTATTCAGAGAAATGTTACTTATCTTAAATTTCATGTGATTCCTATTTTATGAACTATCACTATTTTGGAAGTTTTAGAAGTTTCAAAAAATTGTCAGAGATAACTAGTTCTTCCATATAACGCATAACCTAAAGTGCGATGTTGCGATATTGTGATAATCTTTATCGCAATCGCATAATCGGAATTTTGCACTTTAAAACTCATCAACTTAAATTTTTTTCCTTACACGTTTGCAATGTGATGACTTAAATGAATAATAAAGGCCATAATAAAAGATATTGGTGCGTATTTAATAAGTTTTAATGCAATTTATGTTTAAAACGGCTCGACGTGATTTGATATCTTTCATATGCATTTTTAAATAAAGATTCTTCCTTGTCACCTTTCAGAATTAACAATATCATTGAATTTTCATTGTCATTTTCACGTTGTGTTTATCCGATAATATCCATTTCTCAATTTCAGGGAACCTCCGAAGGAAACAACGTTTGAGAAGATGGCAAAGAAGGGAAAATCTACTGCGTCTGAGAAGTCAGACATGAAGCCACTCTTCTCTGATACCACCTGCAACAAAGACAAAGGAACCACATCATGGGAAGCTATGTATAACCTACTGGAAGAAGAGAAACCCAGGCCACTGGAAATGAAGGCAACAATTGATGCAAAAGAATCATTTGACGCTTCCTACTTTGAGGCAGCATGTTCATTTTTACATAGAATAGCAGCAAGACCTAAGATATTACCATACATAGATATGGTAAAATGGGTGATTGATAATGTGAATATCTCAGACAAAACTTTCAAGAATGGGAGACATGAGGTCATGGGGTCTTTCACACCAGACAACTTGCACCAGATGTACCATCTACCAGAGCCTCAAAAGCTCTATGACAAAGATTTCCTGGAGCATTTTGCCAAAGAGAACGAGGACCCGTTGGATGTTACACAAACCTGGAGGTCAGGCTCAAGCAAATTCAAACAGGAGAAATCTAGTATGTATCCAATTGCATCCCTCTCGTCCCCACATAATTTCATAGCTACGATGATGTGTATGTTATTTGGTAAAGATGATAGTACAAAATTTTCCATAGAGTTGCTTCCATTAATTGATGTAGCAGTTAACGTGATGATTATGAACTGGAGTGAGATTTTATCAAAAAATTTAGCTATGGATATTAGGGAATATAGCCAAAAGAGAAATATTTCCTCAAGAGATATTCCCCCTTTTTATATGAGTGGTTATGTAATGGATGCCATTTGTTTCTTTTCTCAATTTCCGAACATGGGTTGGAAGTGGACTGTAGAGAACCCTCTCCCCATCCATGTACACCATAAAATCTTGTGGGAATCCAAATTCAATGCCCATTTTTACAAAACCTGCCAAGGTATTATGTTGCCTATCCATAAAACCATTTTTGATAGAACAGCCCCCAGTATTTTTGAAGAAGCCAATATTGACATATTTTCAGTCGCAAGATGGTTCAGTGAAGAAACATTCACTTATATCAGAGTTTTTTGGAGCATTACTGATCCACATGTCCTCCCATATTATGCTCTAAACAAGTTATTGGCTAGAGAGATATCTTACCAGAAAATAGGGGAGGCTGGTTTAACCAAATCCCTGAGGGAACAAAAGAAAGCCATTTGGCTAGCCTTCCCATTACAATGTGGCACTTTCGCGCTACATGACTATGGGAACACAGTAAAATAATTAGAGATTATTATGTCTCTAAAATTGGCCATAGTTCCAGGGTGACAATATGACTCAAATTAAGTTGTTAAAGACTTTACCACTATGGTTAAAGTCAAATAGTTCACTCATGAAGATAATGCCTTTGATGACATCTTTTAAGGAGCCGAAACATTCACACAGGTTCTACATTTGGAATCATTTCAGTTAAGCCCAAATGATATTAATCCTTTTCATGTATATAGGAATAAAATATTGTTAAAGGTCCAATTGGACCTATTACAAATTGAACCAGTAAGAGAACCGACTCCTAACATGAGCATGGAGGGAAGTTCAAAGGAAAATTCTTATAAGGAAACACAAGAGAAATCAACTCACGAGTCGGAACAATAAAAACAACAATCTCAGAATGGAGAAGGAAATCCTAATAAAGATTCTGAGAAAGACACCAAAAGGAAATACTTAGGAAATGGATGAATAGGCCTTGGCTAAGAAACAGACAGATGTCGGTTCCACTTCAGCTCAAAGAGGGAATATTCCAGTCATTGACATAGACAAGGAATGGGAGCAATTCAATAAGAAGCTCCAAAGAGGCACAAATTTTGAGGAAACATCTGAATTTCAGACCCCCAAACAAACTCATCACAAAGAAAATCCAAAGACAATAGAGCAAGGGGCTACAAGCACTCAAGATATTGAGGTTATTCTGACTTTTCCCACTTCTAAAATTGTCTTCAGAATTAAAGAGATAACTCCATTAGATGTATTCTACAGTCCTACTCATAAGGCTGTAGTAAAAAGACAATGAAAGAAGAGGAAATTAGACACCACGTCTGTTGCAACTCTAGAGAATGAATCCATGGATGTTGTGTGGAAAGATACTCCTGTTGACCCATCAGAAAACCTTACGAAATTGTCGCAGTTTGCAGGATCTTATGCCACAACAACCATTGATAAAGCAACGAAAGTCCGACTGCTACTAAAATAAAAAGAACAGAGAATTATTTTGATTGAACAACCATTAGAATAGAAAGAGCCAATCAGAAAGTAGAATAGAAGGTAGCTGATCTTCAGAGGGAATTCAAGAAAATGAGGTTACAAAACCAAGTAAGCATACTAGAAAAGGACTCGTATATTCGCCAAATGTAGGCCATGGTGGATAGATTTAAAGATAACCGTCAAATAGATGAGTTCATCAAAGAATCAATCAAGCTAAATTCCCTATTAATATAGCAACAAGAAATGTTCTGCCAGAAAATCTCACAAATCAATCCTTATTGTGAGACAAGTGATAAATTGACAAACCAAGTGATTGATATGAGGTTTGAATATGAAGAAATCCATAAACGATTTCTGAATTTATTACCTGGCAGGAGTTTGATGAGGGAAGAAAGGCTGATCTACCAAAAATAGAAGAATCCCAGAGAGACATTCTATTTACAGATTGGGATACACGGTTAAAGCAAGCATAAAGGGCTATAGTGACAACAACAGGTGCAACAAGAAGTATAATTGAATCCATTAATGAAAACCTCCACAGTGCCAACCTTGTCAAAGAGTGCATACTAGGTTCTCTCGTAGATATCAAACAATTGGAACAATAGTGGAAGCATAAAGCTCAGACCAAGGAGGAAGCAATTAAACATCTGACCAAACTGGATTAGGAGACATACTGGCAGTATTTGGTAAAACCACATAGCAAGTGGATGACTCTGCGATGTTTAACTACCTCTACACAAAAAATTGTGACAGCGCTATCAGATGCCATATTTGCAGGACCGTTAAAATCCACAATCGACCAACTGGCTCAGCTCAAACTGATGATCGACATTTGCAATCTCAAAGATCAAGTTAGTCTACTAAGATAGTCCAAGTTGAAAGGAGCTTATCAAAAGTTTAATTAAATTTTTAGTTTTATTTTTGCTTGCTCTGAGGAAGGTTGTTTGAAACCTCCACAACTTTTTTTGTAATAATCTATTTTTGAGGCATGTATTTTAGTATTTAAACCCCTCTCATGCATTTAGAGAGGTGTCCATAATTTTATCAAAAACACTTTTCAAGACATTACAATTCGATATTCTTGGGGGGGTTTTGATGAAATTATTGGAACAAGATCTATTTTTCTTTGAATATCGAACATGCTCTACTAAAATTACACTTCTATACTCTTGGAGTGTATTTGATTAGATGAAATTGGATCAATATTTTTGAACCCGTGAGTAGGACCTTTCATATATGGTACTTTTATCATATGATCGTGTTTTATTTATGCATTAGCAATATTCTTTCTTTGATTATCTTATGTATGAAAATACGAGTTATAGTTCTTCATTATTGCACTTTTGTATGATGTTTTAGCTCTGATTATGTATTGAATACGTAAACAATTATTATATGCCATATAGTTTTCTCAATTGTTTTTTCTAACTATTTATCCAAAACAATTATCTTGAACAATTTTATTTCTTTTGGTAGTTGAATGATCTTTATTACCAATTGCTTTGAGACATCTCTGTAGATCACATATTTTTAGTTTATTCCCGGGTATATTTATAGTCAGATAATGTTAGATTAAGATATATGCATGTGTTGATTATTTAGATTAGATTATACTTAGTTGAATCATTATCTGTTATATCTTAAATCATCCCAACAACATTATCAAATCAATCCTATTTGGGAAACTGGTCCAATTATCCCCAGTCACAGCCATTATACTAAATGGAAAGGGAGATGATTTTAAGGTCCGGACCGGGTGGTTATCCCCCATGTTGTCACAATGAATTTCAAGGCTTCAACACTTCCACAGCTGGTAGTTTTGGATGTTAAATTTCTAGATGCTAAACCTTCCATCTTCTTCCATTGCTCCGACTCGAACTAGAAACCCTTCTCTCTTATGAGTTTATCAGAAAAATAAACCTTCGGCTCTGATAACAATTGTTAGAAACTAGTTAAAAGAGCAATGAAATACAAAAAATATTTTGGAAACATAAATATAGAAATGCATAGAACAAGAGAGACACAGATATACATGGTTCACCCAATTTGGACCATGTCCATGGAGAAACAACCAATCCTTCCTTTTATATTATCTAGCAAAATGAAGATATACAACCTAAAATATATCCATTGTAATTTCCTCTTCACTCTTACACAATATCTTCTCTCTTTCTCACTCAAAATAATAATCCACAGTCGCAATACAATTCCCTCATATAAACCGAGTGTTTCCTTCTAGGGAAAAAAACCTTATAACATAACTTCTATTCTAATATCATCTGCCTAATGAATGACCGAGATTGATTATGAAATTACAATATTTTACAAGGAAATTTGTCATTTCTTTTTAGCTTCAGCGGTGTTTCCACCGAACCCCCACCGGGGCAGGGGGCTCCAAACATGCAGTCCCCCCCCCGAGACCCCCAAGATTGCAATAGTGGGGGGGAAAGACCCCCCCCATCAGGGATTGGGATCCAAACATGACTGAAACAAGACCTCTGAATCATGAAGATAATCAGGCTCCACATCTAACATGGTGAACTTAACATATTTCCCTCCTTGCTTGTGTCTTAGGGATTTTGGCCCTTTTCCTTTGAAACCATTTCTATCCTTCTTCTTCCAGTCTGCTTAGAATTCAACCTATGTTTGGACTGATCATATCAATACTTATCCTTTCAAATGGTTTCCTATAACGTCCTTAGCTCATCAAACTCAATCCTATTTTGCTAGGACTACAATAGCCTACTGGTGTATCTCTATATCCTCACCTTCTTGTCCTCGATATATGGGACATACCATAACAACTCCAAAATTCTATTGGTATAAGCATCCAAGGTAAGCTTCCCTAGCTTATGTTCATGGATCTCCTTAACTTTGTTATCATAGTACCTCTCACACAGGTACTCTTCATAGAAATATTTTTAAAATTTTCTCCATCATAGTTTGTTTTCTATAATTTCATTAAAATTTCTCAAATTTTCCCACCATATACTAGTTTTGAATTTCAAAATAAAAATGGCTACCCTAGCCTTCATGTTTTCATAGTAGTCATGGACTTTGAAGTATTTCATTAATCCCAACAGTCATGATTCTGCCTCTTCAACCTTCTTTATTTCTCCTTTAAATGAGGGGATTTTCTTTCATGAACTCTTCTAGGATTAAGCTTCAACTCATAATATCTGAGCATATGGCTCAACCACAAACTCCATCTCTACTTTATGCACTCCATCCCCAACTTTTAAGGAATTCTCTCTCGGACCAAGTTCTACTTCTATTGTGTCCTCCTTCATTGTTGTTTTCTCAACTTTGGATGATGTCTCTCTTTTTCTTTCTATTTCCTTCCTTGGATCTCTTCATTTATCTAAGAGAGTGTTGACCCCTTTTTCTACCTTTCGAAGGGAAATAATACTATGGGCACTTCCCACCACTGTCTAATCACATTTCTTACTATATGTCAGGAAGTGGTTTAATTGGTTGTGCCACTTCCTCCATATTCAAGGGTCAGGGGCATCATCCTCTACTTCTCCACTCTCCCATGCCATCTTTTACATTATTTTTAGTGGAGGTTTGATAGGTTGCAAGGAAAATTTTAGGGGCTAATATTCACAGGTGGGCTAATTTTCCATGAGTTTTCCAAAAGAAAGATTCAACAATTTCCATTTTTTTAAATGATTCGTGCAAATTTTATAATATAAAATTATTTTACCTTCAAAATTCCAAAATTTTATAGAGACTATATACAAGATCATTATAATTTTGAATACTTTTACAAACATATCAACACAAATTTTATGGTTTTCATATAAAGGACTATTGAGATTTGCCAATTTTGATAAACTTTCAGATTATTTCCATCATTAAAATTTTTCATTGTTGGTTGTGTCACCTCCTCCATCTTCGAGGGTGAGGGGCTCTCTCCTCCACTTCTCTACTCTTCCCCAAACTTGGATTCGTGTGTCCCTCCCTCCAGGAAGGCATTTAATTAATTTTCAAGAAAATAATTTAATACTTTAATTATTCATAATATTTATCCCATCGAGTCATGGCTTCCATGTTGGCTTTCATATTTATGATCACACATACAAAAATAGGGGTAAAAAGGCAAGGTTGTTATAGAAGGGTTGATTGATATAACCTCTTAACATAAGTAGAAGTTAGGGGCTATCCCTAAAAGGCTAGTGATTATTGTTAAGAAATCAATATTGATAGAGAACTCAAAATTCCTTTATATGTATTTTATTTTTGAGATAATATGCTAAAGAAGAGCTTGTATTTTCAAATTTCTTGCACACAATAGTTTTTCAAGCTCCCTAGAAAATCCTTGAGTAGTGTCCATTCAATAATAGTCAAGGTACCTCCATAGTTATTTCATTTCATTTTTTTGACTTTAAATTTTGTGCATCAAGGAAACAAATCCATATATGGTTTGATTCATGTCATGGTAAAACGTCATCTCTAATACCAATTTATCCTACCCAAATCATAGGGTACATCAAGAACTCATGTTACTGAACTAATTTACAAGCTGTAATATGATGTACATGAATCAAGAAATATGTTGCAAAAAAGAAACTCATGCAAACCATCAAGAATATGTGCATTAACCATGAAATACGTTATTCATGACATAATGCATAACATTAACAAATATAATTAAAAATAATAGTAGGAAAGGGTATGGTGAATAGAGTATGAATACGATTAATAGAGAACACTTATTTTTTTTAATAGGTTTCAATGTTTGGTTATAGAAATCAAACATTCTACCTCACCATTTACTTTACTAGAAATCTCTCAACAATAGGGAACCCCCCATCTGAGCCTATGAATCCATAAGGACAAGAGACTAGGCTAACTTTTACTCTCACACAAGTAGTCATAAATATCATGCTATCCTAGCTTACAGAGCCACAAAAAGATCCCATGTTATCATAGCTTACTCAAGTAGTCACATAGCCATTTCAACTTCTCGTTCTCTTTCCCCTTCAGCCTACACAAACCAAGGAAAGGAATTCACTTCTTCATAATGTAGTCCCTGAGGTTATTCCATTTTCTTCTAGGGCTCTAGTGCATTGGTAAGGAAATCTCAATGTTGGAAGATCCAAATATTCTCATCCATGAAAAGTTTCCTCAATGATGCTAATGCATCCACACACTCAAGAATCCTCACATGCTTAACAATAACTAATCTTAACACATATCCAAATAGAAATCGCTCTCTCTTATATAACTCTTGTCTCTCGAAAGCAAGAACTAGAATGAAAGAGAAAGAATGGATGAGGAATCCCCCTAACCATCCAAAAATAGGGTTAATATATGAATACTCACAAAGTGTTGTGTGGAATTCCAAATAAGAATATCATGTCACTCCTTTTCTCAACTAATTTAAATATGAGATTAACAAAATATGATAAAATTTAGTCTATCCTCTCTAGCTACCCCACCCTCATGGAATCACATCCCCTATAACTCTTATCCTTGTTCATCAACAATGGATGATGTATTTTTATTAATAATATCCAAAAACTATTATATTATTAGGGTCTTTGGTCTTTCATAAAAAACTATTATATTATTAGGGCCTTTGGTCTTTCATCATGTACAAGCATACATTATTCATTTAGGGATAAAAATGGGGTATTACGTTTTTCTCCCCCTTATGTTTTCACCATCCTCATTACAAATCATCATGCAAGTATACAAAATTTTATCGAAAATTCAAAAAATATTATGGGTATGCCTCCCACATTACATCTTTTAGCTCCCATGTCAATTATTCAATGTTGTAGCTAGTCCATTGGAATTTCACTCGCATGATGGCTTTGTTTTATAGCAATGTAACCATGTTATCCATTATACACATTGGTTGCACCTAGAAGTATCGTTCTCTCTCCACTTGAATCAAAATCCAATCAATCACATGATTAGGATCATGCACCTTGGTTTTCAACAAAGATGCATGAAACACATTATGCACATTCATGGAAGTAGGAAATACAAAAATGTAAGCAACTAGTCCTATATATTTGAAATGGACCACAAAATCTAGCTACTAGGTTAGTACAACTTCAAACTTCAAGGAACATTTCTTTGGCTTCACTTTTTAAAATCCATGCTCTCCCACTTTAAGTTCCCTATATTTCCTATTCTTATCTACATAAATTTTCTATATATCTTGAGAAACCCTTAAATTGTGCTTAATTTAACCATTTTCTCTTCCATATCCTTGAGCAATTCTAACCCAGGTATTTATTTGTTGTTTCATCTATTGGATTGTCCCAACTCACTAGAGTATTACATTTTCTACCATATGGAGCTTCAAATAGGCTCATCTTCAATGATACCTAATACCCATTATTATAGGAGATCTCAATCAAATGTAAATAATATTTTCACTTGGATGGCTTATCCATCACATATATTCTTAATATGTCCTCAATCACTTGGTTGTCTCTCTATGATTTCCCGTATAATTCTATATGATATGTTGTACTAAAATTCATATTTGTACCAAACCATTTAAACAATCCTCTCCAAAACTTTGAATTAAACTTTGGATCTTTGTTTAAAACAATTATTTAAGGTATTCTATGCAACTTAGAAATTTTATTCATGTGTACTTTGTGACAATATTAGTTTACTTTTGACTTAGTTTTACTGAAATAAAATGACCAACCTTTTTCAATTATCCACCAAAACCATCATTGAATCACATTTCTTAAATTACTAATAGAATCAATGGTTACCACTTCCCTTTTCCACTATGGAGTTGGCAACAATTGTAGCAAACATGTTTGGTGTCTATGCTCAACCTTAACTCTTTGAAAACCCATACACTTGACAATATAATCAGTTGCATATGTTTTCATCCCTGGACAATAGTATTGTGTTCTTATTGCTACAATTATTTTTTGGTAACTAAGATGTCCTGCATATGGGACACTATGCATTTCCTTTAACACTAGCTTCCTAAATTCTTCAAAATTGGGAACATACACTCTATTTTTATGCATAAGTATTTCATTTTCCTTTATCTAATACTCTCTAAATTTCTAATTTACATCTTCCTATTATAATCCCTCTTTTACTTGTATATAATGTAGGTTTGCAATATCCATCTCTAAATTGTTGCACTTTAAATTTGATGCATGTATACTAATGGTTGTGACATGCATGGAATTTACTCTTTAGCTAAGTGCATCCATAGCTTCATTCTTCCTCCCCTTGATATTTTTGACTTCAAAGTCATATTCACTTAAAAACTGTAGCCATATTGTTTGTCTAACATTTAAATTCAGTTGTTTAAACAAATATTTCAAAACCTTATGATCTATCCTCAATTCAAATTTATTCCCTATTAATTAATTACACCATATTTTCAATGCATGCACTATGGAAGTAAGTTCCAAAATATGTATCGAATAATTTATCACATTTTCTTTAATCATTTAAATATTTATAAATTCTTGTGTATATTCCACTAGAACTATTCATCGCAATAGATCTGATAAAGTAGCTTAAATTTATACAATAAAAGTTAATTTTCCTTTAGATATCAATATTTTTAATAGATGATTTTATTCTTTAATGAATAAAATAACCTAAATTAGATAAAAAAAGAACACAGATAAATACACACACACACCATCCAAAATAGACATAAATTTTACCTTGGGAAACCTATATGGGAGAAAATCCAACTAGAAGGTGAGGCTTCTACTCTCTTTTCCTAGTATGGAAATATGCAAGTACAAAGGAAGAGGTACTCTCTATGGAGTTATCTGAGACTGGTGACTAATAAGGCTACCATAGAACCTTAACCTCCTATTTTATATTCTCTAACTTCCAAATATTGATTACTCTACTCAACTATGGAACAAAATAAATAGAAAAAAATGGAATCCCTAGTCCTTTTGGTGGCTTGTTATTTAATATAGCTCGATAACAAACTAGAGGTAAGTTTTAACTTTCTCAAACCTAAAATAGAGTTACAATTTTAGACCTTCTAGATTCATCTTGAAATTGCACCCGTGGCTAGCCCCATTTGCATGAGTAAGGGGGGATAATGTGGCATCCTCTTGTACCATGGTGGTCAACAAGGTATATCAACTTGCAAGACACGTAATGCTTTCATACAAACCCCAATTCTCCAAACAAAAACCCATTGCTAGAATGACTTTGCAAGATGGTTCCTCCAATCTTTTCCACTTTGAAAGCATATAGATAGATAAAAAATAATATCCAATTCATATCAAATGGATTCATAACTAATTATATGTCCATTTTAGGTAAGAACTCCACCAAGTCCTTCCTTACATGTATACACAAAATTTCATTTGGATCGACAATTTCTAAAATAGGTGCACTAGTAAGTAACTCTTTCAATATATGAATTTTTTTTTCACACTGTGTTTTCCATTAAATATTAGTTCCATTAGTTTGTAAGGAAATTATGGCATGAGAAATCCCGAGAAACCATTTAATAAATCTCCTATAATAACTTGCAAGTCCCATGAAGGATCTAATTTATGAAAATATCTTTATTGCTAGCCATATTGTGATGGCTTCAATCTTTTCTGGATCCATTGATATCCCTTCCCTTGAATAATGTGTCCCAAATAGTGAATCTTATCTTTTTAAAAAAGGCACTTTCTTAGAATGGCATATCATTATGATCCCTTACCCATTGTAGCACAAATATTAAGTGATGTTATGTTCTTCCACTAACTTAGAATAGACAAGTATGCCATCCATGAAAATAATGACAAACATATTCAAATATTTTATGAATATGTCATTCATTGAGAACATAAATATAAATGGTGCATTAGTCAATCCAAAAGGCACCACTACAAATTCATAACACCCATATTTTGTTCTAAAATTTTTCTTACAAATGTTTTCATCCTTAATTCTAACCTAGTGATATCCTAATCTCAAGTGTATCTCTGAAAATACCTTTGTTCCTTTTAGTTTATTAAAGAGATCATAAATTCTAGGTAGAGGGCATTTATTATTTATCGTGGCATCATTGGTTATCTAAAGTCAATACACGACCTCAATATTTCGTTCTTATTTTTCACAAAAGGAACTAGTGCTCCCGATGGTGAGATGCTTGCGCATATGTATCATTTCTTTAACAACTCTTCTAGATCTTTAACACACCCAAACCCCTAAGTCACTTTAAGGAAGTGGGAGTTATAAATTTTCACTGATTTCATTGATTTCAAACTACACTTATGAGGCTTTTGAATTTCTTTCACTAATTTCAAACCAAACTTATGAGGATTTTCACTTTATTTCACTCATTTCAAACAACACTATGATGCCTTCACCATCTTCTATTCATGAAGAAATTTTTAAAATGTAAAATTTACCCCATTCTGAATCTATGACCATATGATATGGATATTACAATATTTTTATACTAGCATCATGTCAGAATGCCTATACATATAACATGTCGCAGATGATGCGGAAACTAGTGCCACATGTCACCTCATGGTTGTTTCCTTGTCAATGCCTAAAGTCACTGAACCTTGTAATGTTATCCCTTATCTTCCTCATGAATTAATTCCTTTTTAGTCACTTATTTGCAAGGATTTTTACCTTTTTCATAGTTTAACATTATTATTTTTATATTAGTTTGAGCAAGATATTTTATGTAAAATCTTTGAAAATATCATTTACAATTGTGGGAGAAATTCCTTGTGGGACCATTTCCCCCGAAATATTAATTATTTTATGATTTCATGGCTATTTTAAACAATTGAGCCAAATTCAAAATAAAAATAAGTAATAATTTATTACCCACTTTTTTCGCTTCATTCACCATAAATTTTATTATTTACTAATGACATCAAAGTCAAAAGATTTGGATTATCATCCAAAACAATTAATATTTTAATATGGCCTCACCTTATGTGAAGTTGCAAAACTTACCCACTTGGGGAATTTTGGCATAAAAAATGAAATTCAAAACAAAATATATATTAACAAAATTAACTTTAAAAGAAGCAATAGTATACAAGATGATGATTTCATCCTCAGGGATAAATATTTTGGAGGGAAAAGAAGAAAATTGTTTCTTTAATTATATTTCGGCTTATCGCCTTATATATTTACTCAAATATCAATTGTATACAACTACTGGATTCAGAAATAAAATCCACATTTAATGAGTACTTGCTCTACATACTTCTAGGTAGAGTCGAAAGAAATTGAAAATACATGAAAAAGTGTTATTTCTGGCCTATCTCCATATACGTTTACTAAAATTTTCAAGTGTAGACAACCATTCCATGCAGATTTAAATTTTGTGTCCAATGAGAACCCATTCTACATACTTTTGGGTAGAGCCACATTGAAAAACATTTGAAAATACATGAAAAAAATGTGTTGACACATTTTTTTTCATGTATTTTCAATTTTTTTTGGTGTGGTTCTGCCTAGAAGTATGCAAAGTAGGTACTCATTGGATGCGAAATTTATTTTGTATCCAATAATTTTCTACACTTGACATTTTAATAAACCTATAGGGAGATAAGTTGCAAATACAATAAAGAAAGTAATTTCCTTTCATTTTATTTAAAAATTAATAATCCCTTATTTTATTATTTTTATTATTATTTTATCACTTTCCATTGGAGGCCCATTTTAGACCTCAAAATTCCCCTAATTTCTTACCTCTACATTTTCAGGTAATTTAATTTGCACTGCTCATAATCAAGCTCTCAATTTTCGTGCTGAATTTCCATGTCATCTAAATTGCACTCCCATACTTAGTCTGTTTTCTAGTGTATGTTTAACACTTACCATCCTCCATATTGACTTAATCTTCCCCATTCCACAATATCTACACTTGGTGAGAGTTTCAAACTGGAGAATACTTATTACACAAAATTATAAACATAAATAAATAAATATACATTTTGTTAATGAAATTTAATGAATATGGAATGGATATAGCTTTATATCATAAACCCAAATTCCACACCAATTTTTACCATGTAAAAAGATGAAAATTTCATTTGGATATCTTCCTTCCTTCATGCAATGAATAACACTAACCCACCAAAAATAAAGGGGAAAGGATCAAGATTCCCTCTATTCTAATAAGGAGATATACTATGTCATTGCATTATAATTAAACATATTTACCATTCAAAATTATTCTATGCAAAAGTATCAAATGAGACTAATTCCTCCAACTAAATTATCATGGATAATTATTAACATAATCCCAATTATCCATGATTCACTTGACATTCATCTTGCATTCATTTATGTATGATTATTCCTCCATAGTTGATCTTGTAATCCGAAAAGGGAAATAAATCTAAATATATCATATCACCAGAATAATTATTAATCCTTTTAGGAGTTATATTGTGCAATCAATATAAGACATAATATATATTAAATTCTCTCATTATCCTTGCGAAGCCTTAAAACATTTCAACCTAGTATAATTTGTGATTCAACTTGGACAAAGGAGAATACAATATAAGCCTATATTAAGCTAAATTTAGGTTAGGGTATTTATTTATTTTATTTTATTTTTAATTGGTTTATTTCAATTATGATGGTATTTACATGGATAATGGAAGGAGATTGGACCTTAAGACCAAAATCTTGTGTAGGAGGTGAGGTATTTTAAAATCAAGGTAGGGCATCCAAATAATAAAACAGTAAAAAGTCTTCCTTGGATGCCTTTGGATGCTTACACAATATATTCATATCTAATGCCTCATGTCACTAAAGAAACATCTTTCTTCCTTAGCAAAGTGTTTTTGACTCTTCACATTGTTTGTTTATCCTAACTTAGCATTCTTTTACTTGTCAAAACTTTGGTCATCCCATAGTATGAAAAAACACATCATCTCCTAGGGTTATGGTTTTATACTTTGGGGTTTTTACCTCTTAGGATTTTATAATTTATGTTAAAAAGGTTTCAACTTCTTGTGAATGGGTTTTTGAGTATGAGTATCACAAAGAAATCTTTCCTTGGATACCAACTAGCACTATTATAAAAAGTTTCTATTGTTTTTCATATTATAGTATTTTCACTCTTTCATTCTTTAATGGAGTTTGGGTTTCAGTATGTTATTGTGCTCTTTGCAATATCCTTATGTTATTCTAAATCTTTTTCTCTATTTTTTTTCATTCTCAATATAATTCAAGTTAGTGGTATTAGAGAAATATTTTCCTTATTATTGTTCCATTCATGCCCCTAATGAGGTTATGGTATGGGGAGGTGGTCCTTCAACTAACTAAGATCATAGAAAATCTTAGAGGTGAATCTTAGCCCAAGGGAGAAAATTAAGGGATTTTATGTTTTATAGGGGCGAATTTTTTATATTACACTCATTTTCTATAGTTAGCCCAAAAAATATTTTAAGAATAAATCATTATTAATATTTATCCATGAAAAAATAAGCCGATAAACATTCCAATCCCCAATTAGCATGGTTTTCAAGTTGGATTTTCTTCCAATCACCCCTGATTTTCAGGAATGGCACTAGTTAGGGGTTCTTTCACCCTCTACCATTATTGGAAATCGAGGCTAGGGTCCTAGGTTCTCAGGGTTTGTAGTTTGATTAGCCTGTATAAATTTATATAAACAATCCTCCTCATCATTGAGCTTCCTGCCAATAAACAAGTGTCTTGATGGTCAATGAACAAATTGTTCCTTGAGAAGTTTTCAAAAGGACGAGATCATCAATTTGTTGCAGTTGTAGTTTTGGCATCTCCGTTGATTTTCTCCCTGTGTTGGGTGTCAATTTCGGAAGGTGTGCTCAAATTTCTTCAAAGACTTTGTTTTAGGCATTGTTTTTTTATCAATATTGGTCCTCCCGTGACTTATTCTCTAGTTGTGGTGCTCACAGAATCTGTGTGAAATACCCACATGGTTTTAATGGGAAATGAAGAGGGCCTTAGCTACAGGAATTAATTTTAATTCAGAGAAGCACAATATCCTATTCAGGACACCCTAGGATTTTGGGTATCAAAGCTCATTGAAGTCGATAGATCATTTTGGGGATATATGGATAGCAGAATAGAAAGAGATTTTATGGGATTCAGTAGATGCAATGGTAATGAAATTGAAGTTGAGATGATGAGTACCAATGAAAAACCACATGGTGAAAGATAAAAAATTGTGAGCCTAAATCTCTTTTAGAAAGTTGAGAAAAGTACTAAACCACAGATTTCATCAAGCAGTTTTTGTGGGTTAAGTGAGGCTATTTCTAAAGTTGGAAATGCAAATGGATTTGTTAAGGGTAAGTACTGATTCATATCCTTCCTAGAGTTACTTCATTGTTTTTTATTTTATTCATATAATTGGTTTAGACAAAGGACTCTATTCATCGAGGTATGTGGAATGGATCAACTCAGAATACCTGGATAGATAAGTTTACCCATATGAAGGTTTTTATTTTTTTATGAGTTGTGTTAAGGTTTCCTTATTATCTATTATTATAGATATATTTTTGGTTTAAAGATAATATCGGAGCCCTTATGAATAACCATTATTTTTGGGAATAGTTATAGATAATAATAAATAATAGTAAGGTGTTGAGATATAGTTTTCTTGGCTGGAGATGGGAGGATGCGTTGAATCCAGTTGGGAATTTATAGAAGAGGTTGTCTCAATGCTTTGTAGTTTTTATTTTTTGGAATCTACTTTAAGAAGGTGGAGAGTTTAAGTGTACAATACATAGTTCCTTTGGCATAGGAGCCACGTGTGAGGGGAAATTGTCCTTTGGCTTAGGAGCTAGGTGTGAGGGGTAACTATTATATCAAAATTGTTGGAGTTGGACCTGACCTCATCTCTTTATTAAGACATGTCATTTGTTGGGGTATAACACACCAATAATAGAACCTCAATGGATGGCTTAGCACTCTAAGACTACACCAGTGCACTAAAGCCCCATTTACCTTTGTAATATTTTGGGTTGCCAAATTTGTGGTTTTTCCTTTCATTAGTATGTCCATCAAATTCAACAATTTCTTCTTGGGACTATTGAATATTATGGAGTTAAAAATAGTGATTACTTGTTCATAAAAGGATTTCTTTGTGGAAAATATAGAACTGTGTCTGGGGAGTTTCCTATATGTTTTAGCTTTTCAGGCCAAAAGGTGGGTAGAATTTGACAGGAAGAGTGCCATTCTTTTGGGTGAAGGTCTACTTGTACTGCAACTCATCATTTTGTGAAATAGACTTCAAATATCATCTTGAGTTCCTAGTAGCACATTTATTGCACACTCTAGTGTCTTTCCTATCATAGCTCACATATTTTTCAGTTTATCTATCCATAGAAATCCTTGATGGCCACAAATTATTGCCCATCATTTCACTATAGGACAACTTCTTGACCACAGTATCATTTTCCACAAAAATCAGTGCTTGGATCTTCTTTAAAATGTTGGTATAACTGGTTTTCCCTAGGATTGCATTGAATAATATTTTGATCAAAACAATTTATAATATTTTTTGAAGACCAAAAAATCTTGATTTATGTGCTAAAGAACTAATTAATCTCACTGTATGGCCTTGCATTGTGCTTGGGATTCCATGTTAACATCGTTTAGGTTACAACTTCAAATTAAAATAGATACACTTTGAAATGATGTAGATGATATAAGAAATAATATGCATTCTTCACATAGCTCGCAGTGGCCTTATTGAATCAAACCAAGTTAATTTGAATTGATGTTTATACTCTAAAAAGTGACATAAAAGATAAATGTGATCTTCCTCTTGTAGTATCCATGTCAAACACAAATATGCAATGGACTTATCGGACCAAAGTTGTTACGTTGTAGAAGTTCATGTCTTTCAAAAGTTATCAGGATGAGAAACCTGAAAAAAGGAAGTTCAACCAGCTTGTTGCCTTGGGTCTTCAGCCAATGGCAACTGTAAATACTTTCAAATGAAATCATAGAAGTACATCTGCATCTCAAGTAATTATTTTCGACTCAACTTAATTACAAATATGTTGATCCTTACTGCTCATTATTAATTTTGTGTTAGGTGTGTAGTAGCATGCATCATATTAAAGATATGCACAATAATACCATGTCGTATGGTACATGTTTTCTTGGAACTAACCTATGCATATACTTTGAATTTGTATTTCCTACTTTAAAATATATGCACAATATTTCCATGGCATATGGAACATGTTTTCTTGGAACTAACATAGCTATACATTTACTCTAAATTTCTAGCTTTAGATTGATCATTTCCCTGTAATCATGGTGCTCCTTCTGGAATTTCGTTTGAGTGTTTCCTACATGTTTTGCAATCCAAGGTCATCCTTATGATAAGTAAATATGGATAGCATCCCTCCATTTTGGGACTTTAATTCCATGCTTGTCTCCAAAGAGAAAATGTGGGGGATCAACCTGTTTTCCGTAGGTCTGTCTACTTCAACATCTCTAGATCATGAGAAGTTTGACTTATAGTTTGTTAGTCTATTTAACATTGAAAATTTTCAAATTTTCTAGATGGAATTTCCACCATTCGATTTATTGTCTTAAGAAAATTATTTCCCAATTCTCTTGTTACTAACAAGTTTATCCAACAACGTTATATTGGATCACTAGAATTTTATATTGGAATTGGATGTCAGCCAATGCATGTTGAGATTTATAGTTGTATTCCCCTGAAATCATTATCATTTTGTGAATTAGTTGTTTTAACAAAAAATCAAGTTCATCAGTATGCATTTCAAATTTACGTGCAAATCCCTAGAAAAATAAACTTCAATTTTCTAAGACAGATAGCTTTTGAAGTGCCTCCTTCATCCTTTTAGAGAAAAGTCTTTTATGATACAACCTTTTCTAATCCTTCCATTGAACAAGCTGGTGCTTTTCCTAGAGAAAAGGCCTCCCTCTCTCCAACTAATTTTAGGGAGCATTTCAGCTCTCCTGCTTCTTTTAAGGGACAAGATTCAATAACTTCTCTGGGTGGAAAACTTAATTCAAGCATTCCCTTTACGATACAACCTTCTGTCTTGTGTGGTGTTGTTTCCTCTTCAGTTGGTACCACACCGATGAGGTAATACAACTTATCCATGCAAAGGCAGGTTCAATGTAATGCTATGCTTGAGTGGGTTTGCAAAAGCATTATCATAAATAAACAGACTTCAGGCTGGTTTGGATTTGTTTCTTATTTCTCTTTTCTAGGTTTTATTTTATTCTATAATACGACACATTCTTCTTAACTTGTACTTGCAGGATCGATTCTAATTTACCTAGAAAAATAGCTAAGGCTTAGCTGACAATATTCTATGTTGACACAAAAAATGTGTATGATAACATTCCTCCAGACAAGGTATGCATTCTTTGGGGCCTAGAAGCTATAACAAGATTAGGAAAGTTAATAAATTAAACTCGTTCAAATTTGATAATTAAAGTATATTTGGTCTGGTGCTTTGTGTGGGGTGATTGGTAATTAGTGATAACATTCTTAGGTCCCTAATATTCATTTACTCATAATCTCTTACACAAAATATAGGTCTTTTAATTAAGATGGATATAACATTTGAATAAAAAATGAACCTGGGAAAATATCAAGCTTGTTCAGTGTTGAGGTATGTTTGTTGTTTGATTAATATATTTCACATAATCTGATACAAATGTGGTTATTGTTAGATCTTACCATGAATATAAATAAAAGTGAATCATTTTCAGCAAGTTTCATTTCCATTGTTCGTTGTAGTGTACCATTTGGGAGAATGATGGAAAAGCATCACATTCTATAAAAGTCCTATAAAATATTTGATCTTGGAGGAGGTGCAGAGGCCTTTGTTGGATTCCCACTGGTTGATCATGAAAAAAACAAGGGGAATCCATCACAGTATGGCCTAAGTGCATTGAAATGCACTTAGCATGAATTAAAAGACTCAACGTTTTAAAAAATTTCTATTTCCTAAAATCCCATCCTGTTGGAATACCCAAATCTTTTGCTTTGTTATATGCTAATAATAAAGTAGGGACCTGGAACTCTATCCATGTGTCTTTGAGATGTTTCTTCACCTTTAATGAGTATTTTCTATTTAGATAGTTTCTTCCTTCTAGTCACTTGGACTTTCTACTCTTTGGTTGTATTACGTGCTAATAATAAAGAGTAGGGACCTAGAACTCTATTTGTGGATAGTTGAGATGTTTGTTCATCTTTATGGCTATTTACTATTTAGGTAGTTTATGCTATCTGTTCACTTGGACTCTCTATAAAAGGCTCTACTGAATTTAATATAAAATTCTTGGTTTTCATTGCAGGCACATGCAATCATGCTAGCGACTAAAAATGGAAGTTCAATGTCTACAAAGATGACAGATTTATCACCTCAAAATTTTGTAATGTCAACACCAGTGCCAAGAAATAGTCACAGTAGACCAACTGTTGGAAATAATACTGAGAGGGGGGGTGAATTGGTATTATCAGATCAATATTTTTCAGTTTCCAAACAGATTTATATATGCTACTTCTGTGAAGTGAACTAGCGTGTACATGCTATTGGGATTAGTGAAACCACCGTATACCCAAAGAACATGTGATTTAGCTAATTTATCATGTGTTGATCTTTAACCAATGCATAAGTAACTTATTAAACATTGTAGTAAGAACATAATAAACCATCACACATAAGCAACACACATGAACACTAAGATTTAAGTTTGAAACCCAATGTGGGTGAAAACCACCTGTTGCTACCGTCTCTATCTTCTTTTAATAATAAGAAAATGCGTTTACAATATTGTACTAGTGCAGACTCATACTAGTACGTAGGCACCCACCTGTAGAAGGCTACAACCTTCTCTCGTTTTCCAGCTTCTACTGGAAGGGAGCTACGACCCCGTAGCTCTTGTACTAGCCAATGTGTTTACTAGTACGTAGGTGTCGGCCTACAAAAGGCTACGACCTTCTCTCTTCCTCCAAGGACCACATTTCATAAATTTTCAGACTGGACGCTCCTAGTACACAATAATATATATGAACGCATCGTTTCATCAAATTTTCAAATTGGACCCATAAGAACTTTCAAACTACATCAATCAATAATCAGTTAATATGAACAATCAGATCATTGTCACCAGAACACTGTTTTGAACCCAGAAACCTGCATTATCATTCAGAACCAGTTGCAACCTTAAAAATCATGCATCAGAGTGTATATGCTACTTTAATGAACCCAACCTGCGTGTATACGCTACTTCCTTTAATCAAACCTACGTATACCTTCAAAACTACTGAAACATAAAACTTATGAATCAAGTCTATACCAACTAGCAATATATTGAATATCTACTGTCAATTTACAAAGCTTTACACAAGAAGTAATAGAGATCACCCTTCTCACTTATACAATCAATCAATCAAATATCAAACTCCTTATGATTCAGTTTTACATTCAGATCTAAGAAGACTTCATTGACAAACAATAGTAAAACACTAGAACTGATCAGATAGATCAATCAGATCTTGAACAATAGGATTTTATTTTGTATACGCTACTTGGAAGAGTGGAACCTGCATGTACATGCACTTTTATCAAGACAAACCAGCGTATAGATATGCCAATATTAACTCATAACTTCACTGCTATTCCAGACCTTAGACAAACTCAGATCGTGACACTTAAAGAATAAAACAAGTGTACACAAGTAGATCTGGCCCGACCAATATCATATCATTCAATGATAAGTCATTTCAGGTCTCATGATCTTGATCCAACATTGAATTCAAGGTGCAAAAATTATTTCAGATCAAATCACAAACATAGCCCCTGCAACATAAAATATAATTTAGATAGAAGTATTCCTTAGAAACCCTTTTCACTTGCACACTTTGGCCTTATGATCTTCTCCTCCTTATATAGTTTCAGGCCTTTCTCGATACTCGGACCAAAACCACTTAGGACCAGTGGTATTCTTGGACGGGATCAAATAGTCGTTACTCCCCTCAATATTATAGGCTAATACCATGGTATTGACCCCTGGTATTAACTCCTCTTGAATTTCCTTGATTTTCCAACATATACGTGATTTTCTTCTTATGAAAGAGCATGTATACATATATACTCTTTTTGTTCTGTGAACCAGCATGTATACTCCATTTTTAATAAGTGGACCTGTGTATACATATTAAAATTATTTTCACCATCCTTTACCTTCAACTTCTTCATTTTGATTAGTAGAATTTAGTTCCATCTTCCTGTTCTTCTATACCAATGACATGTTACATCTGAATGGACCTGTTCTACTGTGGGTTGCCTTTCATCAAAACTGAACTAACCTGTGAGTGAGTTGCCATCAAGGACAACACTTGTATCATAATGCCAACAATCTCCCCCTTTGGACTTGATGGCAACCATGCTAGTGTTGATATTTGTAGGTTGTAGAAACTATTAGAGATAACAAGCAACACCAAAATACTCACCCCTTTGACATCAAGGGCAAAGGGTGGACCAATCTATTCTCCCCATTTAATATACATTATGTTGTCCATGCTCCCCCTAAGTACATGTCGAGTTTGTAGAGATATTTTTCAAGAGAATAACATGACTCTATAACTCAACTAATTGAGTATGACCTCCCTATGACCAGTGACTCATACATACATCAATCACCCAACCAAGTCGGGATACACCATATTTGACTCATCCACCCAACGAAGTTGGGATATACCAATTGTTTATACATGACATAAATACATCAAATATTACATCATGCATCCCATGCAAAGTGGGGATACAAATTACATCATATGTCTAATAGGAATCATTCAAACATAGACTATGACAGAAGAAGTCATATCATACCCTAGATCTTTACATGGCTTATGCAATAAATGATATAAGTATCTGAAGCCATAGCTAAAGTTAGCAACCATGATGCCAACAATGCAGAATATGTGTGAAGGTTAATGCTCCCCTTGAACCTATGCTACCTATGCATTTTCAACAAGTCATTCATCAAGGCATGTTTGTTAGTTAGATAAAAATCAATGAACAATGCATATCGTCAGACTATAATCATGAATACCAAATAGAGCACCCATATCAGAGGCTGACCCATTGTGTTTCTATTAAGAAAGCATATACGCTCCTTTAAACATAGAAACCCACGTGTATACGTGACTATACTTCATGAAACATGCATATAATAACCTTCCTCTCAAAACTGGATTTAACAGCATGATGATGCAGCAAGTACTCCCAACTTTTGTTTGAGATATTCAAATGTCTAGGAAGCATTTTAGTGAATATATCAGCAACCTGTTCTTTGGAGGGAACATACTCCAATTTAACCCTTTGTTCAAGCACTTGTTCTAATAGAAAATGGTACTTAATGGGTATTTTCTTGGTCTTGGAGTGCATGACAGGATTTTTCGAAATACTGATGGCACTTGTATTATCACATAGAATGGAGATGGGGGGAGTACATGTGATTTGAATGTCTTGCAATTTTTGCATCATCCAAAGTATTTGTGTGTAGCAAGATGCAACAACCACATATTCTGCATCAATTGTAGATAAGGAAATTGAACTTTGTTTCTTGCTGAACAAAGACACCAATCGCGAACCCATATAGAATTCTCTTCCACTCATACTCTTTCGATCATCCACATTTCCTGCCCAATCTGCATTTGTATAAGCATGAAGACTAATATCTGTATCTTTAGGATACTATAGACCAAATTCTTGAGTTCCTGGAAGATATTTTGTTGGGCATGGAATCCCCCCAAGGCATTTTTTGGAGCTTAAAGCCCAAGTTTTGACCGAATCTTATTGTAAAGCTCCGCGAATTGTGGGCGTGGAGCGTGAAGCCATAATAGAGACACAAGGTTTTCCGTCCTAGTTTTGTAATGTAATGTTGGCTAGATAGACCAACCCATGGTCTGTGGACCATGGGATTGTATAAATAGAGTGACGCTCTAAGTGTATAAGATAACCAAGGAATATTGAAGGAAGCATGAGAAGTCTGAGTGATTGAGTCGCAAAGTAAAGTGTGTCTTTGGGTCGTAGAGTAGGAGAAGTCTCTGTAGCTAAGTGCGCAGGGCGAGTTGAGTCTGTTATCGAGGAAAGAATCAATAAAGAGAAGTTTTGCTATAATTTTGTGTATCTGTTCTTGGTTTAATGCATGATTGACATAATTTGCAATTATACTGTTTTTTTACTACGCGCACCTATATGAATGTTTTATGTTGTCAAGTATAACTTAAAGCACTCAAGTAGGCCAAGATAATTGACTAACATTGGAATCTAAGCAAGGTATCGGGTAATAACGCAGAGCGTGATGCTTAGCCCCTAGGTAGGGCTATGCGAAGGCAATATATCAGGCCATGAGGAACGGGAAAGTGCGCAAACCAACCTTCGCGTAGGGACAAACCGTGGACCAGTCAAACTCATCAGACATCTCCAAGGTGTGGAAACTTGGTTCTAGCACCCTCCCATACTACTTCGAGTGAGACCTGAGTCCATGCTCCACGGACTGTTGCTGAAAGGGCTAGTAGTACTGGGATTTGTTTGGCTAATTATCTCTAAACTTGGGTCAGGCCCCAACAAGCCAACAAATGGTTCTGTTGCCGGGACTGGGATCTGCATAGTGATGTCTAATGTCATACCATTGGAATCCGACCAAGAAAGGAATTGAAGAGTGGTTGGACAGAAAGATTCACGAGTTCGCGGTGCAGGAAAACAGGAATCCGTGACTATAGAAGGAAGAGTGGTTGGATTGCTTCTTATATATGGAAATCCACGAAATTTTCTTTGCATCCTTCCCTACTGAGTTGTACGAGTGGATCACAAAGCTAGAAGATGGCCAAGGAAGGTGTAAACTTGACAAACCTATTGTGTGGACTCTAGAATTGGTGCGCAAACTAGAAGCATCGGAAGATAAGATCGCGTGCGCTATCGATCACTGGATGGATCAGATCATAGGAGGGTTCATCACTGAATTCACGATAAATACTTCAGTCAGCTATAGCAAGGCAGAACGACACTTCTTCAAGGGATCGCAAGGTAATTATGTTAAATCTTTGAACACTTGGATTAAATTGCTACTGTGTGTAAAGCGGGTTATGCGAATAAATTGATGTTTGGGGCTATCCGGAGTGGGAATATCTACAGAAATGAAGGTAGCATAGAACTATAAACTAGCCCCTTGATATCACCTCCTTGAGGAGGCGAAGAAGAGCTCGTGAAGGTTTCACCAATAAGTGTGATCAATCTAATAAAGCAGAGAATTCCATGCATACCACCCCCGCCCAGACCACCACCAGTTTCACCATCTTCACCCCCGACTTTGCCCATACCACCTCCGCCACCACCACGAAGCAGTATGGCCAACGCGATAAAGCTACCAGTGTTCAAGGGAGTAGGGAATGAAGATCCAGACCAATTTTGGTTCGTGGTAAAAGCGGTATGGGAAGCACAGGGTGTCATGGACAACAATATAAAGAAGGTAATGTTGGCCAGCGCTTGGAAGGATCGCGTGCTGAATTGGTACATTAAGCTATCCAATGACAATCCGAATGCGGGGATAGTGGATATCTAGACTGCACTAAACAAAGAATTCAGTTGGCCAAAATCGGAGGCATAGTCAATCATTAGATTCAAGGAAATCACAATGAGACCAAGCGAAACCCCATGGGAGTTGGATCAAAGACTGAAGTGCACAATTCGTGAAGCGAACATGAATTTAACAGACGGGCAACACTGTGAATGGTTTGTAGCCTTGTTAACCCTGCATCTATGGAATGCATTGTCACAACAGAGGATAACAACTCAAGCTGAAGATTTGGAGGTCGCGATGAGATTGCACGAGACTCCGATACAAGATCCTATCCTAGGAGCCCAACAGATTCACACGCAGTTGAAGAACTTGTGCCTTGAGATGCAAATTTTGAAACAAGCCAGGACGGCTCGTCTAGAAGTGCACAACGAGGTATGGTGCGTAAAGTGCAAGGGACAGGGACACGACAAGGACCATTGCCCAGTGTTTGCAAATTACCTCACGGGAGGAGGACCAATGCCATTGAGACCAGAGGCACAAGTAGGACCAAGCTCGGCGCCTGCATTGTGGTGCACGATTTGTCAGATAGGAGGGAAGCACACTATAGATAACTACCATCTATTAGAGAATTATATGCAGAATTCCCAACAGATGTTCCGTAATTTCTACAGGTCAATAGGCCATGTTGAGCGCACCTGTAGAAGTTATGAACTGATGCTGGATCGGACAACTACCTACAGAGTTCAGCCCGAAACACAGCCCCTATATCAAAATGCAGGAATGGTAGGCACTGGATTTCAGGGGCATAGACGAGGTCAAGGTTGAATGGGACCAAGAAGAGGTCGAGGATGGTTGATATGTTATAATTGCGGAGGATAGGGGAATTATGCCCCCGATTGTACAAATCCAATGATACCATCATGCTTATATTGTACGCAGTTTGATCATGAGACAGAGGACTATCCCACACTGATAGCAAGTTTACATGATAAAGGAGCACTCCAACCTCCCCCGACTCAGAACCTGCAAATGATGAGGTTTGAGGTGCGCAAGGAAGACCCGAATGTAAATATCATGCTCCGGAGTGCTATCACATGAGGGGATGACAAAGGTAGGCAGTCAGGAGAGAGTACTTGGGTTCACAAGGCTCCAACAAAGGAACCAAAATTTTAATTGGAGCGCGCTAAGGAGACATTCATGGAAGCTAAGAGGAGTTTCGCAGATGCCTCCACTTTAGGCAGTAAAGACAGACTGGAGTTGGAAATGGACCCATTGATGCTCACTACATTCTTGGAGACATGCATGAAGCTGCTGCGCGATAGAAAAGCTGTGAAGGGGCTGCAAGAACTCATCACTAGATGTGTCGGGACTACGCTAGGAGAACCATGCATAGTCTGGAAGTTCGGGAAGCACACGACGCAAACAAGAAGGGAGATGAGATTGTTCGCGAAGATTGGGGAATATGAAATGGATCAAGTGATTTTGCATCTAGGATCAGATGCGAACGTCCTACCAAAGCAGACATGGGAGCACATGGGAAGGTCTGCACTGCAATGGTCTCCTATCCAACTGCAAATGGCGAACCAACAAAAGATACTACCTATGGGAATATTTTAGGGAATCACAGTAGATATCGAAGGTGTGAGTGCACTAGCAGATTTCGAAGTGATAGAGATTTTCGATGACAGTAATCCCTATCTCGTGCTACTAGGAATAGATTGGGCCACTGACATGAATGGAGTGATAAATCTAAAGAAGCGCAAGATGATTTTTGAGAAAAATTCACTACGTGTAGTGGTACCTTTAGACTCGACAGAAGGATCGCACTACACAGAACTAGTGCGCGACAACGACAACGATGACAATTTGGACTGCATCTACAAGATAATCGCACAAAAACAAGACTAGGTAAATCCCACTGCGGATAGCTGAATATCTTGGGAGCGTGAAATCTCCTGCACATCAGATTGTGATGAAGAAATAGAACGATGGCAGAACCGGTTACACGAGGTAACCACGCTCAACTGTAACATGATGACAAGGTCGCTGCATTGCGTAGCAAGAGAGGTAAGGGATTTGCCTACATATGATGGATTAGGTGAAGTCAAGGAGTTCCTAAACAAATTTGAAAAAGAAGTGCCAGAACAACAGTGTTTCGACACTTTGAAATGGGTACTGCGTGCTACGCCCACAAGGTGGTGGGGTACGCACCAGCAAAGTTTTGAGGACTGGCACAAATGCAGAAGGATGATGCACCTACAATTTGGGAAGCCTCAGATGAGGTTAAAAGACAAGTATGATGGATGAGATGACCCACGAGCACACCTCGTGAAGTGGACCAAGGTCTATGGGGAAGAGCCCAACCTGAGTGGGTGCACATGTTCTATCATACCCTAAATATTATACCCATGAATTGGTATATAGAAATGGAGCTCCACCATGGCACAAATGAATGGGATATCTTGCGCAAAGGATTCCTTTTAACCTTCACATTTGAGGATTGATGGTGGGATATTGTTGATGATGCGTTGCAAGCAGTAAAAGCATCTATCTTTAAAATACCCCAGGACTCAGGAGCCAATGGAAGTGCTTCAGCTTGAATGTGAGACCCAGCTGAGCTATGTGCTGGAGTGTTACAATGTAAACATTGAGGAAGACAATGAAGATACATGCAAAGTTAACATTCTAGAAACTGAAGGATATCGTGAGGTTCAAGGGCCACTGGTTGGAGACCTTGAAATTACCGTGTCGGTAAAAGAAAAGTAGGTAAACATTGATATGGAGGCTGAACCGAAGTATGCAATGCTCAATGACTACTGGGATGATGCCATGATGGATAAGGTCACTGAGTTACTCTGCGAGTACCAAGACTTATTCCCAGCCAAGATCATGGACTTAAAGGGAATCGTTGGTGATTTAGGGATGATGAAGATCACCCTCAAACCCAACGCGAAGCCAATTAAGCACAGGCATTACTGCTTGAATCCGAAGTACAAGGAAAAGGTTTGTGTAGAACTAGAAAAAATGCTCACAGTGGGAATCATTGAGCCAGTGGAAGAATCCGATTGGGTAAGCACTATGGTAGTACAAGAGAAGAAGAAGAAGGGTGAGATAAGAATATGCGTGGACCTTAGGAAATTGAATGACTCCTATGTGCACGACCCATTCCCGACTCTGTTCATAGACGAAGTATTGGAAAATGTCGGTGGGCAAGAAGCATATTCCTTTACTAATGGGTTCTCAGGGTACCACCAGATCAAAATCGTGTTGGAAGATAGGAGCAAGACTACCTTCACGACTAAGTGGGGCTGCTTTCAATACACCGTTATGTCGTTTGGGTTAGAGAATGCACCGGCCATATTTTCGCTCATAGTTGTTGCAGCATTCAAAGAGTATATCCACAAATTTATGGAGGTCTACTTGGATGATTGGACTGTATTTGGATTGGTCAAGCACCATGTAGTGATCTTACACTTGATGCTGGATACTTGCCGACGGCACCAAATTGCGTTGAGCCTTAAAAGGTGTACGTTCCTCGTTCCCTTTGGGAACTTGTTAGGACATGTGGTATGCAAACAGGGATTAATGGTAAACCCTGCGAAGATTTCCATAATTCTAAATTTGGAAGTACCGCAAAGCGTTAAACAGTTGCGCACTACCTTGGGACATATGGGGTACTACAGGAAGTTCATTAAAAGCTATGCCCAGATCACCCCGCCAATGGAGAAACTATTGAAAAAGGATGTCACGTTCTGTTGGAATGATGATTGCATGAAGAGTATGTATGTACTAAAAGAGAAATTGGCCTCCGCTCCAAGCTTGGTCTTCTCAAAATGGGATGTGGAATTTCATGTCCATGTTGATGTGTCATGCATAGTGTTGGGCACAGTGCTCACACAAGAGGGTTGAGAGGGCTTGGATCATCCTATCGCGTTTGTAAGTCACAAGTTGTCCAAAGCGGAAAAGAACTATTCCACCACCAAGTTCGAGGGGTTTTCTATGGTGTACGTGCTCCAAAAATACTGGCATTATTTGCTAGGAGGACATTTCAAGATGAATACAGACCATTCTTCATTGAAATACTTGGTCATAACCTATGTTGGGGGGGCGCATATGCAGGTGGCTCTTATTGTTCCAAGAATATGACTTTTAAGTCCTGGTAAAGCCTGGATGCCTGAACCCAAGACTGGATCACCTGTCGTGTATTAAGACGGGCAAGGAACCTACCAGTTTGGAAGAAGGATTACTTAATGGATAGCTCTTTGTTGTGCACATCGCAGATGGGCACTTTGAAGATATAATCCACTTTATGACAACTGGGACCGCACCGAAGGAATACTCCGTCCAACAGAAGAAGGAACTGGTGCTGCGCACGGCTGATTTTCTGTCATCACAAGACACCTATACAAAATGGGAAATGATGAGATACTGCGAAGATACATACCTAAATTTTAACAGAGTCAAATCCTCGTAGAAGCAAATGGGGGCGTTGCAGGAGGACACTATGCAGGACGAGAAACCATGCAAAATATTCTCTGTGTAGGGCTGTGGTCACCAACTCTTCATCAGGATTCAAAAGCACACTGTAAGGCCTATGATATATGTCAAAGGACAGGTAAACCATCATGGAGGGATGAGATGCCTTTGAATCCACAAATGACGATGCAGCCCTTCGAAAAGTAGGCAATCGACTTTGTAGGATCTATCAAACCCCAGGGAAAAGCGTGTGCATGATTCATCATCACCGCGATGCAGTACCTGACTCATTGGGCAGAAGCGCAGCCAGTCAAAGAATACATGGCCGCTATAGCTACAAATTTTTTGCTTGAACATGTGTTGACTCGATTTGGCTGTCCAAAAATCTTAATGAGTGATTGCAGTTCACATTTCCTGAATGAAACCATCAGCGTGGTAACAAAAGAGTTCCATGTGTATCATCAGAAAAGCACATTGTATCACCCACAAGCCAATGGGATAGTAGAAGCATTCAACAAAATACTAGAGACTGCGCTAACCAAAGTGTACAATGTGCAGTGAAATGATTAGGACTTGCACATACCTGCAGTACTATGGGCTTACAGGACAACGTGCAAGAAATTGACGAGACAAGCACCATTTCGGTTAGTTTATGGCGTGGAAACTGTCATGTCAATGAAGTATATTATACCTAGTCTGTGCGTAGCAACGCTCATAGGTATGATGGACAATGAAGCTCTGGAAGAAAGGCTCGCGTAGTTGGAAGAACTCGAGGAGGAATGGTTCCTGGCTAGTTTTCATTAGTAGGTACAAAAGCAGTGTGAAATTCCTGGCATGATCGCCATATTAAGTTGCGCACCTTCAAGGTAAATGACTTAGTGCTGCTGTATGATAGTAAGTTTGAAAAATTCTTGGGAAAGTTCAGAATGCATTGGCTGGGACCATACATTGTTAAAGAGGTCACAGATGGAGGCATAGTATAGCTAGTCAAACTAAATGGAGAACCTTTCCTAGGCAAAGTGAATGGTAGCCGCTTAAAGCCCTACAAGGGGGGTAGGCTATCTAACTAGCTGGCAAAAGCACAGTCTTCACACTCCAAGGATCCAGACAAAGGCGCAGGACTATAACCAAATGCAGGGGATGCTGGCACAAACGCAGAGAAGCAGTTCGGACACAGAGGTCTTAGAACAATGAATGCAGCAAATCCATCAAGCAACAACTTAATGCATTGCTAACCTCTGCGCAGTTCGAGAATAGTTGGAGGGACTCCATGCAAAGATCATCGCATTGATAGAGTGACTTGAGGGTGAGTCACAATGTTTGTGTTGGGGACTTTTTGGGCATGGAATCCCCCCAAGGCGTGTTTTGGGGCTTAAAGCCCAAGTTTTGACTGAATCTTGTTGTAAAGCTTCGTGAATTGCGAGCGCAGAGCACAAAGTCATAATAAAGTCACAGGGTTATCCGCCCTAGTTTTGTAATGTAATGTCGGCTAGATAGACGCACCCATGGTTCGCGGACCATGGGATTGTATAAATAGAGTGAGGCTCTAAGTGTATAAGATAACCAAGGAATAATGAAGGAAGCAAGAGAAGTCTGAGTGATTGAGTTGCATAGTAAAGTGTGTATTTGGGTCGTAGAGTAGGAGAAGGCTCTGCAGCTGAGTGCGCAGAGGCCTAGTAGTCCGCAGTTGAGTCCACGGAGCCCTACAACTGAGTGCGTAGGGTGAGTCAAGTCCGTAATTGGGGAAATAATCAATAAAGAGAATTTTTGCTATAATTTTGTGTATCTATTCTTGGTTTAATGCATGATTGACATAATTTTCAATTATACTGTTTATTTACTGCGCACACTTGTATGAATGTTTTATGTGGTTAAGTATAACTTAAATCACTCAAGTAGGCCAAGATAATTAACTAACATTGGTATATAAGCAAGGTCTTGGGTAATAACATAGATCATGATGCTCAGCCCCTAGGTAGGGATGCGCGAAGGCAGTATATCAGGCCACGAGGAACAGGAAAGTGAGCAAAGCAACCTGTGCATAGGGACAAACCACGGACTAGTTGAACTCATCAAACATCTCGAGGGTGTAGAAACCTGGTTCTAGCACCCTCCCATACTACTACGAGTGAGACCTCAGTCCACCCTCCACCGACTGTTGTCGAAAGGGCCAGTAGTACTGGGATTTTTTTGGCTAATTAACTCTAAACCTGGGTCAGACCCCAACAACCCA
This sequence comes from Pinus tabuliformis, assembly GCA_031772625.1. Classification (NCBI taxonomy): domain Eukaryota; kingdom Viridiplantae; phylum Streptophyta; class Pinopsida; order Pinales; family Pinaceae; genus Pinus; species Pinus tabuliformis. The sequence goes on along the minus strand of CM062818.1, from coordinate 802,003,101 downwards.
ACACATTTTAAAATTATTTTTACCGCTTGAGGATGTGATTCCTTTGGATTTTCTTGGAACCTTCCAACAATTCCTACTGCATGCATGATATCAGGTATGGTACCTGTTAGATAAAGAAAAATTCCAATCATAGATCTGTAAGTTGGTTGGTTCATTGTTGGTGATTCATTGTTAGAACTAGGACTGCATCCTGTTACCATTGGAGTACATACTGGTTTACAGTCTTCCATTACATACTTCTTCAAGATCTACTTGAGATATTTGGTTTGTGAAAGAAATATACCATCTTTTGTTTGTTGTACTTGTAGACCAAGAAAATAAGTAAGTTCACCAAGTAAGGACATTCCAAATTCTTTCTACATTACTAAAGCAAAATTATGACTCATGGATTCTTCATTGCTACCAAAAATTATATCATCAACATAAACAACAATAATTAGAAGTTTATCATTTTCAATCTTTGTGTATAAATTGCTATCTGTAAAACCTTTTGTGAAACCTTGTTGTTGTAGATATTTGTCAAGGCGGTAATACCAAGCCCTTGTAGCCTATTCTAGACCATAGAGATAATTTTTAAGCTTGCATACAAGTTTTGCATCATTCCCAAGAATGAATCCTTCTGGTTGTTCAATATAAACTTATTCTTCTAACTCTCCATTAAGGAAGGTTGATTTTACATCCATTTGATATACTTTGAATTTTCAAAAACTAGAAAGAGCAAGAACCATCCTTATGGATTCAATTCTGGAAATAGGTGCAAAAGTTTCTTCAAAATCTATACCTTCTTGTTCAGCATACCCTTTACAGACAAGTCATGCCTTGTTTCTAATAACTTCTCCATTTTCATTCAGCTTGTTCTTAGAAATCCATTTTGTTCCTATAACATTTTTATCATGAGGTCTAGGAGCTAACTCCCAAGTATCGTTCTTTTCAATTTGGTCAAGTTCTTCATCCATGGCATTGACCCAACATTCATCTTTGTAGGCTTCATTTACATTCCGAGGTTCTGTGGAGGATAGTAATGCTAGATAATTTGAGGTCCCTGTAAGAGTTCTTCTTGTCTATACTCTAGACCCTTTTTCTCCTAAAATTTGAGATTCTGGATTATTCTTCTGAACATACCTGGATGGTTCCCTGTCTATTGTATCTTCTTCTGGTGCTTCATTGGTTTCTTCTTCTATATCATTTTGATATGATGTGGGAAAGCATTCCCCATATTCCTCATTGTCATATTCCTCTATTGATTTCATTTGTTCCAAATTTCTGCATGCTTCATCAATTACAACATCAATGCTTTCAACAATTTTCCAAAGTATCTTATTATAGCATTTGTATCCTTTACTTCTAGATGAATAACCAAGAAGAATTCCTTCATCTACTCTAGGTTCAAACTTACCAACTTTTTCATCGGTCCTTTTGATGAAACATTTGCTTCAAAAAACTCTAAATTTTTTTACAGTAGGAGGCTTACCATACCAAAGTTCATATTGAGTTTGATTTCTATTTACCTAAACATTTTCTTTGTTAAGAGTAGTCCCAGCAGCAAATGTAGCTTCACCATAGAAGATTGCAGGAGTTCCAGATTCATCAAGCATAGTTCGAGCCATTTGTTGAACAATTCTATTCATTATTCCACCACGCCATTTTGTTGAGGAGTTCTTGTGATGGAGAATTGCCTTTTTATTCCATGTTGTTCACAAAAGTCAAATAATTCATCTGATATGAATTCTCCCCCTCGATCAGATTTGAGACATTTGATTTTTTGATCTAATTCATTTTCAACTAAAGCTTTGAAGGCTTTAAACTTTTCAAATGCTTCATTTTTATGCTTTAGAAGACCTATCCAACACATCCTGGAAAAATAATCAATAAATAAAATAAAGTATTCTTCTCCATGAGGTGACTTTTTCCGTGTTGGACCACACAAATCAGTATGGATGAGGTCAAGAGGTTACTTGCTGATCCTTCTTTTTCACTAAAGTGAACTCTGGTTTTCTTACTGACTTGACATGGTTTGCATATGGTGTTTTCTGGGATGTTGATATCTGGAAGATCATGAATTGCCTTGAGCCTGCATGCTTTTCTTATCTGAGAAAAGCTTAGATGTCCTAATCTTCTGTGCCATAGCCAGTTTTCATCTTTTTTGCTTAGATAGCATTGTTGTTTTCCTCCTTTGAGTATGTATAAATTATTTGGAGTTCTTGTACCTTTGATCACGGTATTTCCTGTATCAAGCTCGCGAACCACACATCTATTTGATCAAAACACAACTTCATTTCGTTGATCACACATTTGACTGACACTCAACAAGTTATGTTTTAAAACATCTACATACATGACATTTCCAGCTTTAACCTTTTCTTTCAAGAAAACATAACCTTTACCTTTAATGACTACTGGAGTGTCATTTCCAAATGAGACATTCTTTTCCTTTTCTAAATCATTGTATGAATGAAGTTTCTCTTTATCACCTGTCATGTGTTTGGAGCATCAGCTGTCGATGTACCACTGATTTTCTTGTCCTTGTGCATACAAAGCTGTGCCACATCTTTTTGATTAAGATTCATTCTTTCTCAATATATTGGAATTTAATGATGTTTTCTCCTTTTGAAGTGTTGGTTGAAATTTGCTCCTGCATTCAAATTCTTCATGAACAAAGTTGTTACAAATCAAACATTTTATTTCATTTTCAAGAGGAGAAAAGTTATTATAAGAACTTTTCTTGATTCCTGTTACACTCCTTTGATTTTGTGCTTCTCTAGTCATGATGGTTTTGTAAACAACACATTGAGTAACCTTATGCCCAAAGTTATGACATGTAAAACATTTCCCATTGAAGAAATTTTTGCGATCATAGAAGCTTTTGGCATTGTTTACCTGTTTGTTGAAGCTTCTACTGATATTCATCATTGGAGTAAATTGAGTATGATTTACTTGATGGATAATTTTAGGTCTTTGTTGATGATTAACATACTATTCACTGGTATTTTCTACATCAAGATAGCTTCTGGTGGAGGTTGACGAATTTTGTGATTGAGATGATTCTTCAGTATATCCAAGACCTGTCTTTATCAAAAGAGAATGCTGAACTTTGATGATTTCATTTAAAGTTTCAGATCCTTTAGCAAATCTAAGGTTAAGAGATTTTGTCTTCTCATGTTCTTTTCTTAGACCCATGATTTCACATTCTAGATTTTCATTGTGTTTTTCTCTTTCAGTGACTTGGTGTGTCAACGTATCTATCATCATATTCTTTTCTTCTAAGCAGATTTTTAGATTTGTGATTTCTTCAAGAAAATCTTCCTCTTCTAAGGAATCCAAAAAATCATAATTTTCATAAGCCATGAGTATTCTATAATCTTGTTCATTCTCATCTTCATCACTATTGGATAAACCATCACTATCTTCATGCGTATAGTAACTCCTTTTATTGACAACCTATTTTCTATTTCCTTTTGCATATTCCTTTCCCTTTCCATATTTATCTTTATGAGGAAATTTGGAAGCATAATGGAAAACTCTACCACAAGCAAATCATTTGAATGGTAACTTACCTCTAAATCTTCTGGAAACCCATTGAAGCTTTTTGGCAAAATTTACCTCATCTTCTTCTTCTGAAATGTATCCGGGTTCATTGTGCTCTTCCTTTTCTTTTCCCTTTGTTGAAGCTTTAAAGCCAGCTTCTCTCATATTTGATGGACCTCATTTCCTCATTTCAAAGGAAGTTAGGATTCCATGGAGTTGAGTCACAATAATAGTTTGAAGATCATGTTTTTCTTCTATAGCAAACACTTTTGACTCAAATTTAGAAGACAAAGATCTTAAAAATTTCTCAACTAAAGTAGCTTCTTTTATCTCTTTACCCAAATTATTCATACAGCTAACAATCTCATCTATACGTAAAAAGTAACTAGAAACACTCTCATCACTATGAATCTAAAGAGTTTCATACTGAATTCTAAGAGTTTGAAGCTTATTACATTTTACCTTAGAGTCTCCTTCGTAGCTCTGAATGATTTTGTCCCATATCTCTTTGGCTACCTTGAGCTACATGACTTTGACAAATTTTGATTCTGACAGACTTCCCAATAATGTATTGATAGCTTTGGCATTGGTTTTGTATAACTTCTTACCTGCAGAGTTTGTAGGTATTTCTTCTGGAAATTGATATCCTCCTTCCACAATTTTCCAAACATCGGCTCCAAGCGATTGTAGATAGGCTCTGGTTCTTATTTTCCAATATACCAAGTTGCTCCCATTGAATATTGGTGGTCTCATATATCCCATGCCTTCGTGATTATTCATCTTGAAAGATCTTCCTTCAAGCGATCAAGCTTCTTTTGAAGGATCTGCTCTGATACCAATTGTTGGAAATAATACTGAAAGGGGGGATGAATCAGTATTATCAGATCAATATTTCTCATTTCCAAAACATATTTATATATGCTACTTCTGTGAAGTGAACTAGCGTGTACATGCTAGTGTGATTAGTGAAACCAACATATACCCAGAGAACATGTGATATAGTTAATTTATCATGCATTGATCTTTAACCAGTGCATCAGTAAATTTTAAACAGTGCAGTAAAAACATAATAAACCATGACACATAAGCAACACACATGAATGCCAAGATTTAAGGTGGAAACCCAATGTGGGTGAAAACCACCCATTTCTATCGTCTCTGTCTTCTTTTAATAATAAGAAAATCAGTTTATAATCTTGTATTGGTGCAGACTCATACTAGTATGCAGGAACCCACCTATAGAAGGCTACAACATTCTCTCATTTTCCAACTTCTACTGGAAGGTAGCTACAACCCCCTAGCTCTTGTACTAGCCAATGTGTTTAGTAGTACGTAGGCACCGACCTACAAAAGGCTATGACCTTCTCTTTTCCTCCGGGGACCAAATTTCATAAATTTTCACATTGGATGCTCCTGGTACACAACAATACACATGAAGGCCTCATTTCATCAAATTTTCATGTTGGACCCATCAGAACTTTCAAACTGCATCCATTAATAATAAGATAATATGAACAATGAGATCACTGTCACCAGAACACTGTGTTGAACCCAGAAACCTACATTATCATTCAGAACTAGTTTCAACCTCAAAAATAATGCATTAGAATGTATACGCTACTTTACTGAACCCAACCTTTGTGTATACGCTACTTCCTACAATAAAACCTGCATATACCTTCAAAACTACTGAAACATAAAAACTTTTGAATCAAGTCTGTACCAACCAGCAATATACTGAACATCTACTATCAATCTATAGAGCTTTACACAGGTAGTAGCAAAGATCACCCTTCTCACTTATACAATCAATCAATCAAACATCAAACTCCTTATGCATTCAGTTTTACATTCAGATCTAAGAAGACTTCATTGACAGACAATAATAAAACACCATAACTGATCAGATATATCAATCATATCTTGAATAATAGGCTTTCATTTTGTATACGCTACTTGGAAGAGTATAACTTGCATGTACACACACTTTTACCAAGACAAAATAGTGTATAGATATTCAAATATTAACTCATAACTTCGCTTCTATTCCAGACTTCATATAAACTCATATCATGACATTTAAAGAATAAAACAGGTGTACACAATCAAATCTGGCCCAACCAATATCAGATCATTCAATGATAAGTCATTTCAGGTCTCATGATCCTCATCCAACATTGAATTCAAGGTGCAAAAAATATTTCAGATCAAATCACAAACATAGCCCCCGCAACATAAAATATACTTCAAATATAAGTATTCCTTAGAAACCCTTTTCGCTTGCACACTCTGACCTCATGATCTTCTCCTCCTTATATAGTTTTAGGCATTTCTCAATGCTTCGGACCAAAACCACTTTGGACCTGTGGTATTCTTGGACAAGATCAAATAGTCTTTATTCCGCTCAATATTATGGGCTAATACCATGGTATTGACCCCTGGTATTGTCTCCTCTTGAATTTCCTCGATTTTCCAACATATACACGTTTTTCTTCTTTTGAAAGTGCATGTATACGTATACGATCTTTTTGTTTTGTGAACCAGCGTGTATATGCTATTTTGACTAAGTGGACCTGAGTATACAACTTGAACTACTTTTCACCATCCTTTACCTTCAACTTCCTCATTATGATTAGTATACTTTAGTTCCATCTTCCTGTTTTTCTGTACCAATGCCCTATTACATTTGAATGGACCTGTTACACCGTGGATTGCCTTTCATCAAAACTGAACTGACCTGTGAGTGAGTTGCCACCAAGGACAACACTTGTATCATAATGCCAACACCAACCACACCTAATATTTTCTTTGTCCGGCTAAATTCACCGACTTCAATGACTCCACATGGTCCACCTCATAAGCCCCTTATGCATATTCCACAAGTTCATCCCCAAAAGACCCAATTATGTTCTAAAGTTGGCCAGTCTATTGGAGTATCATCAAGTAATGGTGAATTAGAATCAAATCAAAAAAATGAGGCTAGTAGCAACCAACAAGAATGTGAAAAGAAAAAATTGTCCTGAAATCAACACCCAATGTTGTCGTACCAATAGGTAACGACGATACAGAAGACTAATTACTTAGCTCTATATTCCTAGGATATTAGACTTAGCTCAAGGTGTCATAATTTGTTATAACCATGATGGGGGGTTACAATATATGGGGACTAATGTAGATATAATAATAGGTTGGCCTGCCTTTCGGCAGTAGGTGTTAAGTGGACAATGAATGAGAATATGTATACATAGATATTAATAGAATTTCATTCATTTATTGCTATCTTATTTGATATTTGTTTTATGCCAGCACTACCACTAGCATGCAAAGCATCCTTGGAAATATTTATGGAAAATCGTAATGGAAGGTATTGATTAAGCTCTGTAATATTAATACCATGTTTAATTAGTTTAGTTTACCTGTCTTCTTGATACAACACTTAATCCATGTTTCTTTGCTTCTTTTCCCATTTTCTTTAAGGCAAAACCCTTATTTTTCTTGTTGATTTTAGGGTTCCTGCAAATTTTTCCTGTCTAGCTAAGAATTAACCCCATCATTCTCCTCTCCAAGAAAAGAAGTCATTCAGTTCTATGTCATATTTTGATTCTTCTCTCTAACAATAGAAATCATTAATTTCTATGTCATCTTTTGATGGATGCTCATCACCACAACATGACCTGACTAGTAGTGCACTCCATATGAAAAAAATGAGCAGGTCAAATAGCATGGCACATTCTAACCTCTTTTCATTGCATCGGGATCATGCTTGAAGAAGGAAAAAATGTTTTTGGAACAAGGAAATATTGGTCAAACCGTTTCTCATCGTAATTGTTTTTTTTTCTTCACTATTTCTAACCTTGCAACTTCTTTTAGAGTGCCCCACTGCAACATGAGTTCAAAATTAATTCAATTAGCAAGTATGTTATATTGAGACACATTTTTTGTTCCTTTGAAATTTCAATAGTGATGTAAAATAAAACAATTATTTCTATGTACATTAGCTTTTCTTTTACTATGTATGAATTTAACCTTAAAAGAACTCATTCTTTCGCTGCATCTAATTGAAGTATCTGGAAATAAATATCAAAGTTATATTAGATTTAGGTATATGCCATTTATCTTGTTAAATTTATGGCTGTTTTCTATTATTGTGAATGGGATTCTGTAAAAAAAAAATTAATCCTGAAACTAGTTGGGGAAAAATAAGGGCATTGCGTAGTTCACAAGCAGAGCATTGTGGAGTTCATAAGCTTCTTCTTGTGAAAATATGTGTGCCTAATAAGCACGAAATTACACATGACCACTGAGATTTTCCATGCTAAAAAGATGTTATATCCAACGTATTTGTTGAGAGTAAACTATCAACTCACATATTTTTAATTTGCTTAGAGTATTTGGATTGCTCCACTGATGTTATTTTACATGAACTCACCAAAATGTTGTGAGGGAGGGAAATGTTGTGAATTATTTCTTATAAACCCTTGCGTGTATGTTGTTCATAATATGGGCCTCTTAATTTAGTTTATTGATGAGAGCATTTCAAATGATGGCTTCCCTGAGGAAGATAATAAAAATATACTTATACGGTTGATTTGTTCTATGAAGGATAAGTTTCATTTTATTGATGGAATGCCCTCAACTGTAGAACCTGAAAAAATGATCATCAAATTGAGAGTGGTTAAACAAAATTTGATAGGCCATATATGGAATTAAGGAGGAATAATGATAAAACACATATTATCTCCCCTAGAATACAAGAACGTATACAAATGTATGTTCTACCTGAGATAAATAAGTTGATGATATCTCACTCAAATGTGGTTAATATTTTAGTTAGTCGTTTTTCATTGAAGTTACTGAAACATATGCCTTTGGAAACAATGGAATTAAAGTTTGCTTGTATTATAAAAAATATTGCAAATATGTTGAATAGCCACCCTCATTTTGTAAGAGATGAGGCCAGTGCTTCCTTAGCTACATGTGCGAAGGAATTAGGAGCGCAGTATATGCAATTAATTGTAAAAACACTAAATACAATATTAACAAGGGGTTATGAATTGCATGTTTTAGGATATATTACTGTCAATTTCATCCTATCGAAAGTTTCATCCTCCCTGGACATTGGAGATATTTATTATTGTGTGCAACAACTTCTAGAAGTTTCAGAAAATGATATCATGGGATAAGTTGTTGAAGAAAAGCAAGTTGAAAAATTGCCTTCAAAATGAAGGAGACAAGGAGTACCAAATCTTTTGAAATTTCGTGGTTAATTGCTCGGAGTATTACTTTCTCTATGCATGCTAGTTCATTGCTAGTACTTATTAGATGAAATATTCATAGAACACTTACACCAAAAGAAAAAGTTAAGATTGAGTCCATGCTACATTATTTAGCAACCAACTTTCGGGCTAATGCATCATTAAGTCAGAAAAATTTCTTTGTTTTTGTATATGGATTGATTGAGGATGGTATGGGGGAAAAAAAGATGGGTAGGAAGACTAGTTTTTTTATTAAACCTAACCTAGTGTCTTTAAGATCACCAGATTCATATAAAAATTCAATGGAGGGAGCTATAGATGATAAGCTAGATACACCCAATAGGTATCTAATTTCAATGTTTTCACTAAGACTTTGTTATGCAACCAGCTCACATAAATATAGAAAAGATAGATCAACGAATTCAAAATCAACCTCTCCGAGGGGGCAAACTCCTTTACATTACACAAATGAACAATTCTTGAAACCAATGACAAAACATCCTTTCTATATATATGAGTCTAAGGGGTCACAATACAGAGACGACATACCATTAATAATGTAAGGGCACAACAATAACAATTTTGGGCTTCTATGGGGCACAATAATAACAATATGGGGACAAAATGGGCACAAAAATAACAATAAGGGATACAATGAATATAATAATGGGGGAATACACTAGTGTTATAGGGACCTAACATGCCCCTTTCCTTCAAAAAAGTGTTTTCCTCAATGCTTAATTAGCTATGGATGCTTCTGTATAAAATTATCATCCTCCCATGTGGAATCTACATCGGGTAATTTCTCCCACTTGATGAGATACTCTGAAATTGATCGATTTTGTAGCTATCGAGTTCTTGATTTTGTCACTGCTTCAGGTTCCAATATGATTTTTCCTTCCTCCTCAAGTTTGGTCAATATTGTTTGAACGAGGATCTTGTCACCTATAACCTTCTTTAAGCATGAAACATGGAAAACTGGGTGCACTCGGGAAGACGTAGGAAGCTCCAATAATAGTACCAATCTTTTGCAACACCTTGTATGAACCATAATACTTTGGTGATAATTTATTACCCTTCTTAGCCTACTTGAGGGACATTTGTTTGTATGTTTGTAGTTGTAGAAATACCCAGTCACCTACATAAAAAATTCTTTCACTGCGATGTTGATCTTCCTGTTTTTTCATTCTATTCTGCACCAAAGTGAGGTTATCCTTTAAGAGTTCAAGAACTTCTTGTTGATGCTTGATGTGATATTTCAATGCTTGAATCTTAGAATTTTCTCTTAAAGATGATGTGATGGAAGGCGGATGATATCCATAAATGGGGTCATTTTTGCTGCAGTATGGAAGAAAGTGTTATACCACCATTCAGCCAGAGGCAACCACTTGACCCATTGTGTATGTTTATCAGTTACAAAGCAACGAAGATATCCTTCGAAACATTTGTTCACTATCTCAATTTTCCCATCAGATTGGGGATGATAAGATGAGATATGAGCTAATTGAGTACCCAAACAAGAAAATAATTCCATCCAAAAAATTTCTAGCGAAAATGAGATCTTTATTGCTTACAATAATCTTTGGGTTTCCATGTAACTTTTGTATTGTTTCCATAAATGCAGTAGCAAATCTATTGGCTTTAAATGGATGAGATAATGTACAAAAGTGTGCATACTTGGTAAGTATATCAACTACCACCATCATGACACTCTTTCCTTCAGACTTGAGTAGACCTATGATAAAATCCATTGAAACCTCCTCCCAACTGATGGGCCTCTCAATTAGACATAAATTATGGCCCATCTGACCATCCCTTAGCACATTAAACTCTATTTTTTCATTAGATAATGTATTTGTAACTTTAATATGTTCATTAGGAAGGTTTATGGATAATTGCATATTTATGCCTAATATTATTATTTTTGTGGAATATTGTGAGAATATTGGGCAGATTATGGAGATTCGGAGGAGGAGATAATATAGGGACCTAATCCCTACTACAAGAGGATCAATATTAAATAATAAATCAACAAGATATTATGGAATTATGGCACAAATTTTGGATCTCCAATGATTGAGAAAATCTAGGAATGTCTTTCCTACCATTTAATGCATCCTAGTATTGGGAACCAGATCCACTAATCAAGGTATTTTGGTGGGGAAAAATTCCTCCTTTCATGGTGAATTATTCATAATCATTTTTTATAAGTACCAAGTCAAATTTTCCTCTAGGGGTGGATTTTTATTAGTCTTCTTGTGGAAATAACTCGTATTTTTACAACTCCACTTTCATTTCTTGCAAGGATGTAATTGTATTGATGGAAATAATGAATATTGGTGACATGTTAAACTTCTAAATATTGGTCTCCTTCATAGGAATCTGAGTTTCCTTGGGCTTGGCCATCCCAAGAGCCTCAAAGCCCTTTTGTATCATTTACTTTTCTTCCTTTCACTTCTTATTCACATGCATCTCTTTTTATTGTTTTTTTTCTATTTCTGCATTTAGTATTGATGATTTCTTGTTGTAGTATTGGGTTAAATGGTTGAAGTAAGTTATTTTTCAGGATCACAAGCATCATTTCATCCTTGGAACAGATTTGGAAGGTCATACTAATCCTTGAGTTACTTGGATTCGTTTGCTTATTTCCAAATCTAGATTTCTGGAATTCCTTTGTGGCAAATAACAGTAAATTTATGCTATTTTTAGAGAATGTTAACGAGGTTCAATAACATTTATTCCACTTGAATTAGATCAAAAAAACATTCTAGTTAATAAAAGAAATTACCCATTTCATTTTCAGTTGATTATGTTAGGAATTTGATAGATTTACTAGCTCACTAGTTCTCGAATTTTAAGATTTTACACTAGTAATTTTTGCTATTTTTTAGCATGGGTTAATAGAGTTATTTTTGAGTGATTCCACTTGGAATGGATACCTAAGACATCCAATTCAATAAAAAAATTTGTCCCATCCAATATGGATTTTATTTTCTTCATCATTCGGTGAATTACAGTTTCCTATAATAAATCTTCAGTTTCCTATAGTAACTACATGATCTCATGTAGCAGCCTTCCAACATGTATATACTTGCCCAAATTCACTCAATAAGTTTTTTTATTGTCCCTTAGGGTTGAATAAAGACCCCTAGGCTCTAAATCAATGATTAGGGAAGACTAAATACCACTTAGGACTTGTCTCATTACCCATGCAAAACATTTCAGCGATTTGGGCTAATGGGTAGATTTATGAAATGGATAATACAATGATGATTGGCACATCCAATGAACTATGTTAATGGACCTAAACTCTTTGAAATGTAGTGATTGACATTTACTTCATGAGATTTACTTTATGCAATTAAAATAGGTTTCTTTCCTTGTACTTTATTTCTTGCAATAGGTTAAGGTTTCCATTTCGTGCATTTCATTTTTTGCAATTAGTTTAGGATATAATTTTATTACATTCACTCCATTACATCATGACATCAAAGGAAGGAAAAATTGTATGCTGCACATGTAGTTTCGATACCTCTTAAGCTTGTACGAACCCCGGGTTGATAATTAAAGCTAGTAGAATTGCGAGTAGTAGCATTCTTGTTGCAATATCGAGGCCCATCAACAACATTGACTTGGAATGGATAAAGTTTGTAATAGATCTGGGGTCTTAATTATTTCAACTTTATTTTTTTGGCAAACAAAACATTCCACCACAAACTTTTGAATATCATATTTAAGGGCATCCCAAACAAATCCTTCTTAACCCTATGATAATTTTTTTAAAATCTCGAGTGACCTCCTAACGGAGAGGTGTGTAATTCGAGAAGAATCTTTTGTTTGAGTTGAGAATTCCTACAAAGGTATAAGTGATCTTTGTACCATAGTGAATCATTTTTCTATATAAATGTGTTAGATGTAGTAGGATCTTGCTGCAACTTTTGAATGAGTTCCCACACTTCTTTGTCATTCTTCCATTCATCCCTTGCTTCATTTATCCAATCTGTTAGGATAATATAAATGGCACAAAACAATGCTTCCACATCCTTATCCTTTCTTGAGAGTGCATTTGCCACAACATTTTGCTTCCCTTTTTTGTAGATGATTTCAAACTCATAACCCAACATATTTGTGACCCATTTTTGTTGCTCTTATGAAGATAATCTTTGTTCTAAAAAGTATTTAAGACTATCATGATCCATTTTTACCTTGGAGTGTCTTCCCATTAGGTAAGTTCGCCATTTAGTAAGTGCATGTAGTATTGCCAAAATTTCCTTCTCATAAATAGGTTTGTGTAAATACTTTCCTTTGATTGGATGACTTTCAAAAGAAATGGGTCTTCCTTCTTGCATTAAAACAACACCAATTCCATTTCCTGAGGCATCATATTCCAAAATAAAGGTTTTTGTGAATTCTGGTGTAGCTAATACCGATGCTTTGAACATTTCCTCTCTAAGATGTTCGAAGGCCATCATCGTTTCTGGAGTCCAAGAAAATGCATCTTTATTCAATAATTTTGATAGAGGTGTTGCTATTCTCCCATAATTCTTAACAAACTTGTGACAATACCCTGTCAACCTGAGAAATCCTCACATATGCTTTATGGATGTGGGAATTTTCCATTCCTTAATGGCTTTAATTTTTCTAGGGTCTACCTTAACACCTTCATGAGATACAATATGACCCAGATATTCCACCTCCTGTACTTCAAAGAAACATTTGGAGGGTTTTCCATGTAATTGTCTCTCCTCCAATAGTTTGACCAACCTATCAACATGTTGAACATGATCCTTCCAAGACTTGTTGTAGATTAGTATATCATCAAAAACTACTGACACAAATTTTCTAAGGGTTTGAAAATGGAATTCATCAAACCTTGAAATGTAGAAGGTGCATTGGTAAGGCCAAAAGGCATGACCAAGAATTCATAATGACCCTCATGAGTTTTGAATGTTGTTTTCAGAATGTCTTCGGTCACTCTTTCTGATTTGATGATATCCTGAACGAAGATCCAACTTGGTGAAGTAAATTTCTCTATGTAATTCATCAATGACTATAATGGGAAATTTATATTTAATGGTGAGTTTGTTGAGCTCCCTATAATCCGGACACATGTGCCATGATCCATCCCTCTTGTGCACCAATACTACCAGAGTATAGAAAGAAATTTGACTAGCTTGAATTATACTACCCTCTAACATTTTTGCAACCATACGTTCAATTTCAATCTTTTGGGCATAGGGATGTGTGTAAGGCCTGATGTTTGGAGGAAAAATTCCTAGCATCAAATGAATAGCATGGTCATGATCACGAATAGGTGGGAGGCCTTTGGAAGTCTCAAATACCTTGGAATGATTGTCCAAGACTTTTTGCAGATCTGGAGAAATAGATGATTTTTATGTGGGAACCTCTAGTGAACATAATTGTGCAATTATTCCTAGTTGTTCTTTCTTTAGAATCTTTGTCATGCTGTTAGATCTGATTATATTTCCTGGTTTCCCTGTGATACCCCTTAATTCAAATTCCTTTCCTTCCCAAAAAAAATTCAAGAAAAGTTTTGAAAACTAAATGCAATTGTACCCAAAGATTGTAGCCACTAGACTCCTAGTACAACATCTTAACCACCCATTTGAATGGAAAGCAATGGACTATTCAATACATATTCTCCCATGGATAACTTGATATTATGGCACTTTCCAGAGTAATTTATGGTTGCTCCATTTGCAGCCATCACTTGACACTCTAGTGCTGGATATAGGAAGAAATTCAATTTCTTAGCTATCTTAAAATGAATGAAATTATGGGTACTACCCAAATCAATCAACACTATTACATTTTTCTTCCTAATATGTCCTTCTATCTTGAGAGTTTTAGGAGTGGTAATTCCTGCCAATGCATTACAAGGTATGGTCAGATTCATTTCTTCTTTCTCCAAGGCTGGTTCTTGGTGTATATCTTCTTCTTTTGACATTTCTTGTTCCTTTTCTTCCTCTTCTTCAAAATCTATGTAAAATAATTTCTTCTTAGCACACTTATGACCTTTAGTGTATTTGCTATCAAAACTATAACAAAGCCCTTTTTGTCTTTTTTATTCCAATTGTTGTGGTGTCAACCTTGTAGGTTGTGGAAGGCTAAGGGCAACAAAACTTCCATCTTTATAGTTGTGAGTGGTAGGCTTTTTTTTTATCATAGTTTTGCTTTCAATTTTTCTTGCCAACCTGAATGCATTTTCCAATGAATCAGGTTCCCAAAGGTGAACCTCATGTTGGATGTTATCCTTTAAGGTCCCTATGAACACATAAATCCTATACTCTTCTGGAATATCGTTTACCCTTATATTCAATTTTTGGAAGTCCTCAATGTGCTCCACCATTGAACCCTTATGTTTGAGATTTATCAATTGACTAAATAAGGTGTTGCTTTGTGCCATCATTTCCTCCATAAAAATTGACCAAGTGACAATTTTTTTACGAGAGAAATGCCATCAATACCATACAAACTGATTGGGTTCCAAATATAAAGTTTCAATGCGTACCTTTTGTGTGTTTTTCACATTATGGAGATCGAAATATTGCTCCATATGTAGTATCCATGTTACAGGATCCTTACCATCAAAATTCCTCATATCAATCTCTAGAACATGGTGGGTCTTCGATCCAATGTTAGAGTCTATGAAATCATCATTAACATTTCTTTTTTCTCATCATGAGTTTCATCTAATACCTTTTCTCCATTAGGAAGCATTTCTTGTAGAAACCTTGTCAAACCTTCCTTGAAAGCTTCCATGTCTACGTTTAAACCATTCTTAAAATCTTCCATATTATCTTTCATGTCAACCATATTAGCCTTCATGTCATCCATATTAGCTTTCATGCCATTCTTAAATCCTTCCATGTCTGATTTTAAGCTATTCTTCAAACCATCCATCTTAGCTTCCATTTCATTTTTGGTTACTCTTTTTGAGAGCGAAAATTGTTGCACTTGGTCTCATAATTTTGATATATCATATTGCATTTCTTCTTCTTCTTCACGCGTCATAGTAGAAATTTTAGGTTTCTTACTAGTGTTTCCATTTTCTTTCATTGGGGCATCAATTAATGAGTATTATACTTCACTGTGCCTTTGAATCAATTCAAATTATTTTTTCAAACAAAACTTATGTAATTTTTAAAAAAATACACACCTTTTTTTTTTCTTTGTAGGAGCTCTATATTGAATCTATTGTATCTTTGTAATGGCGGATCTCCAAGGTGTGAAATTTCGTTCTATGGTATCCCTATGTGTCCTCTTTCCAACCCCATAAGTCTTATCAATATTGGATCCTCCAAGAAAGCGTTATGCCCAATCTCGCACAATGACCTAATAATAGACTCGTTCAGTAGAGTGAACTTGTATGGAGTTCCACGTGTCACTGTTTCGACCTTCGGACCTGAAAACAATACACAACAAACTATAGTCCATCTTCCTTTTGTCACATTTTACACAATTCAAATCCGATGCTCAGAGAGAAAGTTATGACGAGTCTCCTAAGGTCAACTGTTTGAGATGGAATCTGGGAGCCTATAAAAACCCTAACTTCCTTGGATCATATCTTTGAAAAATATAGTGAGACAAGATCTGAAATTTTGAAACGACATTCATCACGATTTTCTTTCAAATGGGTTTCTTTTTTAGCTTCTAAAGCTTCATAGAAAAAGGTTATAGCAAAAATTCCAGGAGGGCCTGTTTGAAGCAGCGAAACCCTAGAATCCAAAATTCTAATTCCAAATGTCATGCAACCAGCTCACAAAAAGATATAAAAGATAGATCAACGACATTAAAATCAGTCTCTTCAAGGGGGAAAACTCATTTACATTACACACATTAACAATTCTTGGATGATTCAAATGAAAAAACATCCGTTCTATATATAGAATTCTAAGTGGTCACAATATAATTAGAGCTGAAATAACAGTAATAATGTAAGGGAACAACAATAACAATAGTGGGTTTCTATGAGGCACAATAATAACAATATAGGAACAACATGGGCAGAACAATAGAAATAATGGCTACAATAACAATAATAATGGGGGAATACACTAGTATTATAGGGACCTAACAAAGTTCCTGAGAACCATATGAAAAAATTCAAAGTAGATAAGAGTGATTAATATTTAATAGTGATGTTAGACCCTTTTATAGAACTACTAGGGCATTGTCTGAAATATAAATATGAAGGATTTGTATCACATTCTGTGAAATATACGGCTTTTCTATTGAGACTTCCCCTCCCATCTATTGATATTCATAGTAATAATATTACCTCAGTTTTTATGCCGATAGGAGACTCTTTTCAAAATGATAAGGGAAACCTTCTTCTACCCTTTTGTCTTCGGGATAACATTCGTCTCCTACTTTGACAACAAAATTTTTCCCCTTCAAGTGTGTATTTAGTCTAGGATATACCTCGTGAAATGTTGAAAGTAAGTTCTACACAACTTCAACAAATGGCCCAAGAAGGCCGAGCATTTGGCCTCAAATTTTTGGACCAACTCTAAGTATAACTTTAGCAACTTGTTGTAGGTTCTTGTGTGTTTGCTTGCATTTTCAATTAATGGATTACGTTTAAATGCAGTAAAAAATGTGCATAGAGTACCAGATGCGTCATGGGGAAAGCTGGGCTTTGGTGCCAAAGCTCTAATAGGGAAGCTTCGAAGCTCTATTCCAGAAGACATTTACAGTTTCTCCAGAGGAAAAGTTACAGAAAACGTATCCCTGACAATGTAATGTAAAAGTATGTTTGGATTTTCATTCAAACTCTTCGATTATGGAAAGGAATGAGGCTTTCATATTTTCACCTAAATCCACCCATATTTTGAGTCCATTTTCTCATGTACAACAAGATTTGAGTTTGTTTAGCAAGAAAAGATTATCCACGAACTGAAAAGAAAAGCACGGTTATCGAACCTGTAGTTACAAATCTGCTTCTCCAACTATATTGTCCTGAGTAAGTTTTGAGTACTCTGACTCAGAGGTTGAGGGAACTAGTTTGAGAGCACTTGTAAGTGATCATGAGGATAAAATAATGATTGTATTGAGTGTTTTTCTATTATACTAATGTGTTGTGGAAGTGCCAGGATGTAGAGAAACGTGTGTGCTAGATATTCATTGCTCAATGTATATTCCTATTGGTGCTTGGTATGCACTTGTTCCTACTTCTCCATACACAAACACCTTTGTTTATGTCTGTTATAGGAGTAGGAAAATGGTGACCAAAAAAGAATTTTCAGAAATTGAGGGACCTTTCAGGTTTCAAATGATTATTCTGCAAAGAGGGCAGGCAAGTGATCCCTCTGATGAAAATAAATGTGATGTAAATTTGGTTATGCTTTATGGAAATTCTTTGGAAATGCTTCCTTCTGAAATATTCTGGAGAAATATGAGAATTTATTGATTTCAGGAAAGTGAACTATGTCTCCAGTGGAATATTGGAAAGTCCCCAGTGGTTTTTGTTGCAATACATGTGTGTGGGTATGATGAGTAGATTGTCCATATGTTCATTGGGGACCCAAATGCTTCTTCATACTATAATGATGGAGGTAGAATCATGAGGAAGATTTGAATGATCTGTTACGATTTTGGTTCAAATCAATGGATTTGACAATATTGTTCTCTTTTTTTAAACCCTGTTTACGTTGTTAAAAAATATTCTTCTCATGGGGTTTCAAGTTTAAAGTTGGACGAGCAATGCCTATTGGGAATCAATTCAAAAATTAATATTTAGCTTAGTGGAAACCATAGCATGTGAAGATGAAAGTTTAAAAGATCCATCTCAATCATAATGGTATTACTCATAACCAAATTGTGCTACCCATATTTGAGTTTTGGGAAGGGAGATTATGACTATCAGTTTGGTAACATGATACAACATTCAAAAACTCATTAAAGTTTGACTCCATTTATTCGCCTTTCATGAAAAAATTCATGTAATCCATTTATATATAAGGGATGTCTCAATAGTGACTGAAATAAATAAATTTGGCCACTTTTGGATAGGGTTTAGTTATAGTAGAAGTAAAACATAATGTTGATTTTAATATACTAATTTTCATATATGGGTACATTTATTTTCCTTCACTGGATCTTTTTTATTTCTCTGTGGGAGTTGAATGATACTACCCTAAGGTGAGAATCAGTAGCAATGTCTTGTGAGAAATACATGATTTTGATATGGAATTTCTTCTGCCAAAACAATGTTTTACTAGAACCCAAAGCAAAGGAACTGGGTACACAACCTATATTTTCCACTCGATCTGTCGCAATGCTAAAGTGTTGGGAATGTATACCAACATCTTCTATATTCAAGGAATTTTATTGGCTTTCATGTTGTCATAAGTCTGACAACTGCAAAATGTGTACATCACATCCAAGTTTTTGCATAATAAATGAGTGAGTTGAAGTGTTGGTTGTATAAATGGTTTAAAAGTTGACGTTATTTGCACTTTATGGAGACAGATAATTTTCTCTCAATTAGTTCAAGTTTCTTGATACTTTAGAATACTTTTTTTTAGATGCTATATTAGTGCTTCAGTTAATTTCTATTCCCTCGTGACCTGTCATTTCATGAAAAGGTGTTAGGTTCCTCTTCCTTTCTCAAATAATTGTCAAACCTCAGATGGTTGTACTCTCTATTTTCATTGTTACAAATAATAGCAGGAAATAACCAAAATAGTACAAATAGTTTTCAAAGAAATGACAAACCAATTTGCAATTCATATTTATGCATCTTTTCGTTTGGTTTCGGTCATCCAAAGATTTAACTTTTCATATAACTTGTAGCTATCATTTAGTTCATTCTTGGGAATTATAGGAATTTTTTATATACAATTCGATAATGACAAAAGGTTGAATATCACTCTTTCGTAATTAGGAATCTCGAGTCTTCCTACAGGGATGAATTTGCATACAATAATATATGTTAAAATATGTAAGAAAACAGAGAAAATAATTTCTTTCATATTGTTATCAATAATGTAAATAGTAGAGTTGGAGACTTCTGGGTATTTTGATTTTGAGAATTTAGAACTTCCATAGTTTTCATTTTGAGTCTTTGACATTTCGAGTCAATACCATGATCCATCATGAGGAAAAAAACCTGGAGTAAAGAAAAGAGAAAATGGAGGGATAAATACGAGAAGGATGAGAAAGGGAGAAAAGAGCCGACCAACACATTGAAATAGGTTATTTATTGAATATTTCAATTATTTTATTTCTATATTAATATAATAATGATAAATTTGTTTATAAAGTAAATTACTTATTAAAGCTTAACCTAACTATATTTATTATAATTTAATAATAAATTCAATATTATTTTTACAATTTAATGATCTAATTACAATAATATTAAAATGAATAATAAATAATTCCATTTTACTATTATAATCTAATGACCAAACATACTATTATCAATAATATTAATGTGAATAGAGATGCTTTAATTAATTTATATAGTTACTAGGACACTCCTGCCTATATAATTAATGAATCTAAGAATTTTAAAAAGTATATTTTAATTAATCATCTTAAGATATAAAAAATCCTAGTGTTAATCTTTATATTAATATTCTTAATGTATTGTTATAGTAGTTAATAAGATAGATAATAAGTTAATACGCTGCTTTGTTTTTTAATATGTGGGTTTTTCTAGATAAATAAATTGACAAGGGGAGTTATACTAAATTAGAAGTATTACTAATATGAGGGGTTTTTTATGATTAATATGGAGTTATTAATAAGAGGTGTTATTATGGTTAATAATAAAGAGACAAGGGAAGTTGAAATAAGGAGATGAGAATAAGGGGAGCGAGGGGGGCGCACAAAAGATAGGGTCAGTTAAGATGAGTTTTGGGAGGAAAAAGAAAGGGAACCAATTGTAAGAAGGGAGGGTTATTAAATACTAGTGCAGGGACTAGGATAGGAAAAAGGGCGGGGGGTTTGGTGGTTTTATCACTTCGATAATTCCTTTCAGGTAAGAAAAAGGAAAAACCAAAGGTAACCACTATCCACTTTTGGAGATCAGGACCTAGCTTTCCTGATGCTTAGGGAGGGCTCTCGCTTTAAGATTTAACTTTGTTTTAGTTAAGATGTTTTAGGCTAGCTATGATTTTTCAAATGGTTTTGATTTTGTTTGAAATTGGGTGGTGGGATATTTTAAACAGATGGATAAATTGATGTCTTTTAGAGCATTGGGCTATGGAGTCAACTGATCAGGAAGCAAGGCTGGATAAACTCACTAAAGAGGATGTTCCAAGGGCAAGATAGTAGCATGTATTTCAGATGTTTGAGACATAAGGGTGAAAGGATTTCACTCAGGGTGAGAGAGCAGTTAAGCGTTCTCAGACCCGGATAATGAATGAGAAAGGCATGGGTAATCGAAATCAAAGGGCAGTTAAGAATCCTTTAATATGGATTATTTATGAAATCAATTTAAACTAAAGAGCAATTAAGAATTCTTTCATTTAAATATCATAAGAAAACATTCAAATGCTTAACTGTTAAAACAAAGTGTGATTTAAACAAGTTCTGAACTATATTTCAAGTTATAGCATTTAGATTGAAACACATATAAGATTATGAATAACTTTGAGAAATTGACAAGGACACATGAAAATACTTGTCTGATATTCGCTCAACACATGAATCCTTGGAATAGTCTGATCTTTATTAATTAATCCAGCTTACTGGCTCATCAACTGATACAATAACCTTCTGGTTCTTCTTGATAAAAAAAGTCTATAGAGATGTCTAATAGAATCCACACTGTATAGTTCAAATTGTGAAGTATTTATACAAAAGTTATTACAAAATATCTCAAACTAATTTGAGATTTAATCTAGGAAATAAAAATATCTTCTTGTAAGAAGATAGAGACAACTATTGAACTGCTTCATGCTATCCCTTTTATTTTGGTACTGCTGGCCTTATGGTTTGGTTTTAGCCCTTTATGTTGCTTTGTTGTTTGATATTTTACACTGGAAGCTTCATTTACTTTAGGCTTTCATCTGATACACTTTGACTTTGTTGATTTGTCTTCATCTTTTTACCTGGATGTTTTACTTTTACTATACATTATCCTTTTTACTGCAGATTTCTCACAGTAAATCTGTCAATTTCTCCCATGCTTTAGCATCAGGTAATTGGATTTTTATCATCCTCCTATATATTTCATCTGCCTCGATGTACTTGGAAAAATTAGGCTTATTAATAAACAAGTGTTTTACCTCATGTTAGAGGTAAAACAAGTTTTGAAACGTCTGGTAGAGTACTTTGCCTATTGGCAATGCCTTGACTGATGATGTATTGACATATTCTTTTGCTAGCTCTCTAATTTTGTTGTTGTAATCTTGCTGTGTCATGAGATTGTCATTTATTACTAAGGGACTGCGTAACCCTTCTCTCTCAAAATTTGAAACTTATCCATAAATCTATCAATAGCTACCTGCATATTCTAACACTTGTCCTCCAATTTTAGCATTAAATTTCTCTTGGAAAGGACTTTTCTCACCTCCAAAATTGTCTCTGTTCTGCCTTCTATTTCCAATTCCTGAAGCTGATACTTATTTTTACTGTTAAATAATTGGATGATTCTGGTGGCACCTTCGGGCATCTCCCTTAATTCTTCTTTTACTCTTTGGATGGCTTCTATAGCCATATTTATCAAATCTATCTGTTCAAAAATCCCCTGAATAGATGGCCAAATATAATTGACAAACTCAATTATATTGGCCCATAATAGTTACTTAGCCTGTCCAAGGGGTTCCTTTAGTGTTAGGTCCTTCTCCATGGCTTTCAATCTCTCATTCGTCCTGGCAGCCTTTTGCACTTCTTCTTTGTGCATGATTTTGGTAAGCTTGTAATCAATTTCCAAGCTTGTCACCTTCTCTTTCAGCTTATTCATCTCTGTTGCTTGTATGTACATTTCTTCCATACCTTTAACTAACTTTGTTGCTTCTTCACTTGATGTACCTGCTGCTGATGTAGACTCCGTTGAAACTAGCTGTGTTGTTGCCATAAGAGCTGTGGGAGCCAATGAGGCTGCCAATGTTGAAGGAAAAGTCATTGATACTATTGGGATGACATTCACAGATGTAGTGCCAAGATCACGTTTCTTCAATTGGATTAAATTGTCCAATTCCTTCTCTATATCCCTCAACTGATCATTTAGTTTGAGGACTAATTCCATCAATTCTTCATGCCTGGTTTGGTTTTCCAAGACTTCCTGTGTCTGGGGATGTTGTAGCTGAGGTATCTTTAATTTCTTTTTAAGTGCTGCAATGTCATCATCCTTCTTTTTGATCAGTTTTTCAGTGGCCTTGAGGTCTTTGGGATCATGTCCCAATTCAATCACTAAGTCTTCCAAAGGCTTGATTCTGGTATCCTTGGCCTGTGAGGAGGCCTTCTCTAACTGATATTGGGTTGAGCTATTGTTCAATGAATTCTGTAATTGATGGGAAAATATGGCTTTACCTGTAAGGGTGGAGTAAATAATTTCTCCAGCCTATTTTTGAAATTCAATTTGGTCAATGGGATGAATATCCCTTGCCAATACCTCAAAATCAATATTTTGTAATCTGCTAATGTCCTTGGCTTTTGTATAGTTGGTCTTACGAAGGAAATTTGCATATTTCCCTCCTTGATGTCAAAAGCTGACATCAACCGGGTTTGATTTGTAGGCGTAAGCCTGAGATACTGTGCATAACACTGTGCCTTAAGTTTCTCATTTCTCATTTTGATTTCTTTAAACATGTTCTTAATATCCTTATCTTTATCAGCAGGCCTATTGAATGAAGAGACTTCTACACTGAGCTGCCTTTCTAACATTTGAGTGTGTGAGGTAGATGGCTCTTGTGTTTCTCCAGATGGAGTTGTACCCCTGCTCATGTCAAGTTCAGTATTGGTTACTTCTGCTAAGCCTTTTGTGTCTCCCTGTTCTGAAACAGGATTGAGTCTTGGCCTTTTGCTCTAATTGGCTTCATATTTCACATTGGATGTGTCCATGCCTGAAGTGGAGGCTCCCTCTCTGTTCCTCTTGGGATTCTTTTCCTCATTTGGAGGAGTCTGTAATACAGTAGGGGTACTCATGGTTGCTTCTTGCTGTGGTACCTGTAGGAATGAGGTTTCATCAAGTTGTCTTTCTAAATCACACAAGGTATTTTCAACATCTACCTTTGTACTATCCCTGTCTACAAGAGTGTTTTTCAACCACTTAGATTGATTGGCATATCTTTCTATCTCTGGTATGGGGTGATGAATGTAAGGTCCTAATTTGACCTTTTGTCTATGTTTGGTCATAAACCCTTGAGGGTCATATCTCCACATGAAACTTTTTTGGAACTTCATTTGTTGCAGCATCAGATCTACTTTCTAACCTGCTTCTCTAGAATTGCAAATGAAAGGACCTAATTGATTTTTGACTTTGAACTGGGTTCTTTTCTTGGCTGAGACAAAGTTGACTTCGTCAGAGTTCATTATCTGCCTATAATACTCTAGAGCAAATAACCTCATGGGGAGGTATTTGGGGAGTTTGTATGAGGCTAGTTGGCAACCATAGATTCTTATTTCAGTGTGGTTTTGGTAAAGGTACCAATCTCCCACCTTAATTTGCTTGGACAATTGGAGGACTCTTTTGATACCTTGACTTATTCTAAGTGGAGGACTTCCTGTCAACATGGTCGTGACTGGAAGGACAAAAGAGTCAATGAATTATGTATAAGTGTATGGTGATGAATACTTGTGGAATAATGGTGTCCAAAATATGACAGACCTAGGCTGGCCTCTAGTATCAAGCTTCTAGAGGGTGAAAGGAAACCTATCTGACTAATAATAAAAAAACATATGGTAAAGTACAGATGAGTATTCGAATACTCTCTTATTGTGCATTCTGGTAAACTGTTCATGCATCCTCTCAGCTATGATCTAGGAATAATTAGACAAAGTATCAGAAGGCTTTCCTAGGGTGAAAATGGACATGAAGGCCAGGATGAGCTCATCAAAAAATTCATCAGTGGTGCAGTCCAAAATACATGATATCATAGTCACAATATTCTTGCCCCTTTCAAAGAAAATAACAAAAACATATGTAGGGGAATCTTTAGGAATGTGTTGTTCTTCTACAATGAAAGTTTGGAATATTTGGGCCAATCTAGAGGGAGTCAACTTGGTGTATAGGTCTAACAAATCTCCAATGGAGAGTGAGGTCATGTTTGGACCTGGTTGAACTTGCAACATCTCATTAATTGATTTAGCTGTAATTGTGAATAAAACCTTTTGGTTAGGGGATGTTATAGCTCTTTGGTTGGGAATGTAACAGGCATGGCACATATGGACAATTTCACGAAAAATATGTACTTGGGGAAACTGGTATTTGGGCAAATTGGAGTCCCAAAGGCTAATGTCATCATAATGGTTCAGATATCTGTCTTTACTTAAACAATGGATTTTGAGCAGGACCTCATATGCACTTGTGTCTCTGATTTGAAAATCCATGTTCGCCAGGGGAAGGTGGTTTAGGTCTAAATGGGGAGTTGTGATAGGTTTGACATCCATGGAAATAGGGGTAGCCATAATTTAGTTCTTGTGGATTTGAATTTGACTTTCACAAGTTTATTCAGAGGTTTTGATGAAAACTGGCAGTTTTCAGAAGGGTTTCGGCACAGAATTTTAAATTTAAAGAAATTTCAATTAATTTTACTTAATTAAAACACTTCACAGACTAAAAGTTTTCAAATTGAAAGGGTTGTCTGGAAAATTCGTCTTCAAATACCTGGAATTGGGTGAATTGGCTTCAAATTCAGTTTTCTCAGAAACTGCAGAAGTTTGAAAGGCTCTGGTACGGACTGAAAGGTTGATTTGGGTCTCTGCAGCTTCTTCAGGAGTGAAGTTGGAGTTCAATGGGCGAATTCAGTGTTTGTAGGTGTCGCACTGGTTCGTAGAGGTTTAACAGAAAATGAGCGAAAAAAGGCGAAATAGGGCTTATCGACCTTTTTATTGAGCAAGGGTCACTTTTTGGCGGGTAATTTTATGAATGAACAGTGGGCAGATTTCGGGTTTGGCGGGGAGGTGGTTTTCCAAGCCATCGCATCACTTTTGTGGAGGGAGTGGTATTTAGGAGGGGTCACTCGATCTACCCCAGCGTTCGACACGTAGCAGTTGGGGGTCGGGGAAAACCACCTTATCAGGCAGGTAAAGTTCAACTGTCGGGTGAATCCGATATGGCTGTGGACTATCAGATGAGGGCGATGATGATTAGACAGTAGTCGGGCATGGGATATGCACAGATGATATGAGCATTGGCTTAGGGGGGGGGGCATGGCTTTAATCCTTGGTGGTTTTGGATTAATTAGGATTTAATTATTGGATTAAAAGATCACACAGGGATTAATGAAGGGATTAGTTTAGGTTTCCCGTGTAGAGGTGTATTAAGAGGGTTTTGTCGGGATATGGGGTAAATTATATATTTTATATTAAAACTAAGGGTCGGGATATTTTTATAGGGGATTTATTTAATATATGGGAAATGGTATATCGGGGATTTATATAATTAAGTTAAAAATTAATATGAAATGGATGTGCGGAGTGAACATACCACTAAGCAAAATGTAATATTAATGCAGTTTATTCGCATACACTTATACTTAGGATAAATTCAATTTTTGAGTTTTTTTTAATGAAATGGAATTTTAACTTGGGGTTATTTACTTTTCCTAGGCAAATGAAGTTTAACCTTAGGAAAATTATTAGGGAAATTAGGGGAAATGAATTTTATGAAGGGAATTCTAACACTTGATGTCCATAAGTCATTAAGCAGGGGTCCAGTCCCACCAAAATTCAGAGAAATGCTTTGAGCCTTTATGACTTGAAGGATTTAAGAACTAGAACTTACTTGTGAATGGGGAAATTAGTGAGTAAAGGGGTAAAAAGAATGAAGGGGAGTTAGTTAAATGAACTTGTAAACCATTGTTTTTGCGTTCTTAAATGTTCATGCACATTGAAACATATAGTCAACCATGATAAATGTGCTTTAATCCAATCAACTTTATACTTCAGCAACCTTTCTTCTACTTACCCACTTACCCTACCATTTTTTCTTCATTTTATTTGGGTGAATTTAGAATAGAAAACCCTTATCATTCATTTTTCTTTTGAAAAGTAAACTATCTACTTCTAACCTTATATCATCCAACAAATCAGATTAAACTGATGAGCTCCTTTTATTTTCTCTACCGATCTAATGATCTACTAAGATTAAATTGTTTGGTCAGATTTTATTCTCTAATTATACACATAAAATTCAAAGCATGCAATAGTCAAGATTAGACAGTTTGACTACCATGGGTTGTGGCATGTATGACAAGCTACGCACAACCATTATTTAAGACAATAAAGCAGTAAAATAGTAGTGGCATTTAGACTTGCACACTTTCATGATCTATTTTTGTTTTTGGGGTTCATATATTTTCATTTTTTTATCTTTTCTTATTCCTTTTATCCTTTTATTTTTCTTTTAGGACATGCCCTCTTTACATTTTTAAATTTTTAATATGGAAAACATTTGCAGAACGCAAAGGTATGTACAATATTACAAGGCTTAAACTTAGCCAATTTAAAATTATGAATCCTATCACTATAGGACTCTAATAGTGACTCCACTTGGGGGTGACATTTCCTAGTGAAATGTCAAGAACTCTAAAGATCAGTAGCCTTTGAATTGTGGCTAAAGTTACCTTGCAAAGTGTCCTCTGTGAATCTGAATTATTGATACTTATGACAATAAATATTTTAAAGCTCAGGGCCTTCTCTCCGGGCTTCAACTTCAAAGGATTACTATCCAATCCAATCTACACATTGCAATGTTATGTACAATGATGGAAAATAAAATTAACTACTACAAGTTAGTGTAAAAGTAGTGCTTGAGCATCCTACCATGAATAGGTCCTCCTGGTAGATTTGAATCATCTATGTTTCTCAAGAAAAAGGTATTGTTGCCTCTATAGCCAAAAATGACATAAGGCCCCAACCATAGAAAATCAAATTTTCCATGCTTTCCCTTATCTTCCCTCCTTGAATCTCACTTGAGGACTTGGTATCCTATGTGAAAATCATTTGCTTTAGTCTTTTTATCAAAGACTTTCTTAATTTTTTCCTGGATTATCTGTGATTTTACATAAACCTCTTCTCTGGTCTGCTGCAGGTGTATAGTTTGGTTTATTCTTCTTTGAATTTCATTTGGTTCCACCTGTACTTCTTGAAGGATTTCAATGACTGGCACTCCCAAGGATGATGGGAAAACTACATCCATCCCATAAACTAGTTGATAAGGTGATGTTCTAATGGACTTTTTAGTAGTCAGTATGTCTGCCCATAAGGCATTGACTAACTTCTTGTTCCATGTATTTTTATTATCCTCCATTAACTTTTTGATAATATTGACCAGGATTTTGTTGGATGACTCTGCTAGTCCATTACCTTGAGGATAATAGGTTGTGGAATGGCCAAGGGTGCTATGGTATTTATTACAGAAATCTACCATTCTTATGGATTTAAAGGCTGCTGCATTATTAGTAATGAACTTATGGGGACATCCAAATCTTGAAAGGATATTACTCTCTAGGAAGGTGATTATGACAGTGTTTGTGGCTTGCCTAGAAGGTATGGCCTCTATCCATTTGGTAAAATAGTCTGCGGCTATTAGAATCCACTTATGCTGAGCTGAGGATGGGGGGTGTATTTCTCCAATGAAGTCTAACCCACATTATTGAAATGGCATCTCAGTGGAAATTGTTTTAAGAGGCAAAGGTAATAGTTTCCTCTTTCCCTCAAAAAGCTGGAATTTATGATAGGAGGTCACATGTTTTTGGACATCTGCAAACAAAGTAGGCCAGTAGAAACCAACCCTCACAATCTTGTCAACAGTACTCTTCCAGTACAAGTGTCCTCCACAATCCCCTGCATGAAACTCTTGCAAAATCTTGTCAGCCTCATCTTTTAATAAACATGTTAAGAGAATACCACTACTGTCCTTCCAAAACAATGCATTATCTATAACATAATATCTTAATGACTTCATTTTTAAGAATATAGATTTGGTTCTTGTCAGTCCAAGAGGAGCTTGTAAATTTAGCAATAAAAATGTAATATCCGCATACCATGGTGATTCAGTAAAGGTTTCACTGATCTGTGGAGTCACCATCTCCTCCTAATCATCCAAAGCACTAATGAAGTTGATATCAAGGGCTTGAGAATTCGATTCAGTCGTGAGTTTGGCTAAACCTTGGCCTTTGATGAGCTTGGCAGGTTTTATCTCTATGTCATATTCCAATATTGTGGCAATCCACTTGCCTCTTTTTCCTTCAGGCACATTTCGAGTCAAAATGTCATTAACTACAGAGTTTGGAACATAAGCAATGATGTGAGAGTATAGAATGTATACTCTAAAATCTTTGATAGATTTAACCAAAGCCAATGCCTATTTTTCCATTATATTGTATTTTAGGGTGGGATCTCTCAAGGATTTACTAAAGAATGCTATTGGATGTTCATATCCTTGATTGTTCTTTTGCAGCAAGACTATTGCAATGGTGTGTTCTGAAGCAAATGAAAAAATAATAAAATCTTTGCTAAAGTCAGGACTAATCAAGACCGAAGTCTTGGTTAATGCTTCCTTAATAGCTTCTAAGGATTGTTTGGCCTCCAATGTCCACTTAATTAATGAGTCCTTTCTAAGCATGTTATTTAATTCCCTAATTAATTCTGCTAGATTTGAGATAAATCTCCTAAGAAAATTAATTTTACCTATAAAAGATTGTAACTCTTTTATGTTTCGGGGATGGGAAATAGTCAAAATGGCTTCTATTCTAGTGGGGTCTATCCTAATCCCATCTTTAGATATGATGTGTCCTAACATCTTTCCCCCTTCAAGACTGAAAAGTGTCTTTTTAGGATTTAAAAAAATCCCAAATTTCCTGCATTTGCTAAATACTCTTCTGAGATGGTTTAAATGTTCATTTTCTGATTTAGAGAAGACTGTGATGTCATCCTGGTATACAACTAAGAAATCATGGATTTCTTTGGCAAGGGCTATATCCATAGCTCTCTTAAATGTAGCATCTGCATTCATTAATCCAAAGGGCATCTTCAAATACATGAAGGTACCCCAAGGAGTAGTAAAAGCAGTTTTGGGTTGGTCCTCGGGTTGGTCCTCAGGTTGGAATAATATCTGGTTATAGCCAGAGAATCCATCTAACAGTGAAATCCTAGATGAGCCTGCTACCCTTTGCAATATATGGTCCATTTTTGGTAAGGGGTAATTGTCTTTTAAAGAAACCTTATTCAAGTTTCTAAAATCTACACAAAGTCTAATTTCACCTGTCTTTTTCCTAGTTGTAACTATGTTTGAAATCCAGTCTGAGTATCTAATGGGTGCTATTATTTGATCATCAAACATTATTTTAACCTCTTTTTCTATGGATGACATAAGAACTGGGTTTATCCTCCTATTTTGTGTTAGATTATGCTGGTGTCATAAGATTTTAAGTCTTCATAACTCCATGCAAATACATCGTGGAACTCTTTAAACAGATTTATATATTTGACCTTTTCCTCTGGGGGTAAGGCTTTAGATATCTTCATGATTTTTGGATTATCTTCATTTCCTATATTAACTTCTTCTCTATCAGCTCTTAGAGGTTCCATATTGGGCTTTCTAGCTACATCATTAGAGTCAAACAAATCTTCTAAAGGTACTAATCCTTTAGGTAAAAAATGTACTAATCCTTTAGGTAAAAAATTAACTTTCAAATTAAGAATCTCTGGATCATCATCCATTATTTCATCTGTCTCTACATTCTCTAAACTATATATTTCTACGTTAGTAAATTTAGTTGGTTCATGCACATCAAAAATATTTACATCTAAGTTAGTTTCTACATTATTGTCTATTGTGCAATCAGTATCTATCTTACAGTTCTGAAATTCACCTTCATTGTTCATGAAATCATAGATTTGAGAGTCTTGGGAAAAAATCTGCCAATACTTAAGGTTATCTGGTATAATAGGCCTGTGTCTGACCTCTATAGTGTACTGGTGGTTTGGTTGGAATGGCAATTTACATGTACTAGCAAAGGTAGCCAGACTATGGGCCTGTATGTTTTGTTTTCTTGGAATGGCAGCAAAGTTTGATTCCAGGAGGTCCTTGACCAAGTTTAAAATAGTATCCCTATATCTACCGAGCCTAGGGTTGTTGACAAAATATTCACCACTAATCTGTTTCATAATTAGTTCTGAGTATCCCATGACAGAAAACCTTTTGGTTCCCAATTTCCTAACCAATTGTAGCCCTAGAATCAGGGCATCATATTCGGCCATGTTATTGGTACATTTAAAGCTCAATATTGAAGCATGACCCTCAGCATGGTTATTTTTCATATTATGGATCCAGACTCTTGCACTAGCCCCCAACCTATTTACACCCATCAAAGTCTAAATGCCAAAGTGACTCATGGAATATGTTCTCACTATCAGTTGTTTTGTACTTAAGGTATTTGGCTGTGATTTGCTTTTCATCAGTTTTTGCATTGTATAAAATGAAGGAATCCATATCTGGGTGCATGGAGTATATGGGAAAGTTTTGGGGCTTCTCCTTACTAGTAACCATGTACTTCATCAATGTCTCCCTATATAATTTTCTTGGTTGGCCAAAAATATATATGGTTTCATAAGACATATCCAACTGCAAAGATCCCTGCAGTTTTGCTCCCCATGAGAGAGATAGTAGCATTCCATATTTTGGTGGGATATCTGCAACTACAATTTCCATTAGAATTCTCTTTGCAGGGCACTGAACAAGAGTCACACATAAGTCTTTGATTAAACCAAGGCATTTAACCTAGCTGGAGTCAAAAAAAAAAAAATCCTTATAAGGCCTAGTTATGTCTAGGTTCAACCTTTCCATTATTTCTTTTGGCATGAGATTGTGGGATGCTCCTGAGTCCAACATAGCATTATGACAATTTTTATCATGAATGTTTATATTGATGTAAAACGGAGGAAATCTCCCTTGCCGATGAATTCCACTGGCCTCAGGGCCAAACAACAATTCATGCCGATCATCATTCGAATTAACAGAATCTCCTCCCTCTCCTATGTTCAATGTCTCAGTTATCTGTGACCTGTAGTCATATTTCATTCTTTACCAATTCAGTTAAAGGAACTGATATCTTGAATTTAGCTATCTCATTTTTAATATTGAAAGGGAGTTGACATTTGTTTGTTTGATTCAAATCTTCCTTAATATGTGCAGTTTGAGTGTCTTTATCTTGTTTCTCAGTGGTAGGAATTTCAATTTGTGTTTCTACTATTTTATCTTGATCTCTTTTATCTTGATTGTTTTCAATAATTGGCTCTATTTGGGTTTGATTAGAGGTTATATCTACAATCCTAGGAGTTGAAGTTTCAGGTGTTCCCCTAGGGAGAATTTGCAATACTTTTTTAACTGGAGTTTCTTTTATTATCTTAGTCTGAGTATGGGTGGATCTTTTAATGGGAGTCTCATTATTCTTCTTACTTCTCAATCTATATTGTTTATCCACCTCATATATAGATGATTCATACCCCTGATTGAAATCAAAAGATTCACCGGATTCTAATTGTAATTGTTGAAGCATATATAACTCCTGCTCTTCTTGAGTAAGAAAAACAGTGTCTTCCCCTTTGGTTTCCAATAAGTTAATCTGGGTATCATCCTCTACTTCTTGGTCTTGTGATTCCTCCACATAGTTTTCTTGGAAGGGTGGCCTAATCTGTTGGTCTGGTGTAGTATTTTTTGCAGCATTAGGGTTCTTCCTAATATTTGGGTTTCTTATTGGGGGTTGTTTTCGTTGATTATCCCATTGATTTTTCCTATCCATGATATCTAACCTATCCACAATTCTTTCTAAAATTTTAGCTAAAACATATATTTTTCCATCGGAAGTTGAAGCTTTTTCTTTAAGTACAACTTTCTTTTCGTTCCTCATTTGTGCTTTCCTAGATAACAGGTTGGCTTCTACACTGACAACATTACTCTGCATTTGTTCAAGGGTTTCAGGATTTCTCTCCCGTAGTCGGTATGACATATCAGCATCAAAACCATCAAGGAACTTAATTAATGCTAGGTCAGGTGGGGGCTTAATGTTGGCTGGAATTGCATTATAGATATTATTAAACCTAGTGCAATAGTCCTGAACTAACTCATTGGGAGCTCTCATAATATTGTCATATTTAGAAAATATTTGAAATGGGTTCTTTTTTCTTTCCCATCTATCAATGAATAATCTTTGAAAATTTGCTAGGTCTGCAATGTGGTTGGAAAGAAAGGCTTTAAACCACTTCTTGACATTACCAGTTAAAGTTTGGGCAAAGAGTCTCATTTGGACATCTACCTCATCTATTTCATGCAATTCAAAAAAGTCAGACATCTTTTTTACACGCTGCTGGGCAGTGTAATGACCAATAGCATCAAACATGAAAATATTACTTTGATAATCTGCAGGTATGGCATGAAGTTGGGTAGGTAAAACAAGAGGAGCATATCTGTTTGCCATTGCTGTGATTCTGGTTTGACTAGGGGGTAAAGTTGTGGTCATTGAAGAAGAGCTTGAAACTGATGGAGGTGAACTAGATGATGATGATGATGAATGATTAATAAGTGATTTAGGTGATTGAATTGTGGTAGATACAATTGATGAAGTTGTGGTAAAGGAAGGTGGATTTACAGTGAGTGATGATTGTGAAGAAATTTGAGATGCAGTAGCAGTAATGGCAACTAGCTCTAGATATTGTTGAAGATAAGCAATATCTATATTAATAATGAACGTAGAGGTCAAGGCTTCTAATTTTTCAAAAGCATCTAAAACAAATTTGTCCAAATCTAGATGAATAACCTTTTTTGATTCTATGAGTTGGGTAAATTCAGGGTCTAAAACTGTTTCATGGATATCATTCTCATATTTGGTTCTAAATAGTGAGAGGTCAAATGACAAATCAAAAGGGACTTCTTCTAAAGTTGAAAACTCCTCAGGGAGTGAATTGGATCCGTCTAGCTAACTACTATTGGCTTGAGTTTCTTTGTCTTTTCGCTGTCTTAAAATCCTCTCCGGGTTATCCACTACAGTTGCAGGGTTTGGATATAGGTTGGCCTTAGTGTAGTGAATCTTTTTAGGAGCCAGACTTTTAAGTTTTTAAATTGTTTTTATGAAATTTTCTGAAAACTTACTTCGGGTAATGACCTTAAGGGGCTCAATATTTGATTGAAGGTTTCCTTAAAGTTTTTTATGAGACTGAAGATTGAAGTCCCCAGTATGGTCGCCAGAAATGTTATCACTCTGATAATTCCTTTAAAGTAAGAAAAAGGAAAAACCAAAGGTAAGCACTATCCACTTTTGGATATCAGGACCTAGCCTTCCTGATGCTCAAAGAGGGCTCTCTCTTTAAGATTTAACTTTTTTTAGTTAATATGTTTTAGGCTAGCTATGATTGTTCAAAGGGTTTTCATTTTGTTTGAAATTGGGTGGTGTGATGTTTTAAACAGATGGATAAATTGATTTCTTTCAGATCATTGGGTTATGGAGTAAATTGATAAGGAAGCAAGGTTGGATAAACTCACTAAAGGGGATGTTCCAAGGGCAAGAGAGTAGAGTGTATTTCAGATGTTTGAGACAGAAGGGTGAAAGGGTTTCACTCACAGTGAGAGAGAAGTTAAGGGTTCTCAGACCCGGATAATGAATGAGGAAGGTAGGGTTAATCGAAATCAAAGGGTAGTTAAGAATCCTTTAATCTAGATTATTTATGAAATCAATTTAAACTAAAGAGAAATTAAGAATTCTTTAATTTAAATATCAGAAGAAAACATTCAAATGCTTAACTATTAAAACAGAGTGTGATTTAAACAAGTTCTGAAATATATTTCCAGTTATAGCATTTAGATTGAAACACATATAAGATTATGAATAACTTTGAGAAATTGACAAAGACACATGAAAATACTTGTCTGATATTCACTCAACACATCAATCCTTGCAACAATTTGGTCTTTATTAATCAATCTAGCTTGTTGGCTCATCAACTGATACAATAACCTTCTAGTTCTTCTTGATAAAAAAAGTCTATAGAAATGTCTAATAGAATCCACACTCTATACTTCGAATTGTGAAGTATTTATCCAAAAGTTATTACAAAATATCTCAAACTAATTTTTAGATTTAATCTAGGAAATAAAAACATCTTCTTTCAAGAAGATAGAGACAGCTATTGAACTGCTTCATGCTGTCCCTTTTATTTTTGTACTGTTGGCCTTTATGGTTTGGTTTTAGCCCTTTATGCTACTTTGTTGTTTGATCTTTTACGCTGGAAGCTTCATTTACTTTAGGCTTTCATATGATACACTTTAACTTTGCTGATCTGTCTTCATCTTTTTACCTGGATGTGTTACTTTTACTATACATTGAACTTTTTACTACAGATTTCTCACAGTAAATCAGTCAATTTCTCCCATGCTTCAGTATCAGGTAATTGGATCTTTAGTATCATCCTATATATTTCATCTTCCTCGGTGTACTTGGCAAAAGTAGCCTTATTGATAAACAAGTGTTTTACCTCATGTTGGAGGTAAAACAAGTTTTCAAATGTCTGGTAAAGTACTTTTCCTATTGGCAATGCCTTGATTGATGATGTATTGACCTGTTCTTTTGCTAGCTCTCTAATCTTTTTATTGTAATCCTGTTGTGTCATGAGATTGTCATTTATTACTAAGGGACTGGGTAACCGTTTCTCTCTCAAAATTTGAAACTTACCCATAAATCTATAAACAGGTACCTACATATTCTGACACTTGTCCTCCATGTTTAGCATTAAGTTTCGCTTGGAAAGGACTTTTCTCACCTCCAAAATTGTCTCTGTTTTGTCTTCTATTTCCAATTCTTAAAGCTTATACTTATTTTTATTGTTAAGGAATTGGATGATTCTGGTGGCATCTTCGGGCATCTCTATTAATTCTTCTTTTACTCTTTGGATGGATTTTGTAGCCATCTTTATTAAATCTATCTGTTCAAAAATCACTTGAATAGATGGCCAAATATCATTGACAGAGTCAATGATATTGGCCCATAATAGTTCCTTAGCCTTGCCCAAGGGATTCCTCTAGTGTTAGGTCCTTCTACATGGCTTTCAATCTATCATTCATCCTAGCAGCCTTTTGCACTTCTTCTTTGTGCATGATTTTGGCAAGCTTCTAATCAGTTTCCAAGCTTGTCACCTTCTCTTTCAGCTTATTCATCTCTGTTGCCTGTATGGAAGTATCTTCCATAGATTTAACTAACCTTGTTGCTTCTTCACCTGATGTACCTGTTGCTAATGTAGACGCTATTGAAACTAGTTGTGCTATTTCCATAGGAGCTATGGGAGCCAATGGGGCTGCCAATGTAGAAGGAACAACCATTGATACTGTTGGGATGACATTCACATATGTAGTCCCAAGATCACTTTGCTTCAATTGGATTAAACTATCCAATTCCTTCTCTATCTCCCTCAACTGATCATTTAGTTTTAGGACTAATTCCATCAATTCTTCATGCCTGGTTTGGTTTTCCAAGACTTCCTGTGTCTGGGAATGTTGTAGCTGAGGTATCTTCAATTTATTTTTGAGTGCTGCAATGTCATCATTCTTATTTTTAATAAGTTGTTCAGTGGCCTTGAGTTCTTTGCGATCATGTCCCAATTCAATCACTAAGTCTTCCAAAGAGTGTTTTCCAACCACTCATATTGGTTGGCATATCTTTCTATCTCTGGTTTGGGTTGATGAATGCAAGGTCCCAATTTGACCTTTTGTCTATGTTTGGTCATAAACCCTTGAGCGTCATATCTCCACATGAAACTTTTTTGGAACTTCTTTTGTTGCAGAATAAGATCTGCTTCCTGCCCTGCTTCTCTAGAATTGCAAATGAAACGGCCTAATTGATTTTTGACTTTGAACTGGGTTCTTTTCTTGGCTGAGACAAAGTTGACTTCGTCAGAGTTAATTATATGCCTATAATACTCTAGAGTAAATAACCTCATGGGTAGGTATTTGGGGAGTTTGTACGGGGCTAGCTGGCAACCATAGATTCTTATTTCAGTGTGGTTTTGGTAAAGGTACCAATCTCCCACCTTACTTTTCTTGGAAAATTGGAGGACTCTTTTGATATCTTGACTTATTCTAGGTGGAGGACTTACTGTCATCATGGTCATGACTGGATGGACAAAAGAGTCAATGAAGTATGTATAAGTGTATGGTGATAAATACTTGTGGAATAATGGTGTACAAAATGTGATAGACCTGGGTTGGCCTCTAGTATCAAGCTTCTTGAGGGTGAAAGGAAACTTGTCTGACTGATAATATAAAAACATATGGTAAAGTACAAATGAGTATTTGAGCACTCCCTCATTGTGCATTTTGGTAAACTGTTCATGCATCCTCTCAGCTATGAACTAGGCATAATTATACAAAGTAGCAGGAGGCTTTCCAGGGGTGAAAATCGACATGAAGACCAGGATGAGCTCATAAAAAAATTCATCACTTGTGCAGCCCAAAATAGATGATATCATTGTCACAATATGCTTTCCCCTTTCAGAGAAAATAACAAAAACATATGGAGGGGCATCTTTAGGAATGTGTTGTTCTTCTACAATGAAATTTTGGAATATTTGGGCCAGTCTACAGGGAGTCAACTTGGTGTATAGGTCTAAAAAATCCCCAATGGAGAGTGGGGTCAGGTTTGGACATGGATGAACTTGAAACATCTCATTAATTGATTCAGCTGTAATTGTGAACAAAACCTTTTGGTCAGGGGACATTATAGCTCTCTGGCTGGGAACGTAACAGGCATGGCACATATGGACAATTTCAGGAAAGATATGTACTTGGGAAAAGTGGTATTTGGGCAAATTGGAGTCCCAAAGGCTAATGTCATCAGAATGATTCAAATATCTGTCTTTACTTAAACAATGGATTTTGAGCAGGACCTCATATGCACTTGTGTCTCTGATTTCAAAATCTTTGTCTGCCAGGGGAAGGTGGTTTAGGTCTAAATGGGGAGTTGTGATAAGTCTAACATCCATGGCGATAGGGGTAGCCATAATTTAGTTCTTGTGGATTTGAATTTGACTTTCACAAGTTTATTCAGAGGTTTTGACGAAAACTAATAGCTTTCAGAAGGTTTTGGGCACAGAATTTTAAATTTAAAGAAATTTCAATTAATTTTACTTAATTAGAACACTTCATAAACTAAAAATTTTCAAATTGAATGGTTTGTCTGGAAAATTCATCTTCAAATACCTGGAATTGGGTGAATTGGCTTCAAATTCGGTGTTCTCGGCAACTGCAGAAGTTTGAATGGCTATGGTACGGACTGAAAGGTTGATTTTGGTCCCTACAGCTTCTTCAGGAGTGAAGTTGGAGTTCAATGGGTGAATTCAGTGTTTGCAGGTGTCACACTGGTTCATAGAGGTTTAACATAAAATTAGTGAAAAAAGGTGAAATAGGGCTTCTCGGCCTTCTTATTGAGCAACGATCACTTTTTGGCGGGTAATTTTATGCATGAACAATGGGCAGTTTTCCAGTTTGGTGGGGAGGTGGTTTTCCAAGCCATCACACCGCTTTTGTGGAGGGATTGGTATTTAGGAGGGTCACCCGATCTACACCAGTGCTCAACACGTAGCAGTTGGGGGGTCGAGGAAAACCACCTTATCAAGCAGGTAATGGTCGACCGTCAGGTGAAGCCGATATGGTTTTGGACCATCGGATGAGGGCAATGATGATCAAACAGTAGTTGAGCATGGAATATGCATGCATGATATGAGCATTGGCTTCAGGGGGGCCCATGGCTTTAATCCTTGGTAGTTTAGGATTTAATTATTGGATTAAAAGATCGGGTGGGGCTTAATGAAGGGATTAGTTTAGGTTTACTGCGTAGAGGTGTATTAAGAGGGTTTTGTCGGGATATGGGGTAAATTATATAGTTTATATTAAAACCAAGGGTTGGGATATTTATATAGGGGATTTATTTAATATACGGGAAAAGGTATATCGGGGATTTATATAGTTAAGTTAAAAATTAATATGAAATGGATGTGCAGAGTGAACATACCACTAAGCAAAATGTAATATTAATGCAGTTTCTTCACATACACTTATAATTTTTTTTTTTCTATATTAAGACTAACCTACGTACCCACGGGAGATTTGAACCGGTGACCTATCACAAGGAGTGCCTTAATAGCGCACCCATTCACCGCCAATCCAAACCCTCGTGGGCCACATACACTTATAATTAGGATAAAGTCTTTTTGTGAGTTTTTTTGAATGAAATGGAATTTTAACTTGGGGTTATTTACTTTTCCTAGGCAAATGAAGTTTAACCTCAGGAAAAGGGGTTTTATTAGGGAAATGATGGGAAATGAATTTTTTGAAGGGAATTCTAACACTTGATGTCCATAAGTCAATAACCTGAGGGTTTGGTCCCATCAAAAGTCAGAGAAATGCTATGAGCCTTTATGACTTGAAGGATTTAAGTACTAGAACTTACTTGTGAATGGGGAAATTAGTGAGTAAAGGGGTAAAAAGAATGAGGGGGAGTTAGTTAAATGAACTTGTAAACCATTGTTTTTTCCTTCTTAAATGTTCATGCACATTGAAACATATAATCAAGAATGATAAATGTGCTTTTATCCAATCAACTTTATACTTCAGCAACCTTTCTTCTACTTACCCATTACTTACCCTACCATTTATTCTTCATTTTATTTGGATTCATTTAGATTAGTAAACCCTTATCATTCATTTTTCTTTTAAAAGGTAAACTATCTACTTCTAACCTTATATCATCCAAGGGCTCAGATTAAATTGATGAGCTCCTTTTATTTTCTCTACCTATCTAATGATCTGCTAAGATT
The DNA here is from genome assembly GCA_031772625.1 of Pinus tabuliformis. NCBI lineage: Eukaryota > Viridiplantae > Streptophyta > Pinopsida > Pinales > Pinaceae > Pinus > Pinus tabuliformis. Next base: position 801,963,319 of record CM062818.1, on the reverse strand, counting down.
AAACTGTTTGGTCAGATTTTATTCTCTAACTATAAACATAAAATTCAAAGCATGAAATAGTCAAGATTAGACAGTTTGACTACCATGGGTTGTGGCATGTATGCCAAGCTTTACATAACCATTGTTTAAGACAATAAAGTAGTAAAATAGTAGTGGCATTTAGACTTGCACACTTTCATGATATATATTTGTTTTTGGGGTTCATATATTTTCATTTTTTTATCTTTTCTTATTCCTTTTGTCCTTTGATTTTTCTTTTAGGACATACCCTCTTTACATTTTTTAAATTTTTAATATGGAAAACATTTTAATATGGAAAACATTACAAGGCTGCTAATTCAAGAATCTATCACTATAGGACTCTAACAAGTAGATTGGGGGTGTTATAGCTCCGATACCACTTGTTGTAGATCTAACCTAGAAATATTATAGATCTGATATGAAAATATAAGACAATGCAAATAAACCCAGAAATAATATGAAATGATTCTTTATTGATCAAACCCTTAAGGTAGGGAAACACCATACATTCACTCCTTAAGGAAGGAGAACACTCCACAAGCCATATGCCTGTTCATACAATAATCCTTGAAACTCTCCCTTTACATGGAGCCTCTAGCCTCTATATAGGCCTCATACATACAATACCATGGGTCATTACCATGGTTCCCTCATACCATCAAACTAATACCATGGGCCCATTACATCATTACTAACTACTTGTGGTCCCTTACATGATATGGGTTAACCACCTTATTTATTACTATTTCCCATCCCATTATTACATTATTACCTTGCGTACCTCCCTTGGTACCCCATATTATCCCTTCTAGGTATATAACATTCCACCCCCCTTAGCATGTTTCGTCCCCGAAACATGGGAAAAACACAAATAATAAGATCTACTCAAAAGAGTAGTCCACTCGTACCATGCACGTGCATCTAACCATCCAAGAGTGAGGTGAACCCTCGGTCTCACTGGTGCCTCGCTCGCTTGGGATGGAAGTTGACTGTGGTAGCTCTTCTGTGTTGGTGTGTAGTAGGTGGATCTTCGATCCTCTCTATCTGTCCTGTGGGGGTTGTTGTCTGTGTGGTTAATTATAGCTCTGATACCACTTGTTATAGCTCTGATACCACTTGTTATAGATCTAACCTGGAAATATTATAGATCTGATTTGAAAATATAAGATACTATAAATAAACCCAGAAATAATATGAAATGATTCTTTGTTGATCAAACCCTTAAGGTAGGGCAACACCATACATTCACTCCTTAAGGAAGGAGATCACTCCACAAGCCATATGCATGTTCATACAATAATCCTTGACAGTATTCCTTTACATGGAGTCTCTAGCCTCTATATAGGCCTCATACATACAATACCATGGGTCATTACCATGGTTCCCTCATACCATCAAACTAATACCATGGGCCCATTACATTATTAATAACTACTTGTGGTCCCTTACATAATATAGGTTAACCACCTTCTTTATTACTATGGCCCATCCCATTATTACATTATTACCTTGGATACCTCCCTTGGTACCCCATATTATCCCCCCTAGGTATATAACATTCCACCCCCCTTAGCATGTTTCATCCCCGGAACATGGGAAGAACACAAATAATAAGATCTACTCAAAAAAGTAGTCCACTGGTACCATGCACGTGCATCTAACCATCCAAGAGAGAGGTGAACCCTCGATCTCGCTAGTGCCTCACTCGCTTGACATGGAAGTTGACCGTGGTAGCTCTTCTGTGTTGATGTGTAGTAGGTGGATCTTCGATCCTCTCTATCTGTCCTGCGGGGGTTCTTGTCTGTGTGGCTAATTGGCTGTCATCTTGATGGTTGTCTTGCGGGGTGATGTGGGTGATGATATGTTGAAGTTTTAACCCACGATGGCTTTTCTTTAATTCACCCCTTATTGGAGCCTGACTGTTATGTTGTGGTGCCTGCTGTGGTTTCTTATCTTCCAATATTACTTCCACTACTGAGCCCTCATTTGATGTATCAACACTTGTAACCTTTTCTGCTTCAGCCTCTATTTTTGTTTGATTGTCGACCATCAACTGTTCATCATCTGATATGTCAGTCCCTGGAACATCTTCTGCGTAAACCTATTTATTGATGGAAATATCCTGTAATGTAATTTTCTTCTTTTTATACCAGAGCTTCAGGAATTTCTTCTGCACAATAATATTTATAGTACCCACAGATTCCATCCAAGAATATCCTAAAACAACATCCATATTATCCATCTTTGAAGTATAAAAATCACCATGCAACACATACTTATCCATAGAAATCTTCAAATCCTTATACACTTGAACATCCTCATCATCCACCTGTGTGTTTTCAATGTGTTTTGCAGAAACTTGCAATTTTTTTGCCAAATTAACATTGATAAAATTATGCTTGCAACTAGGATTTATAGAAACAATGATCTTCTCTTTCTTAATCAATCCATGAACCTGCAATAAGGAGATACCAGAAGAAAATAACCCTTTAGGTTCCTTGGTTTCCTTCTTTTCTATAAAATCTTTGCTAGGCTATGTGTCTGTTTGTATGAGCTTATCCACAAGATTAGCTTTACGGTCAAAGTGGTCCATAAGATCTCTTGTGAATGTGTCCCAAGTCAAGGGCCTTCAATAGCAACGTTGATGCCATTGCCACCATTGCCGTCTTTCATTGTCCAAGTACATTATTCCCACACTCAACTCAGTCTCATCATCAATGATGTAATTCAATCTAAAAGATTTCTCCATTTTTGCTAGCCATTTGGCTGGATGAGAGCCATCAAATTTATACAAGTCCTTGAAATTTTGACCTAGGGCCGCCATCACAAAAAAATTGGCGAAAATTTGAAATGGTCACAATTCCGCCAATATTGCTCAGAATTCATATTATGACCTGTTTTTGGAAATGGAACAACCATTCTGCATCTGCCCATGTGATAGAAATCCTGATCCAGACACTGGAATTTCATATCTGCGATGCTACTCTCCCGCCGTCACTAAAATTTCTGAAAAAAGCGCTGAATTTAAATCAACGATATCTCCCTCATCCGGACTCCGATTCGACTGTTTTTTTTTGAAACTGGGTATTTTTTCACAAAGAATCTAGATCTGCAATTAGGTTTTGCAGATCTTGTGCCAGGACATCCAAATCTGCACCGCAACTTCGCTGCCCTGAAAAATTGTCTGCAACCCCACTGATTTTTAGATCAGCGATATCTCCTTCATCCAGACTCCGATTCAACCGATTTTTTTTTTGAAATCAGATATCTTTCACAAAGAATCTAGATCTGGAATTATATTTTGCATATCTTGCACCAAAACATATAGATCTGATCTACAAACTCGCTGCCCCCGAAATCCTGCAAAAAATAATAAAAAAAAAAATTTCTCCACTTTTGTGCCCGAGAAAGTGCTCTGATTCTGCTTGTTATAGCTCCGATACCACTTATTATAGATTTAACCCAAAAATATTATAGATCTAATATGAAAATATAAGACAATGCAAATAAACCCAGAAATAATATGAAATGATTCTTTATTGAACAAACCCTTAAGGTAGGGCAACACCATACATTCACTCCTTAAGGAAGGATAACACTCCACAAGCCATATGCCTGTTCATACAATAATCCTTGACACTCTCCCTTTACATAGAGTCTCTAACCTCTATATAGGCCTCATACATAAAATACCATGGTTCCCTCATACCATCCAACTAATATCATGGGCCCATTACATTATTACTAACTACTTTTGGTCCCTTACATGATATGGGTTAACCACCTTATTTATTACTATGGCCCATCCCATTATTACATTATTACCTTGGGTACCTCCCTTGGTACCTCATATTATCCCCCATAGGTATATAACAGGGGAGGATTGAGAAGAAAACAAGTGTATTAGGGGAGGAACGAGAGGAGGAGAGGGAGAAAGGGTGAAGATGGTCAAAGGAAAAGGGAATAAGATAGTATCTTCTCTTGAGGAAGTAAGGCAAACCAACTTCTACTAGCTTTTAAATCCCCATCCCTACTGAGATTGTGCAGATGTTTTATAAGTTAAAGGGTTGCTCGAATTTTTCACTTGTACTTTTTGTTCTCATTGGTGATAATATTGGTGTCTTCAAGAGAGATATGGTGAAAAAAAATTTTTGAATATTCTGCTAGGGCTAAGGGTCAAGTTATACCATTTTTTAGGTTTGCACCATGTTCTTTTAGTCTAATTTTAAAATATCTTCCAGTCTCCTCAGTATAACATTTTCCACAAGAACATATGATCTTATGTACTCCCTTCTGCTAGAGGTGATTAGGGTTATCTTTGACTGATTTCATTCTTTGCCGAATGGTTGACAAGGGGTTTGAAGGATGTTTTTATATCCTTCTTTCTGAGCAGCCTAGCTAGCTTGTTTTTGACTCCTTGAATATACGGAAGATGCACTTTTATGTTAGCCATCTGGGGGCTTCAAAGGATGTGATTATCTTTATTTCCAGCTTTTTCTCTTTTTATGTTCTTGATGATGTCTAACTTTTTATACCCTATGATATAAAACACTTTCCTTAAATATTTGATTTCTTCTTCTACATGAGCGGAGTCTGATATTCTGAACACCCTAGTGAACAGAGTCTTGAGAACCCCCATTTTCTGAGCTAGGTAATGGTGAGAGTTAAGATGAAGATAGTTAACGGTGTGTGCTTTCTTTCTGAATAATTTGTGCCCAAGCATTCCATCTCTATTTGTTATAAGGAGAATGTTTGGGAATGGTATATTATTATTTTCTTCAACCTCCATTGTGAACATGATGTCTTCAAATAAGATGTTGAGGTGTTCTAGAAAATGATTCAACTCCTTGTATCCATGCGGCCAATTTATACTCGTGTCATCAATGAACCTAATCCAAAATTTTGGCTTCAAGGGGGAGGTGTCAAGGCCTATTGTAAACACTATCAGGGCTCCCACATATGGGTTGGTGAAATATTTTGCTAGCATCTTGTTCCCTCTTGCTAGAAACACTAACTCTTTTATTAAAGATTCTATCCATTATGAAGAATTCACTAAAAATGCAAAGTTGGATCCTCAAGATAAAATTGTTAGTTTTGATGTTGTTCAAATGTTCACAAAGATCCTGTTAGAAGAGGATATTCAAGTCGTAAAATAAGTCACAGATCCCCAAACTGTAAAACTTGTTGAGATATGTCTCTAATCGACCTTCTTCACCTTCCAAAGTGAATTCTTTGAACAAACAACTGGGGTGGCTATGGGATCTCCCCTATCACCCATAGTAGCTAACCTCTTTATGGAAAAATTCTAAAAGAAATCTCTTGACACCTCCCCCTTGAAGCCAAAATTTAGGATTAGGTTCGTTGACAACGAGAATGGAAATTGACTGCATGGAGACAAGGAGTTAAATAATTTTCTAGAACACCTCAACAACTTATTTGAAGACGTCAAGTTCACAATGGAGGTTGAAGAGAATAATAATATACCATTCCTAGACATTCTCCTTATAATAAATGAATATGGAACACTTGGGCACAAAGTACTCAGAAATAAAACACGCTCTGATAACTATCTTCATGCTGACTCTCACCATCACCCAGCTCAGAAAATGGGGGTTCTCAAGACTCTGTTCACTAGGGCGTTCAGAATATCAGACTCCTCTCACACAAAAGAAGAAATCAAATATTTAAAGAAAGTGTTTACTAGCTTAGGGTATAAAAAGGTAGACATCATCAAGAACATAAAAATAGCAAAAGTTGGAAATAAAGATAAGCATATTGTTCCAAGCCCCCAGGTGGCTAGCAAAAAAGTGCATCTTCTGTACATTCAGGGAGTCACAGACAAGCTGGCTAGGGTGCTTAGAAAGAAGGATATCAAAACCTCCTTCAAACCCCTGTCAACCATTAGGCAAAGAATGAAATCAGTTAAAGATAGCCCTAATCACCTCCAGTAGAAGGGGGTCTATAAGATCATATGTTCTTGTGGAAAATGTTATATTGGGGAGACTGGAAGATCTTTTAAAATTAGACTAAAAGAACATGGCGCAAACATAAAAAATGGTAGAACTCGATCCTCAGCCCTAGTATAACATTTAGAAAAAAGAAAAAAAGAAAATGTTACCATATCTCTCTCAAAGACACCAAGATTATCACCAATGAGAACCAAAAGTACAAGCGAAAAATTCGAGAAGCCCTTGAAATTATAAAACATCCGCACAATCTCAACAGGGATGGGGGTTTAGAAGTTAGTAGAAGTTGGTTTCCCTTACTCCCTCAGGAGAAGATACTGACTCATTCCCTTCTCCATTGACCCTCTTCACCCTTTCCCCTCTCCTCCTCTCTTTCCTCCCCTCATACACTTGTTTTTCTCAATCCTCCCCCAATCCACCAACACCATCCCCCCCCGCACACCCTTTCTCCTACCCTAGTCCCTGCACTAGTATTTAATAACCCTCCCTTCTTACAGTTGGTTCCCTTTCATTTTCCTTCCTAAACTCATCTTAACTACCCCTATCTTTTGTGGCCCCCCTGTTTATTCTCATCTCCTTATTTCAACTTCCCTTGTCTATTTATTATTAATCATAATAACACCTCTTATTAATAACCCCATATTAATCATAAGAAACCCCTCATATTAATAGTACCTCTAATTTAGTATAACTTCCCTTGTCAATTTATTTATCCAAAAAAACCCACATATTAAAAAACAAAGCAAATTATTAACTTATTATCTATCTTATTAACTATTATAACAATACATTAAGAATATTAGTGTTAATATAAAGATTAACACTAGGCATTTTTATATCATAAGATCATTAATTAAAATATACTTTTCAAAATTCTTAGATAAAGTAATTATTTGGGTAGGAGTGTGCTAGTAACTATATAAATTAATTAAAGCATCTCTTTTCACATTAATATTATTGATAAGATTAAAAATTTATTTAGTATGTTTGGTCATTAGAATATAATAGTAAAATAGAATTATTTATTATTCATTTTAATATTATTGTAATTAGATCATTAAATTATAAAAATAATATTGAATTTATTATTATAATAAATATAGTTAGGTTAAGCTTTAATAAGTAATTTACTTTATAAACAAATTTATCATTATTATATTAAAATAGAAATAAAATAATTGAAATATTCAATAAATAACCTATTTCACTGTGTTGGTCAGCTCTTTTCTCCCTTTCTCACCCTTCTCCTATTTATCCCTCCATTTTATGTTTTCTTCTCTCCAGGTTTTTTCCTGATGATGGGTCATGGTATTGACTTGAAATGTCGAAAACTCAAAATGAAAACTGTGGAAGTTCCGAATTCTCATAATCAAATGTAAAGATTGGTACTGACTTTCAGTTTTATCTAGTTTAAGATTGGAGGTACTATTTTAATTGTACAACAAATCATATTCCACTTTCCAGCAAAATAAAGGAGAACATAATGCAACTAAGGTGAAGTCCTTTTGGTGACATTTTGAAGTTTGAAGTTATTTATGGCAATATTTGTTTGATATGAAACACAAACAATGTAGAGAATATATAATCAATATTCAAGTGACTTTATGAACTATGTAGCTATCTTGGAAGCTTGAAGGTAAAAGGAGCACATCTATTGGATTCAATGTACAAGGAGCATATTTACTGGCTTCATTAAACACATGCCTAAGAATTGTTTTGCACACAATTGGATAATGATTATGAATGATGACTTGGTGAACATTAATTGTTCCATTTAGTTTAACAAAATGTTGTTTATACTGAGATGATATTGGTAGCACAAGTTTTCTTGAATTCCATTTAGTTCAACTCCATTATTATTACCTTGGCATGGTGAATTTTAGAGTGAGTTATTCAAAGAATTTGGCTTAATTTGATTTCATCAATGGAAAGTGATGAGAAATGGATGATTAGCTTAAGAAGATTTCATAATAGATTGTAATAATATTTTGGTGTGCATAATTCAAAATTGGTAGGATAATGACTAACATAAATATTATCAAAGTATGTAATCACTCTATTATCAGTAACATAGACCTACTTTCGAATTTGGAGGACATGAAAAAAATGGTTAACCATGAAAATATCTTTTGAGGTCGTTGTAGAGGGGGTGACGACTCAAGGAGAAAAGCCATTCTCATGAATGGATCTTGATACTATTTTTTGGGGATATGTAAGTTTTCAACATAGTTCTCACTTTTGTATGCACCTTAAAATTATGAAAATATTAGTAACCAAATTTAAGGATTTAGTTGCATTCGCTGAAGATTTATCTATTTTTCTATAACGTCCATTGAAAAGCTCACTTTTGTGATATGGCAACATATCATCTACTTGTTCAAAAGTTTGATAAAAAAATTGGAGCCCAAGTTAATAACCTATAGGGCATGAATGGATGTGCCATCTATGGTAAGGGCCTTTAAGAAACACTATTTGATCCTCCAATTCATACCCCAAAAACAATATGGATATTTACTTTTGCACAAGTTAATGACATATTTCATATAACTAAGACATTTGATAAGGTAGGATGAACATGTGAAATCTGGATGCTCGAATTTGTTTCATGGGAGATTAGTTTTGAGTTGTAAAGTTATTTCAATTAGAATCTTGTTGTACAAATTATCTTGCATGTGACCAAATGAGTGAAAATAGGTGTTTCAACTTTCAAATGAACATCAATATTTGTTATGTAATTTGAGTATTTGCAAACAATGATAAGCTCTTTTGTGGGAGGTTAGGAAAGATTCACAGTGCAAGCATGAGATGGATTCCTGTAGTTTCCTAAAAAATGTTTGTTGTTTGATATTCCTTAGTGTCATGGCTTCTCTCTCTACCTTCTTTCTCATGGCTTATTTTACTTCATTGTCCACAGTTTACCCAGTTTTGGGTTAACTCCACTATATTTGGTACTACATCATTTGCATTTTTTGTTTTAATTAGGGAGCAGATGTTTTAGGAGATATTTATTTTATTAATATTACTTGCTCAACTTTCAAACCCCATTGACCTATTTCTTCATTAGTGGAAATTAATGTAATTTATTTCATTTTTATGATTGTTTATTTTTGCGAATATAGTTGACCTTTTACCTTGTGTATGCCCTAAAATTACTTTTTCTTGGCTAAGAGCTCACCATCCTTGAACATAAGGAAATGTGTTAAGGGCCCAACACCTAGAGGCATCTGGTAGGAGTGAAATCCTTCCCCCTTACAGACCACCAGTGGCTTATTCCATGTAGTGTGGTTTTCCTTCAACAATGATGATGAGTCAGTCTGCATTCATAGATAGCAACCAGAGACGGTTTTCCTCACTAATGCTTTGACAACTAAGTTATGACAGGTTTTCCCATCGTATAAAAAGACAACAGAATATGATCCCTAATGAACTCTCACACCAAAATATAACCTTAGATGTTTCCCAAAGGCTCAAATACTTTTTGGCATGATGCTCACATGATTGAATTGAGTTATAATAACAAAGTATGATCTGAGAAGGATAAGAAGTCAAAATATTATCTACTTATCATTAAATGAATCCATTCCTAGCTTATGTAAATCCTTTTATTGATCCCGTGATAAAAAAGTGAATTTCAAGATAGTAGGAGTCATTCATCTTTAATGATGGGGACATATGACAAGATAAGAAGCACATGATAATAGAATAGTCTGAAATCAATTCATGTGACAATCTCCAGCAACAAGCAAAACTTTGTTGAGCATATGTAACATGTTTTATTATACATGTTTATCCTTATATGAAGAATGCAAGATGAACTTTGATTACCTATCCATACAACAAAGTGCATGTGAAATAAGAAATTATTCGGTGCATCAATATCATCTTCATCTCATTTTAAAAGTTGTTGTTGGGATTGATTTTGAAATTTTGATATTTAGATTATTATATGATTTCATTTTTTTCAAAGGAACAGTTAGAGGATTTTTATTAAAAACAAAATCTAGTTTTCGGGCCAAAACCCTTAAATAGTTCATCCAGTTCCACCATAATCCTACTTTCTGAGGTCCAATACATTTGCAACCTATGCTTGTGGCATCTTTTTATTTATAATTCTAAATAGATACATATTGTATACCCTGTAGTAGATGCCTAGATACAAATATAATTTGCACAACATTAGAAAGTGAAACTTAAGTGAAAACTACCAAAAAATTGTTGTCAAAGGCGCATATTTAGAATTTATTTTGTTTTTTTGGAGCCTGGACTAGATTTCCTCTTTTTGGAACTCCACTTTCACCAGAATTGTCCTCCGTTGGAACTAGTTGAAGCCCTGCAACATATTAAAAATGTAGTGAGCAAGGTATTCTAGATTGTGCCTTAGCCAGTAAAGGCCTCAAAGTGTCCCTCTATTAGTTTGAGTGCAAGCTCATGAGTTAGACTTCAGTTAGGATGATTTATTTCCAGTTTACTGGAATAATCAACAAGTTAACATGCATAGAGTTGTAGCTTCAGTTAAGTGGGGTCTTCATTAGTTTGACTACAGAACAAGGTGGAAATTACAAGTTCAGCTAAAGCGAGTTAGTCTTCAATGTTGATTGAAGGAAGGACGAGTTGCAAACTATAGTGCTGATTGGAGAGAGAAAGAGCATAATTCTTAGTTAAATTTTAAATTAGAACTCAATTTCTAAATTTGAATTGGATCTCCTTGCAGGTTTGAATGCGGTCTATAAAGAGGAGGACAAAGGCACAAGAAAATTCATAGTTTTTGGCACAATGTTTGTGAGATAAGAAAACTCATGAGTTTGTGAGAGATCCTTTGATTATGGGGAGGGTATAAGTTATGTACTAAGAAATGGGATATCAAGTGCGCTAGAAAATAGGATATTGATTGTGCGCAGGGCTGAGGAGTTAGGTCCCTAAGAAATAAGAGGTAGGAAGTGCGTAAGGAAATTTAGTTTTTCCCTATAGAATAACAGTTGATCAATGCTAGAGAATAGGGGCTGATGTGTGCTAGGAAATAGGTACCTAGTGCACAAGGATTAATGATCCTCTAGTGTTCAAAGATTAGGAGAAGAAGAGCAGGTTTTGCAGAGCATTTCAAGGAGGCATCAAAGGAAAAATTTCAAGTTAGAGGGCTAAGCTCAAGCAGTGATCAAGGCAAGACGAGATCAATTGTATCAGCTAATATTTTATGAGAATATGAATAATTCTTTCCCAGAGACAAATTGCTTTCTAATATATCCAATTTCTCGAGAAAAACCATTAAAATACAACATCAAGGAAGTAGGTTTTCCCTGTTGGGTTTCTTGATCAAATAAGTGTGTCAATTTGCGTGAAGTATTTTTATATCTCTAGTGTTCTTGTTTCGCTACTTATGAATTGTGAATGAAATCTGTATCTTGGTGAAAGTAAACTAGTTTTTAGTTTTCAATTATTCATCTAAGTAGTTGCAAAGTTTCGTGGAAATTTAACATAACAAACAAATCATCCATCTCCACCATTTGCAGTAAATGGCTGCCATCTCTGACCTCATTTTATTCTAAAGGCAATCATTTTCTATTTGCATTAAATCGAGCTTGGAATTGGTTAGAAACTAAAGAGAATTGTGAGCCTTTCTTCAACTTCTTGTCGTTGCTTGAAGGTGAGCTGCATGCCTTCCATAGCCTCGAGGACCCTATCCAAAATTACATTGATTTCAATGGATTCAGAATCATGGGAAGAGGAACCCATGTTCGCCATGACAGAGTTACCCAATGTCAAAACAAATTTGTGAGAGTTAACTTTGTTTACCATTGTGTTTCTGGAGAAAAACCATGCAATGTTTAGAGCCCCAATAAGGATATGTATATATTTTCGAAGAACGTAGACCTGATGTTGCCCAATGCCAAAACTATGAGATCCATCACGACTTCTGCTATTTTTCCCTATCTCCATTGAATGTGCAGCTATGATCTCCATGATAATTATGCTTCGAAATACCTACTGAAAAAACCATGAATCTTATCTTTGCAATAGGATTTATCCAGATTTCAATATGGTGGTGAACATAGCCAAGATGGAGATATGCAATTATTGAATTTTTTTATATATATATAAGCCACAAGTAACTTTATAAGATGTTTTGACAACTTGATGTTGTAATTAAAATTTTCCAAAAGACAAAATCTTCATTGTTATGTTACATGTTGTGATTAATATGTTATATCCTAATATCAAGAGGAGAAATGCTAATATAAATAAATAAGATTTGTTACTTAAATTTTTAAACCAAATATTTTATAAACATTAAAAAAATACACTAAAAAAACTTAAATTTAATATATCAATTGTTATTTTCTTGATTATGGAAACTAAAGCAACCCTTCAATTTGTAAAACCTATAGGCGTCTCCTTGCACCTTTTGGGGCAATTACTAGTTAATTTGGTCCTAAAATCAGGAAAGAGTGATAGTCCCTTAATGCAGTGTTCTGTCAATTTACTTGTTATGATTTTGAGACATGCAAATACAACCATCTCAAATGATCCATTAAATATGATTCTCCAATGTCCACTTTTTATCAATTTAGAGAGTATCTCAACTATCAGTGCATTATTACTTTTGAAAGAAATTGTTAGGCGACAATTGATGGTTCCAAATCTATCTAATTTAGTCAGTGATCTCAAGTTGTTTTAAGTTAAACTAGTTCCAATTATTGGAGGAACTAGTTGAAGGTTAGTTGTGTAGTGGGACTTCAAACTCAGTGATCATATATTTAACTAATCAATCAATGAAAAGTAACTACTACATGCAAAGTGTAGAAATTTCACCTATAGATCAAACTGGTAATGCAATGTACTAAAGCAAAACACATGATTTACTTCTACAAAACATTAAGCAGAAGAAAAATCGATTTCATGAGCAACATCAACCATAAACACATATAACTGATTAAGAGAAATAATCACACATAACACAGATATATCACTGGGGAAAGCACTAGCATAAAACCCCCAACACTGTATTATCAATCAAGTGGAAATCCTCTTTTGTTTACAAAAAATATCAGCTCAAGAGCTATCATGTACTTCCTGTAATCAAAATATGATGATGATAGACTCACTATGCCTCAATATGTAGGCAACCATCCATCAATCCCCTATTTTCTTGCTCAATTTTTATTTGGGTCCAATTCATAACAGATGAGCATTGGCCCCAAATCATAACTGCTGTCAACCATAGGTCCAACTACGTAATCCTTGAGGACACTAGTTCCTCATGCATGCAAGGAATATTCCATGGGAAGATCCAAACATCTGATAGTACACTGTCCCTCATCTGAACTCAACTGGGTCTCTGACGGCACTGACATGCAATAGTTATCCATGAGTGAATCCTCAGTTATTTAAAATAATAGTCGTCACATGCATGCAAGCATTAACAAACTATATTTTGTTATTTTAACAACTTGTTAAAATAATCTAACTGGACTTGACTAGTTAGAACTAAGTCAACTAAGTCTCTCATTATAGAACTCATACTTATTCCCTCAATCGGTGGAGGAAATTAAGGATAAATTCCTCAATCAGTGGTACAACTCATGTCCATGCTCACAAAGACTTCAAATTCGAATTTCCTTAACTAATGAACTCAACTGAATTAATTAATTATTATTTCCAACTACTGTTAAGACCAAGATTAATTATACTTCCTATAAATAGACTAGGGACTGCTATAAATAGGAAGGGACCCAGAAATGCTATTCTTAGAACTTTCTATTTTTAGTAGTTTCACCTCTCACCCAAGGTGGCCAATGACCTCACTGGCCAAACTGTTATTTTTAGACATGCTATTTTTAGACATTCTATTTTTAGCACATTCTAAATTTAGCATTTCTTGTTGCCCACTTTTCAACACTCCCTCTCAACAACAAAGGGATTATCAGCAACCTCGATCCTGTCTCTGTGGAACTCAAACTTGCCTTTTGACAATGCCTATGTCAAAATATCTGCATCCTGTTCCTCGGTCGAAATATAGTGCAACATCATGATCCTCTCAACCACACAATCCCGTAGATGATGATAGTGGATATCTATATGCTTGGACCTGTCATGAAACACTGGATTCTTAGAGATTTTAATGCAACTCTGATTATCACAATATATCATGGTAGGATCGATCATCTGACCAAACAATCCCACTAGAATCTTCCGCATCCAGATGGCCTCACATGCAGCCTGACTAGCTGCCATGTACTCTACCTTTGCTGTGCTAAGTGCAACTGATCTCTGTTTCCGGCTATACCAAGAAACTGTAGCTGACCCAAGGTTGAAGATTCCTCTAGAAGTGCTCTTCCTGTCTAATGGACTACCTACCCAATCTGCATCTGTGAAGCCTTGGAGCTTCACTCCCTCTATCCGCCTGTACCATAATCCATACTGTGTAGTGCCTCTGAGATATCTCAGCACATGCTTTGTCACCTTCCAAAATAACTTGGTTGGCTGAACCATAGCTTGACTCAGCTGGTTCACCGCAAAGCACAAATCCGGTCGTGTGTTCACCAAATACATGAGTGAACCCACAAGCTGCCTATAAACAGTAGCAGCTACTACCTCACCTGAAGTAGCATCCTCCTTCCTCTAGTTACCTGCTAGAGGAGTCTCCATGGGCTTGCAAATATCCATGTGGAAGCACCTCAATATATCATTGGCATACTTGCCTTGAGAAATAAATACTTCCCCATCTCTCTGCCACACCTCCATGCCTAGAAAGTACTGCATTAGGCACATGTCCTTCATCTCGAACTCTCTTGCAAGATCCTTCTTGCAAGACTTGATCAACTAATCATCTCCTGTCAAAATTAGGTCATCAACATAAAGTAAAATAATCAATAACTTACCATCTACAATGATGTGGTAGAGGTTCGCATCTGCTTCACTCTTGGTGAAGCCCAACCTGGTGAAATAGTTGTCGATCCTGGTATACCAAGCACGGGGTGCTTGCTTTAGCCCATATAATTCTCGCTTGAGCTAACACACATGTGAATCATGATCGAAGGTCTAAAATCCCTCTGGCTTCTCTATGTATACCTCTTCCTCAATCTCCCCATTGAGGAATGTTGTCTTCACATCCATCTGATGGATCTACCAACCCATCTATGCTGATAGTGCTAGAATTGATCTAATCGATGAGTACCTTGCAACAGGAGCAAAGGTCTCATCATAGTCAATCCCCTCAACCTGTGAAAAACCACGGGAAACAAACCTTGCCTTGTGTTTCTCAATACTACCATTCGCTGCCTTCTTTACCTTGTAAAGCCATTGAGAAGTAACCACTGGCTTGTCCCCCGGTCTAGGAACAACATCCCATACACTGTTCTGCATGATAGAATCATACTCCTCTACCATAGCATCCACGCAAATTGGCTGCTGCACTGCCTCCTCAAAGGAAGAAGGCTCGGTCGCTATACACTCCCTAATTAGGGCCATGTAGCCAATGTATCTATCAGGAGATATCCTCTGTCTGTACAGAGAGGATGGCTGCCCCACATTCTCTCTCGCATCCTGCATCAATCTGTCAGCTTCCCGAGAGCGTTTCCTCCCCTCTCTAGAAGACTCTCCAGTAGTGGTGATCTCCACAACTGGAATCTCTACATGCGGCTGCTCCGCATCATCAGGAGGCTCCTCCTCCTTAGGAACTAATAGTTCCTCATCATCACCATGCAACTTGAGCTCCCTCTCAAGTGATGCTCAAATGGCTCGCTGCTCATCGAACTTCAGATCCCTACACACTACGGTCCTCTGAATGGCAGGCAAAAACACACAATAGTTGTGAGGTGTATCTGTGTACCCCACAAGTATTCCCAACTTAGCTGTTGGGTCTAGCATCTTCCGAGAAACTTTGGCCACATGACAGAAGACTAGTGATCCAAAGAGGTGGAAGTGACTCACATCTGGTCTCTTCCCCAAAAAAGACTCCATAGGTGTCTTCATCCCCAAAATACGATGAGGACTTCTATTCTGAAGATATACTGCTTTATTTCATGCCTCAGCCCACAGATGAAGTGGTAGGCCTTGGTCATGCAGCATCGATCGAGCTACACCCACAATACATCTATTCTTCCTTTCAGCCACCCCATTTTGTTGTGGGTTATGAGGTGCCGTGAGTTCCTGTTTAATTCCTTCTGAAGCACTGAAGTCCTTAAACTACTAGGAAATATATTCTCCACCGTTATAACTTCACAAGGCCTTTACTTTCATCCTTGATTCTTTCTCTGCCAACGCTTTGAACTCACAAAACTTCAAGAAGGTTTGATCCTTCTTTTGCATGAAGTAGATCCAACATCTACGAGAAAAATCAACAACAAAAATAACATAATACCTTTGCTTTCCAATGGAGGCTGTAGAGAAGGGCCCGCATACATATGAATGAACTCGCTCCAGAACTCTCCTGCTCTACCATCCCGATCATGAAAAGAAGATTTTGCATACTCACCCAAAGTGAAACCTTTTCATGTGCTCACTTGCTCGAGCTTGCACTTGGGTAATCCGATAGAAATTTGCTACATGATCTTCAAGGCCCCATGATGCAAGTGGCCCAGTCTCCTATGCCATAACTTGCCAATATCTTGGCCATGAATCACCTCTGCTTTGGAACTCAAAGCAGCACAGTCTTTTACCTGTAACTTATAGAGATTCTTAACTCGAATCCCTATCTATTTGGTCTGTCCAGTGCCGATATGCCTTAGGAAAACCTTTCCCAAACTAAAGACTACATCATAGCCTTTATCCTCAAGCATAGCAATAGACACAAGATTCGTTTTTAGCCCTAGTACATACATAACATTAGAAAGAGAGAGGGGAGAACCATGCTCCATCTGAAACACAACCGTACCTTCACCTGAGACACGGTATTTTCCGTCATTGCCCATCTCGATCGGTATTTGGAGATCCTTCTCCTCTGAAGTGCTGAAAATAGTCTTGTCACCTGACATGTGGAAGGAAGCTCCACTGTCCAAGTACCAAAAACATCCCATGCTAGATGATACGATGCATGCAATAAGTGAGAAATCCATCTCAAATTGTGAAGCTAGAGCATCACCATCAGATTCCTTGGAGGAACCTTCCTTGGACTTCTTCCTCTTTGGGCAACTAGTAGCATAGTGACCCAACTCATGACAATGAAAGCATCTCACCTTTGACTTGTCAAACTTCTTCCCTCCTTGAGAAGATTTGGATTGGGATGCCTTCCCTTTCCCTTTCTTAGCTTTAGATGCTAAAGCCAAGTTCTCTTCATCACATTCTTTGATGAAGAAGCTCCATCTCTGGTGTTCCGTCTGATCTCCTCCTGCATCAAATCTGACCACAGTCATTTCCAATCTGGTAGTTTATCCCTTCCATTCACTGAGTCCTAGTAGCTATGCCAGCTCTTAGGAAGGCCAAGGAGTGCTAGACTCACCATATCATCATCAACGGTAGTGATCCCTACGCTTGCAAGCTCATCTCTGCAGTTGGTGAGCTTGTTTAGAAATGTCGTGATCGTATCACCCTTCTCGCACATGATATTTTGAAGCTTGTACTTTAGTGCCAACGTCCTCTGATCACTGCTATTCTGATATAAATCTTTCAATGTTTTCCACATTGCAAACAGAGTCTCCTTCCCATGGAGGCTCGATACTATGTGATCTCGAACTCCCTCTAGGATGATTCTCCTAGCTCTAGCCACGTTCTTCTTCCAGTCTGCAACCTGAGTAGCATCAGTAGGCTTGGGGACATCTTGATCAATGAAGTCCTTAATGCCATTATCTTCCAATACTACCTCCATGTGATCCTTCCAAGCTATGTAGTTTGAGTTGCCATCAAGGGCATGCTCAAGCCTCAACCCAGTGAAGGCCATCTAGATGAAATCTGAACTGTGATGAGAACTAGATATCTATATCCTGAATAATAAACTTCAACTTTCTTTCTCTTGCTTGTATATTGTTCCTTACTTGATTAACTGTGCTCCGATACCATGTAGAAATTTCACCTGTAGATCAAACTGGTAATGCAATGTACTAAATCAAAACACATGATCTACTTCTACAAAACATTAAGTGGAAGCAAAATCGATTTCATGAGCAACATCAACCATAAACACATATAGCTAATCAAGAGAAATAATCACACATAACAAAGATATATCACTAGGGAAAGCACCAGCATAAAACCCCCAACACTGTATTATCAATCAAGTGGAAATCCTCTTCTGTTTACAAAAAATATCAGCTCAAGAGCTATCCTGTACTTCCAGAAATATGATGATAGACTGAATATGTAGGCAACCATCCATCAATCCCCTATTTCCTTGTGCAATTTTGATTGGGGTCCAATTCATAACATATGAGCATTGGCCCCAAATCTACCTGCTGTCAATCATAGGTCCAACTAAGAAATCCTTGAGGACACTAGTTCCTGATGCATGCAAGGAATATTCCATGGGAAGATCCAAGCATCTAATAGTACATTGTCCCTCATCTGATCTCAACTGGGTCTCTGACAGAACTGACATGCAACAGTTATCCATGAGTGAATCCTCAGTTATCTAAAATAATAGTTGTCACATGCATGCAAGCATTAACAAACTATATTTTATTATTCTAACAACTTGCTAAAATAAACTAATTGGACTTGAATAGTTAGAACTAAGTTAACTGATTCTCTCATTATAGAACTCATACTTATTCCCTCAACCAGTGGAGGAAATTAAGGATAAATTCCTCAATTAGTGAGACAACTCATGTGCATGCTCACAAAGACTTCAAATTCGAATTTCCTTAACTAATTAACTCAACTGAATTACTTAATTAATATTTCCAACTGTTCTTAAGACCAAGATTAATTTTACTTCCTATAGATAGACCAGGGACTGCTATAAATAGGAAGGAACCCAGAAATGCTATTTTTAGAACTTTCTATTTTTAGCAGTTTCACCTCTCACCCAAGGTGGCCAATGACCTCACTGGCCAAACTACTATTTTTAGACATGCTATTTTTAGAAATTCTATTTTTAGCACATTCTAAATTTAGCATTTCTTGTTGTCGACTTTTCAACACAAAGAATTCGAGTTCCCTAGCTATGATGGAGATTCCAAGGTAGTGTAAAATCAGTTGTACACTAGTATTGAGTGTATAGGTGTTGCATGAAATTATATGATAAACATTGGGAATTGCACAAGCATTTTGGAGGAATTTCCTAAATAATACGGGCCTAATTTCTCAGGAATTGCACAAGCAAATAGGGGCTCAAGTAGAGGCATAAATTTACCAAGTATGGGTTAGAGATTCTCAGTGAGCAAAGAGATAAGTTATTCACGTATAGGTTCTACTCAGTTGAAAAAAGAAGTTGTAATACATCTCTATTCATTAGATTAATGCAAGAAAACATTGGGGTTTTTAGCAGATTTCATTCCCCAGGAAAACTATTGTCTACATGTGTGTTATTTCTTACTGCATGTCTGAATTTTTTGCTCTAAATTGTGAATTAACTTTCTTAGTCAAGTAGAGTAGGTTTGAATCTTGTGATCTTGATTAAAACTTCATAAGAAGTTACAAGTCTACACCATAATTTCTACTGTAAAAAAATACTTTCGTTGGCAATTTTTTGATGATATTGCTCAAGGAAGATTTTCCATCAAAGGAGAATGGAAGATAATCAACTTCTCAATGAGTAGTCCATCTCTTTATCTACATGTTTAGGTCAACCAACAAATAATTCCAACAACTTATGGCCTTATACTTTATTCTTCAACTTGCCTTGAAGAAAGATATCTCTCAGCTTCATATCTACAAATATTATCTTCTTAATATAATTTGGATGAATGTGATATTCTCATTGCAAAATTATACACTTATCATTTCTTTTAGACATAAAAGGAAATCTATCCTCCTTAATTAACATCTCTTTCCACCATGAGGCATATTGACTCTTTAAAATTGGTCTAGAAATGGATAGGGGAGCAGGGAATATCATTTAAAAGAACCAAGTAGGCACATCATAATATCTTCACCAAACATGGGCTTAGCTTTGACAAAAAAGATCATGGTCTCTTAGTTCAACGTTTGTATGGTATTTGGAAATCCTCGTTACTTCATGTTCTATAGGACACCTCTTTCTATACAATTAAGACATATTCACCACAAGAATCATTATAATATCAAATTTCTCTTTTCACTCAATACATAGTTTATTCACATTTCATGGTTTAGATTTTACATTATATTTTGAAGTCCTTCCTACTTCAAGTTCTATAGGACACCTCTCCCTAAGACACACTAAGCAAAAGTAACATTATATCCAATGTCTCTTTTGATTCAATATGCTCAGGCTATTTAAAATCTAGTTGGTTATTGTATTGTACTTGTAGTTCTTATATCTCAAAAAGTCACTAAGAAACACTTACACGACTTCTTCCCTCATTTTTGTGGTCTACTCTTTTTGCAAAATTTTAGATTCTCCCTCTTTATATTTAATGGAGTTATATAAACTTTGATCTCTTGAAGTGTACTTGACATATATTTTTGTTCTCCATAATAAAATTGCTGACTTTTTCCTTATAAAAAACACATTCATATGACATATATTGTATACTAAATTTTTAGAATAACTTAAACAAAATTTTAAATCAAAAACAAAACCAAAATCCTAATATATTAAGAAATAACACGTGCACACACACACACATTAAAAATTTAATTATATTTTTTCATTATTAATATAATGTTAAGACATATTAAATCATTTAAATTATTTTTAATAAAATTAACTTAGAAATTATTTTAATGTAATATTAATTTTTACATAAAATATTTAGTAGTTGCGTTGAGAGACACTCAATAACCCAATATAATAACCTAGTATGAGGGAGATATTGTAGTGTCAATGTAAAAAATTTAATGTCAAATTAATATTTAGGAGAGGGATACGCTATAGTGTTCCTAAATGAGTGTAAACATTTAAATATTGTCTCAATAAAATTTTCTTTCAAATATTATATATGTCTATATTAGGTTTATAATTCACATAACAATTATTTATATCAGAAGGATTAATATAAATAAATAAATATATACTCTTGTAAATAAATATATTTACCTAAAGTTACCACCTACCTTAATTTAATGAATTCTTTCCACCAAATAAATCGACACAAAAGGGCAAAGGAAATGATAATTAAAGAGCATGAAAAATAGATAAAACAAAAAGGTGAATATTAATTTAGAGCATATGAACAAAGAATACAATATTCAACCAACTTAGGCATAGTACACGATTAAAAAGAAAATCCTATGAAAAAAACATGTTTAAAATAGATATATGCCCAAGCTCAACTTGCAACTCTCGTTGATATGAATATTTCACATCGAAAATTTCATAACAGGATTTTTCAATTAGCTCAAGTTCAAATATGTCAATCATGTGAGTAGTCATGTGTTGGAATTTGAATATTTAATACAAATACAAGCCCAATGTGCATAAGTTTTAGAAGAGAAATAACTCATCAGATTAATCATGGACATATTTAACATATTTAAAATGACTATATTAATCATATGTTAGAAAACATTTGTGTGGTTTTTCACCACTAAAACTAGCCTAGATCCATCTTAAATTTGGATCTATCAAACCTCAAAAGGGATCAAATATTTCAAGGTGAAAACCTTCCCTCAAGTTTTGCACTAAAAACAATGCTTGCACGTCAAGGGATTTGATCCCTCTAGGTGTTTCATAGATCTAGATTCAAGATGGATCTAGGTTGACCTATATATTCATATTCAATGGAATGAAGATAATGCAATTTTAAAAATGATAAGCAAACTTTGTATAATTGTTTATTGAAAATTTATTTTTATATCGTATTTGCAATTTATCATAAGTTTGAATAATTATGTCAACAATAAAATTATATATTAAATTAAATTTGATAAAGGAGATATATTAATGATATTAATTTATTAATTTAAAAGAGAAAGTAAAGAAATTGGCCTTTCAATCACTCCTCAATTGAAGGGTTTGTATTTCCAAGATGTCTAAAACTAAGTTCCTCAATTCTAGAGATCGAATGCCTTGATATATTGTATCACACGAGTTAGCAATTTGATTGGAGCATGTTGGCCTGATGTGTTGAAGGTTTGACACCATTTGGTGGTAGATGAGAGGACATAATTCCCCTTTTTCCTCATGTCATGTTGGAGTATAAATCCTCCCTTGATTCAACCTACATGGAGTATGGGTTAATGTAGCATGTAGATATCCATAAAATCATGGAACCAATAAACAAAATAATACATAAAACACACTTCATAATTAAACATGTTTCCTTCAACAATTAATTGCACAATACATGTACTATTCATAACCAAAGAGAGGTTTATTGCGTATCAATTGGGTCAATATGTCTCAAAGGTAGGCCCCATGATCTACAATGGAGAGGACAATCAATGAACATGGATTTAAACATTTCAAGAAATAAAGGAATCCATTTGCAGTTGAATACATAATAAGCATAAACAACCAAAATAATTGTTTTAACTATAATATATGGAAGGTATGGAAGGTATTTTGTACTTTGAGACCAACCAGTCTTTCTCCCAATGCAAAGTTGTCCATGTTCTTCATGAATCATTATAGTTTCTAACATGGTTGCATTTATCCTTGAGAACATCAAAAAATTTCATTTAATGGTTATGTCCCAAATGCTTTAGACTCATCTTTATAATGTTGCTAACATTAAGTGACCTACTAATATTTGACAGGGGCAAGGAACTTAAGGAGTGCAAATATAATATTCTCACCATTAGGAAATTTTTGAATTAGGTAAAACTCTCAAGTAGACTTAACCATTTCTCCAAAGAATTTGTGTCTATATTTGCTTCAATTAAAGGAATGTAAAATTTAAATTGTGCCTTGAAGGGCATCATACCTCCAAAGTAATTGGTTGTCAAAGGTTCCTCCATCACCTTTTGGATTTTTTAAAAGATTTGGGTGAAATTATCTATCCTCTTATTCCTTTGTCACTCAAGGCTTCCTTGATAAATATCTTGATAGGATCTCTTGGATTTTCATCATTCTCTTCAACCATGGGAAAAAACTAGGGTTAGGAAAGGAAGTCTTCAACAATATTATTTAGTTTAAGGCCCACCTCCTTATATTGTAATTTCATTAGGGATATGAATGTGTTGAAAGTGTTGGACCTACCAAAATTCAAAGGGGTCTCCCAAATATGTGGTCCCAATTAGACCTCACATTATTTGGGATAGGAGCCCATCCAAAGTACAACTTGGTTACCATTTTCTTAAAGGTTTGTCTTGGCTCTAACTGTCAGCAACAGAGAGGAATGGAAATGTTCCTTCAAAAATAAAGTATGTATGTATGGTAAGTGTTTGGTTGTAGATGTCTTGAGGTTCGTCTACCGCAGTGGGGAAAGGAAGGTGAGCCTCTAATAGAGAGGTAGTGGTACCACTCTAGTAAAGACACTCGTGAACATGAGAGATCTGTATAACATCCAACAAAATAGTCCATAAAGATGTGATGTTGATTGCAACCATTACAACACATTCTCCATATAATAAGAACTAAAATAACCAAAATAGTTTAACTACTTTAGTATAGGTGAAAAAAAACAAGAACTATAAACATTCGCATAACAATCTCATAAATATTCATAATCCATGCATGAAGAATGTGTTGGCCATCATGCTTCATATATTAAGTAAAATTACCAAGACACATGTATACAATGAACGCCACTAGCTCCAATAGTGGAGTGTTGGAGCCATTACTTGCTCCCCAAAAGAACTAGCTTCTCTATGATGCCTTGTGGGAGGAGAAAAGGTGAAATTCCTTTGCTTGTAAAATGAGGGTGTATATATAACCAATGGGGTTATCCTTCACTTTCCTTCTGACTCTTTGACTACCCTCATGATTGTTTCACTTCCCTACGACTTTTCGGCTTTTACATGACTCTTCATATTTTGTTAATGTCCTTTGGAATTCCACTTTACAATACATTTTCAAATAAGAATTTACATAATCCAAAAAATGATGTGGCATATGATGACTCATGACATGACATGACACTAATGACATGGACTACATGATGACATGACAACCTCAAGTCATTCTTTTTTCTTCTTTATATGCATCTTCTTGAGAATGATATTTTGTCCACCTCCAAATGGCTTAGAGATGAGGAGTCTTCAATGTTATCAAGTCTTGAGTTGCAGTCAAAAAATGAGGTCCCTTTGCATTTTCCTAATTGATCAACTTGCATCTTTAGCTACAAAGTGTCTTCTAGAATGTTCTCCTTCTCCATATCTTTCGTCATCATCCTATCATAACATGATAGAGTTCATGTTCTGCAATTCACTCATGACAAGACGACATCAGTTAGATAAACCCCTAGTTTAAGATGTTGCATGATGATCCACTGACGGAGCCGAAACCAGGTGGCAGGCTGAGGGAGAGGCTCAGTGACTGCACACTTGTGCAACTCATGTATTCAATGGTCAAGTCTGAGCCTTGAAACTAAATAATGTGTAGTCCTGGATGGACTGGACTTGGTGATTACAAAATTGGGGAGCTTAAGGAGCCAGGTTGAGGGCTTGATGACTTAAGTTTCCCACTGTGTAGTGCTGGAAGGGCAGGTAGGCCAGGTGACTATGAAATTATGCAGTTCAAGAGCTCAAGGGTTGGGCTCGGGGACTAAGACTGTGATATGTGAAGTTCATGCCCAGCTAAAGAGATGGATTGTGCAGTTTTGGAGCTCAAGGCTCAGGCTTGAGCACTGAGACTATGCAATGCATAGTTGAGGCTTGGATGAAAAGATGGATTGCATAGTTTTGGAGTTCAAGGGTCGGGCTTGAGCACTGAGACTACACATTGCGCAGTCTTGGGAGGACATAATTATTCATTATGAAGTTCGAAGAGGCAAGTTTGATGTTTGAGGGCTGATACTGTGCAATGCGTAGTTCAAGAGGGTCGGATGAGGCTAAGTTGCTTGGTCAGGGAGTTTTCTAAATTTGACTATGTGTGGAATCATGAAGCTGATGTGAACAATGACAAGAATTGATTATGATCACACACATAGAACACTTAACGACATAACATAGATCATCCAGAACACATGAACAACATACTTCCCTCAGTGTGACAAATTTGCAACGATAAGTGTGACACCAAAGACACTTTGCGATGACCGTGACGACACTTGTACAACAATGCTAAAAACTTTGGAAATGAGTGTGATGCATGTTTACATCGTAATACCAACTCATTTACCCAAATATTACCCCTTGAAACCACCAAAACTAGCTTTCATGCGATGTGAGACACTTGACATGCAAAAAGATGACACTTATATTTTCTTGCTAATGGGACAAAACACTTAGAGAAAACACATATAACAAGTCCCAATTCTTACAACAAAAATATGCAAGGTTAAAGGTAGGCTTTGAAATTTGGGTGTCGGCCAAAATTTTTGAGGGTGTTGTAGTAGTAACAACACTTGGAAACACACTAGTATAATTCCATCTTCTATGTCTAGGTTTATTATTTTATACAGGGTTTAGTTCTTCGGGGAGTATTGATTTATCATGTAGATCAATTTGGTTTTCCCACTTACCCTGTGAATAAACATATTCCCCTTTGTCCCTTCTCAGTTGAAAATAAACATAAGATCAATAATATCACAATGTTTCGAATTAAGGGTAGTATAGTTCACGAGATTTATATTTTCAGAGTATAGTTTTTCATCTCTAGTGTTGGTTTGTTGCCAACAGATCTGGACAGTACCCCGACAGAGTCACTATAGGAACACAAACATTTCTTTACTGCCAGTGAGCTTGGACAGTACCCCAATGAAGTTTTTTGATTCACCTCTCCACACATGAAACATTTCTCTTATTTCTCCTTTATTTATATATTTGTATAGGACTTTTCATAGGCATTTATTCATTTCGAGGGTGGAAGAGGGATCTTGACTTATTCAGAGCACGAGAGGTTGTTCCTTCAAATAAGCATATAAAGACATCTAATTTAGGCTTGCTCATTTAGATTTTTCCCATTGTCCTCTTTTACTTGATTGGATAAGGGTGAAAACACAGAAAAATAAAGAACCGAGTATGGGCATAAGGTTTCAAGAATAGAAGCATGCATCATGGTTCGACATAAAACTCTTCTTACAGAAGGATCATATTTTCTGCCAAAAAATCATTAACCAAAAGACATAACCAAAACAAAGGAGGACAGAAGGTTGGCCAAATGTTATAGTGTCACAAGACTCTTTTCAACTTAGCCACACACAAAGAAGCCAAAAAACACGTTCACACATGATGCTTATTTACATGAATGAAAACAAAATGCAAGACCAAACAAACAAAGAAATAAGAAAACAAACTATGTACATAGGGTAGGGCACAACCCTAGACCATCATTGAAAATATTGTTTTAAATATTTTCCATTATCAAGAAGAGAGTCAATCCTCCCTTCTAAAGATTGAAGATGATATGCATGTTGGTTGAGCTTCTCGTGCACTATGAACAGTCTGATCCATAGGGATTGTAACTTAGTATGTTTTCCTTTGTCTTCATGGGCTTTGTCCCACTTCAAGACTAGGTCACCCACACTAAATTCATTTTTCCCTGTAGACTTCTTGTCAAACCACCTCTTGATACGATAAGCATGGCCTGCCATGGGATTCTTATGAAAGTTCAAGGGAAGATAAATAGATGTTTGGGGGTAGGATGGCTTATTTTCCACACCAAGAAGTAGGGAGACATATTCGTAGAAGGTTTAGGCATGACTGGGTCAACCTTTAAGGAATTCACCAAAGCAGAGTGTCAGTTCCTTTGTTAAAATAAAACAATCTTCTTAATGATGCAGATGAGGTTCTTATTGGTAGACCCAACAAGACCATTTCCCTGCGAATAGTAATTATCGTAATTTTTTAATACAATACCATTTTACAATGCAAAATCATATAATATTAATGATTAAAGTATGTTGCATTGTCAAAATCAAGTGAAGTTTGAACACAAAACCTTGAAATGATAGTATGTTTGAGGAAGTTGATGACATCCTGATCAATCACTTGCTTGAGTGGAACTGATTTTGTCCACCATGTGAAGTAATATTTGGTAGTGATAATATAGTGGTGTTGCTTCAATGAGTGTGGAAAAATCTCATCAATGACATCTAGACCCTATTGTTAAAATGGTTCTTATACATTGATCGGACACAATAGGGTGGCTAACTTCTTTCCTCAACCAACACACTTCTGACAGACTAGGAACTTGTAGGTGTATGTGTGAGCATATTTAAATAATGTGGGAAAATAAAAACTGGCCCCTGTGACTTTGTGTACTATAATGTCTCCTAAAAATTGTCCTTTGGTTGGTCCATCATGGAGATCATGCAACATTTTCTCTTAATCATGTGCTTCTAAGCATCTGAGAAATACTCCATTATGGTGCTTTCTAAAAAGCACCCCATGCACCAATTGGTAAGATAATGATTTCAATCTGACTGCCCTCTTCTATCATTTGAATAAGCGAGAGGGAAAAGTGCCATGCTCGAGATATTGGCACACATCTACGTACCAAGAGTCTGAGGTAGTAGTGGGTGTATCTCACTCAACATTGTAAATCTCAATTTCTTGCTCCCACTTGGATGGATCATCTGTTGTTGCATTCACCACTTCTGTCGCTAGCTGACATAGACCATGACCCTTAATAGTGTGAACTGGCTTGAATACTAGATCGTAATCTTGTGAACTGGTCATCCAATTCACTCTTCTCTCACCCAACTGTGGTTGGACAAACAACAATTTGACAGCTAGGTGCGGAACAAAGATAATACAATGTTTTTTTGGAAGATAGGGCTGAAATCGCTACACCGCATTATGGAATACATATGCCTAGTATTTATCGATGATAGGATAGTTAAGTTCAAGTCCTTGGAGGCTATCACTCATAAAATATATGGGTCGCTCATTGTTCTAATCATCCTTCTGTGTAAGGATGGTGGAAAGAGAAGTATCAAAAGCAAATGTGTAGAGCAGAAAATCTGTTGAAATATGGGTTGTACAAGGTTAGTGCTTTTGCGATAGCTTTCTTAATATGGGAAAAATCATTCTTATCCCTTTTTTCCCACTTGTAAATTTCATTCTTCCTCACCATCTCCTGCATAGGTTTCACAATTTGAGCATAGTCAGAGATGAAATTGCGAAGAAATTTTATCTTCCCCAGGAAGGACTGCATAGATTTCTTGTTCGCTAGGAAGGGATTCTATGTAATAGCCCTGACCCTTTCAGTGCCTACTTTAATACCACTTTTCACTATGATATGGCCCAAGAGGTTTCCCTTAGACATTGAAAAAATGCTCTTATTTGGATTGAGAGATATCCCATATTTTCAACATTGCTCAAATATTTGCTTCAAGTGATGTAGGTGGTCAGATCTCTTCTTTGAAAACACTGTGACATCATCAAGATACACCACCACGCTCTGAAAATTAAGTCCATAAAATTTGATTTCCATCGCACATTCAAAGGTTGCACCAACATTAGATGGCCCAAAGGGTATTATTCTACATGTGAATGTGCCCCACTTCATACGAAAAATACTTTTAAGTCATTCAGGCTCTGAGACCAAAACCTAGTTGTAGTCCGAGTATCCTTCAAGTAAAGAAATTTTTTTTGACCCCAATACTATTTATAATATCTTCTCCATTGATGGCACAGGATAATTATCTTTGTCTAAGGTGCGGTTGATATTTCAAAAATCCACACACAAGCGAATTTCCCTAGACTTCTTCCTTATTGGGACCAGATTTGACACCCATGTCGAATGTCACACCTTGTAAATGGTTGAATCATCCAACATCTTCGTCAAATCCTTCTGAATCAGGGGCTCAAGCATCATATGCACCTTCCATAGCTTCTTTTGAAAATGCTTGGCCCCTTACTAAATTGGGATAACATGTTGGATTATTCACGTATCATAAGTTTTGAGCTCATCGTATGTCCATGCGAAAAAATCTTGATACTGCTTGAATAAGTGGATGAAGGCATTCCACTCTTTTGGTGTGCAACAAGTATTGGGATTAACAAACTTTGGATATTTTATGTTCCAACATTGATCTACTGATGCGATAGCATTGAACTGTGGGATTTGATGTTGATTTGTCCTCTAAACCAATTCTACAAGTCATACAACATTTCTAATGATACCACACCCTTCGACATGGGGTTCTCCTTACTTTCCTGAGCTGTATCTTGTAACATTCTATTGTGCTCATCTTCGTTAATGGTTGCATCTTTGAATACATAAGCATTCCCCATGAAATGTAGTATCTGTTGGTCACCATTAAAAAAGCGCATATTAGAAATATTGTCAGGGACGAATGGATTATAAAGAATTTCAATAGAAAAACCATCCCTAAGTAGTTACAACCTAGCAACAACATTCACTAATTCATCCACAATTGTTTTACACATTCTAGGAACATATACAATATTGAAAGCTTGGAATTGACAAATTAAACATTATACCTCTTGTTGATAACTTTTCAAATTAGGTGACACACAATGTATAGTATCTCGTACATGTCGTACAATGATCTCAGAGTCACCCACTGCTTTAGGAACTCCAACTTTGAGGTCAATGGCCCTCTGGAAGCCGAGGATGAGTTCTTCATATTGCGTTGTGATATTATTGCACTTGAATTCCAAGTGACTACAAATCAAATGTTTTCTCTGTCGCAGTCTATTAAAAGACAACCAGCTCCAGAGCCCTCTTGTGTCTTAGAACCATAAAAAAAAAGGTCCAAACATCATATGTACAAGAACTATGCCTACACTAATACTAGTACTATCTACTATAAAAAGTTCATTTGTGCTAGTTGGACTGGGAAAGAGTTCTAACTATGTGTTTGGTGGGACTGGGGAAGGCTTAGCAGGGTAGCACCCTAGGTTAGTCTCCCGTAAGTATTTTGCAAATATCGAATTTGTGAAAGAAACTGGTTCATTATTTTCCTCGAAGGGTGTGACAATGTGTTTCATATAAGGTTCTGAGTCTACCCATATTTGGTTATTCCTTCCCTTATGCGAAATCCATAAATGTAAGCAGTCGGTAGAAAAATACCCCTATAATTTGTTGGACTAGTCCCTACTCAACAATACAACATAGGATTTTGTGATGTGCACAATTACTATGTTTATGCACTAGTGAACTCGTTAATCATATGATAGGAGAATAAGCACATTTATGAGTTCACCAATAGCTCAGATAAGAGTCCTATCCAGTTGAATGATCAATGCATCTATCTTATCCCATTTCACATTTATTTTCTTAGCAATGAATAATTGCATTACATTAAACAAATGCATCAAAATCAACTAAGCAATTGTGTACATTATAATTAAAAATTTCAAATGTCAATAAAAATGGAGGTAGAGTGTATTTGCTTCTAATTTTAATGCATTAAGAATAGACTCCAAGGGACTAGAAGACTTACCAGATCCCTTCTACAAAGAAGCCTTATCATCTGAGGAAGACTAATCAAGAGCTCGAACAAGTAGTTCTTGTTGGCTTCCGATCCTTGTAAGTTCGAAGATTGAAATATTAGCACCAACTTTCTCCATGTCTTTGAATATGTTATAATCAAGCACGACGAGAATCACCGAAGTGTCTAGAGGAGTGACTCTATCTGATACTTCTGGAATAGTGGACTTTCTTTCACCGTTGGCGGAAGTATTTTTTTCTCTAGCAGTATTTCCAAACTTATTCTAGGTGTTTTGAGCTAAATTGACACGTGGTGTGATCTTCCTTAACAAGTGTTCTTTCAATTTTTTCCTCGTAAACTCTTGTTCAAAAACCAACCTTTGAATTCTCAATTGTTATCAACTATTTTTCTTTTGTGTAGGGTCTTCACTCAATGGCGGTTCTTTGGTAGTTTATTTTTACCTATGAATACACAACTAAAAGCATTCACTACATGCCCAACACTCATATTTTATTTAGCCTTAGCAGTTTCCTCCTTTTATTCTGTTGGATTAGTCTACTCATCTAAAAGTACAATATCAATGATATGTGCAGATAGAGTGTTCATGTTATGATTCCACTGCAAGCATGCCTTTTTTAAATGATATTCTTGATGAAAAGAACAATACTGGTCCATGCCCATGCTTTCGACATTCAACATGATATTCGCGATTTGTGTAAACTTGGTTGGTTGATTTCTGTTGTTACTAGAGTTGGAAACCCTTCTCAAGAATTTGAATTTTGGGGGATTTCTATTGACGTTGATCTCGCTTGACCTCTGTTTTAACTCTGCTAGCTCATTGGACAAAGTCTTGATGCTATGGGTCAAAATTTCAAGATTTTAGCTTCTTTATCCTTGGCCTTACTTGAGGAGGCCTAAGAACCTTAACCGATGTCCTTGGAGTCCTTTTACAGTTCATCATCAATGATGACTCCAATTGCACGAAATTACTTTTCAACTGCAATGGCTTCTTCATAATCTTTGGTAACGCATAAGTGTAGTAGTGAATAGTGATGGAGTCATGAGGTTTCGTATCTATAAGAAATATGTTCATTATGCAATTGAACCTCTAATTGAAATCTTTAAATTTTTCTTTCTTCTCCATCTTCAAATTGCCCAGATCCTTTAATAACATTACTGGGGTTTTTTCATCGGAAACTTTTTGAAGGAACAAATTTTTGAACCCCTTCCAATTTTGGATTGAGTTTGGAGGAAGACTGGGTTACCATACAACTACTCTACCATTTAAGGTACATAGAAAAAGTCTACATGCAACATCATCATAACGTACCTCAAGCATCTACAGATGTAAGTAGAAGTTGTCCAAATGGTCTTCCGCTTTAACTGCTTTGTCAGGGTCGTACTTTGTTAACAACTTTTCCAGGTGCCTCGGCATCTTATGTAAAACACTCGATGAAGTAAGTAGGCCTTGAGTCATCCAATCCAGATCTTGGTCCACTGTGTCTTCATCTCTTTTCTCCTTCTCTTCATCATAATTTTAGGGATCTTCCTCGTCCTCTTCATAACCACCTATCCCATGGAAAGTTTCATTTGAGAGTTCAATGTCATCTCTGTCACCTCCATTAAAAATGGAGGTTGTTATGGCTTCTTTGCATTTTCTATAGTCTCTATTAACTCTTAAAGGGTGGCGAAGACCAAATATTCAACTATAGAGACCACTATCCTAGTAGGAGTGGTTTCATTCTTCTTTAGGAAATAAGGAATAATATGTACTCTAGGGATCAGTCCAATAGCCTTTGCAATCTTATGGGTTATAGGTTGGATGGCCCAGATGTGCTCGTAAGAGATTTCACATGTTTGTTCAAGATCGGGCTGAGAAGATCCGCCAACTTCAGGAATATGAGAAGGGGAGGTGCTAGGAATATTTTTGCCTTGACCGGAAGAAGTATGATGAGGGTGGGTGGATTTATCAACCATGAAAATCTAGCTTCCCTCCTTCTGGCTCCAGAAATGTTGACAGTGTTGGACCTACCAACATTCAAAGGGGTCTCCCTGATATGTGGTCCCAATTAGACCTCACATTGTTTGGGATATGAGCCCCATATGGAATACGTCTCGATTATCATTTCCTCAAAGCTTTTCCTTGGCTCTAACTATCAGCAAGAGAGAGGAATGCACATGTGCCTTTGAAAATGAAGTGAGTATGCCTAGTGAGTGTTTTGTTGCAGGTGTGTCAAGGTTCTTCTACTGCAACGGGGAAAAGAAGGTGAGCCTCTAAGAGAGAGGTAGTAGTACCACTCTATTAAAAACACATACGAACATGAGAGATCTGTCTAACATGTATCAGAATAGTTCACAAAGATGTGGAAATCATTGCAACCATTACAACACATTCTCCATATAATAAGCAGTAAAATAACTGAAATAGTTCAACTACTTTAGTACAGGTGAAAACAAACATGAATTATAAATGTTCACAGGACAGTCTTAAGAATATTAATAATCCATACATGAATAACATGTTGGACATTAGGCTTCGTATATTACGTAAAATTCCGAAAAACATGTATACAACGAACACCACTAGATCCAATAATGGAGTGTTAAAGCCACTACTTTCTCCCCAAAAGAACTAGCTTGTCTCTATGATGCCTTGAGGGAGGAGCCAAGGTGAAAGTCCTTTTCTTGTACAATGAAGGTGTATATATAACAGATGGGGTGATCCTTCACCTCCCTTGTGACTCTTTGAAAACACTCATTATTATTTAACTTCCCTATGACTTTTTGACTTTTACATGACTCTTCATATTTTGTACAAGTCCTTTAGACTTCCACTTTACAATGCATTTTCGAATAAGAATTTATATAATCCAAAAAATGATGTGGCATATGATGACTCATAACATGACATGACATGACACTGATGACATGGAATACATGATGACATGGTAATGTCAAGTCATTCTTGTTTCTTATTTCTATGTGTCTTCTTGAGAATGATCTTCTATCCACCTCCAAATGGCTTAGAGATGAGGAGTCTTCAGTGTTATCAAGTCTTGAGTTGCGGTCACAAATTGAAGTCCCTTTGCATTCTCATGATTGATCAACTTCCATATTAAGCTACAAAGTGTATTCTAGCATGTTTTCCTTCTCCAAGGGTTGTTTCTTGAGGGCTGAGACTGCGCAATGCGCGGTTCGGGAGGGCTATATGAGGCTAAGTTGCTTGGTTAGGAAGTTTTCCAAATTTAACTAAGTCTGGGATCATGGAACTGATGTGAACAGTGACAAGACTGATTTTGATCACACATTTAGAACACTTGACATCACAACATAGATCATCCAAAACAAATGAACAACATACTTCCCTTAGTGTGACATATTTTGCAATGACAAGTGCAACACAAAAGATACACTTTGCGACGAGAGTGATGACACTTGTGTGACAATGCTTATAACTTTGGAAATTGGTGTGACACATGTTTACATGGTAAGATAAACTCATTTATGAAAATATTACCCCTTGAAACCACCAAACCTAGCTTTCATGCGATGTTCGACACTTGACATGCTAAAATATGACACTTTGATTTTCTTACTAATGGGACAAAACACTTAGAGAAAACACATGTAACAAGTCCTAATGCTTGCGATGACAGTATGCAAGGTTAAAGGTAGGCTAAAAAAATTGGGTGTAAGCCAAAATTTTGGAGGGTGTTGTAGCAGAAATAATAGAATGGTACAATTAAAAATAGGATATTACTCTAATCCCAGTAAATTGAATTATATTGAGAATGAAGAAAAGATAGAAAAGCATGTAAAATAATACAGAGATACTAGAAAGAGAACAATAACATAATGAAACCAAAATTCATTAATAAATGAAATAGTGAAAGATTTGCAATATATAGAACAATACAAATGTTTTATATGGAGGTAGATTATCTCTAAGATGAGATGTCCTTATGATACTCATTCCCAAAAACATGCAAAAATTTGAAACTTTTTTAACATAAATTCTAGAACCTTAAGAGGTTAAAAATCTAAACTTTAAAACATTAACCCTATGGTATAATGTGTGTTGGTATACTAGGGGATGACCAAATTTTTCACAAGTCAAAGAATGTTATGCTATGATAACCCATAGCGGGCTTCACTGGGGGAACAATATCATACCACGTGGGTTCATATTGGGGGATATATATTGAGGAAAAAATGACATAATATATTGGGGGATATATAGGGGTAAAGGGTTTTTATATTGGAAAATATAAAAAATGGAGCTCAAATTAATGAAAAAATATAAAGGAGTATACAAATTTTAATGAAAAAATGGATACCTACAATATCTAGTGAAAGTAGGGGTTTTTTTAATTGGGAAGCTTTATTGACTTAATATTGGTAGGGGGTTAAATAATAATTAGAGGGTTTTTCCAATATGTAGTTAAATTAAGGGAATTGTTTAATATGCCACGAACGCCCATGATATGTCAGAGGTTCACTGAGTGAATCTCCCGTGGGAAAACCAAACAATGCCAAGAGTTAAAGACATTATGCCAAGGAAGAAAGTTGGTCCTTAAGAGAAATCACATGTAGGAGAAAAAGATATTGTGCAGGCATCCAAAGGCCTCTAATGTTGAATTTTATTTTTATATTAAAAGTAAAAAAATTAATAATTTAAAATTGTTGAATTTATTTTTATACTAAAAACAATGATTTTAATAATTTAAAATTACTTTTTTGTAAAATCTTTTGTAATAAATTAAAAAATACAAACAAAAACAACCATTTTAATATTCTTCATTAGATATATATGTAATTTCTATAAATGAATTAAGACTAATTGTTGGAGCCCGCTGAAGAGGGATTAACCAAAAAATCCTAGTAAACCATGAAATATACTAATAAGGTGCACAATTTTGTAAATCTTGTTAGTATGTGTTCACATGTCCTTCAAAACACTATCATGGAATTGGGATCTCATTTCCAAGAAAATGATGTTGTCTCATCATCATCACAACCACAAATTATTGAGATGGAAGGAGCCAAGGTGACATCATGGAAAGTAAGACTCACTGCATTCAACATTGCGCATCCCGTCACCTAAGGATGCTAAGGTAGACTGGATGCGTTCAATGCTTCTCAGTGGGCATCTTATCTCAATGGAAGCTTTAGTTTATTCAATATGTATGTAATGAAATTGATTTATCCAAGTAGGGTTGGAATTGGAATTTCAAAATAGAAACCCCTTCAAATTTGATGTTTTCACACCTATTTCACCAATCACAGTTTCCATATATATATATTTTTGATAGTTTTAACTGTATCTGACAAGAAAATCACCTGGGAATTTCACTCTCAAATTTGATATTTATCCAATGGAACACACTTGATTTTACCCATGCCTATTAAATTTTCAAATCTACAATTCTCAGGTCTTCAAAGGACGACCATTCTCTCTTGATTAAAAATTTGATTCATCGAACAGATAAGGAGTAAATACGCAACACTAGGGTGCTCCAACATTTGTGCTTTATTTCTCATTGCCTTATCAAATGAGTTGATCCTTTGCCATTGATGTCAATGGGGGAGTATTAGAAGAGATGATGGTATGGATATTGTGTGTGGTTTCCATAAATGAAAAAGTGGGAGATTGTTGGCATTATGTTGTTCATGTGTTCTGCTAGATGAAATTGGCATTGGTTTCATGATGTAGCTAGCATATTTTGGCATTAATGTCAACCCTATGTAGACTAGTTGATGTGTTGATTCCCTCCTTCTAATATATCTACAACTGGTTGTGTTGACATTGAGTTGGTTGTGTTGGTAGTCATGTCAACCTTATGATGTCAACTTATGATGACAATGATGGTTTGATGGTTTCTCATGTGCTAGTGATGGTTATGTTCTTGTTCATGACCTAGTGCAGGAATTCCTACCTAGTGCAAGAGCTTGAGGATGATTTGTTGCAATAGTCTGATGAGTTGATGATGATGACGGAGATGTTATTCAGTGTGTTGATGATGACTTGTTGGTATTCATGCCAACCCTTGATTGTTGGCCTTTAGGTAAACTTGGTAGTAGCACTCGGGACACATCTTTTGATCCATTTGCATAGGTGTTATTGAGCTTAGCAAAGTTTTGGAGACATGTACAAGAGTCGGAGAAGGTGGCCACTCAGGTGGCAGAGGTTCTGAGTAAAGGATTTTTTTTTTTACTTATACTCTTCCCTAGGCACTAGGAGATAAGCTTATGCATGCTACTAGAAGGCTCGAGCCAAAATATCACAAGCTTGTGAATGCGGATGCAGCCAAAATTTGGTAGTTCTATAGGTGTGGCTGAGACTTAAAATGAAATTTACTTTGCATTCCTCATGAACATCAGGTGAATTTTGACTTGTATATTCATAGAAACTTCTATACTAAATGGAAAAGGTTGGAATTGGTTGAGAAATTCCTCCATTGGGTGTGAACACCTTAAGTGCAGAAGTAGTCGAGATAATGGTCGGGTTTTTTCAACTTTGGGCACTCTTGATTCTAGTCCAAAAGTGAATTTTTCCCTGTATTTTTTATATACTTTATTTTGGAGTTGAGTGATGGTTGGTTTAGTTGTAGTGTGAGTGAAAGAAGGCTACATACAGGATGAATGCTTTAGACCAACTTGTGAGAAGGATTGATTTAGTGTATGAGTGTAAATGACAGTGTATGGACCAAATTGCTAAAGTAGTGTGTCAATGTTTAGATCAATTTTGAGGCTAGTGTAACAGAGTTTTGTTTGGAGGATTGGAGTTGAGTTTACGTTGCTGGTTGGTCATACTATTGTGGAGTAGATGCATGGATTTGAGCCACTATATTGCTGGAGTTGAGAGCATGTTTTTGGTGGTTTTTTATTGTTTTTTTGATGGTGTCTTATTGCTAATATTATGATTATAGAGTTGAATCAAATTTGAGCAGAGTGTGTTGGATCTGGTGTGAAAATATATGAAATGAGGTATGCATAGTGTAGAGGAGTAGTGAATTCACGAGAGTGGAGCAGTGATTCTGTAGCATTTCTGAAAGGAGCAATTTCTCCATCCTATTAGTGTTGGATAGTCCAATTGGATTTGGGCGAGGATCATTGATCATGGTGGGTTTCAGAGGATGGTTGTCCATAGATCCATTTAAGAACATAGTCTTCTGATTTGATTTGTAGAATCGAGTCCCTTGGATGATGGGGGTCAGTTGATAGCATATGAGGTCAAGTATCCTGGTTGATGGGAGTCAACTGTCTATGTAAAAGACCAATTACTTGACATAATAGAGATTCATAGAAACACAATAGCAACAAGGGTGGTTTTTCCCCTAGAAGGGTTTCCACTAGATATCTTGCATATCCTTCTTTGGATGTGTTTTGATGTGTTATTTATTCTTGCTCTCATGGTTATTTTGTTTTAGTTTCTTATATGGTTTATGTTTATGAAATGAGCTTATGTGATGTTGGTTAATATATGCATTATTCAATAGAGAAGTTTAAATTGGTAATAATTTATAATAAGTCACACTACTGATTCACCCCCTCCCCTCTCTGTAGTGCTCAAGGTTTCCAACAAATAGACGTAAGGAAGGAAGTAGAAAGAAAGAGGGTAACATTATCCAAATATGAGAACACAAAAACAAAGGAGGATGTAACAAAGGTAAAAATGGATAGAGAGAGAACCCCTAAAATCTTGGCATGGAGTGCATGGAACAAAGTTGGAGTTTGTGGTTGAGCCCTGTGCTCTAAGATTTTGGGTTTTATCCCTTGTATTGTTGTGTTGAGGCCACTATAATTTATGTCTAATCCTAATTGGTTAGTGGGAGGTTAAATAAATGACCAAATCACTATGGTGATTTTTGTGTAGTTGTTAAACACCCAGAGAAAGAAATATGAGTCATTGTGGTGCTTGTTGGAGAGTTGTTAACCACCTAGATAGTGGACTACAGACCCTTGTTGTGCTTGCTATGAAAATATAGCTGAGATACCACTTGGAAAATGGATTCAACCTCCTTGATTAAGAAATTCCATGTATGGACCTTGGGTGAATCCCTATGATTGAACTCAGAGGAGTAAGTGAGTCATTATGATAAATAATGTATAGTTGTTAAACACATATAAAGGGAAATCTGAGTCACTATGGAGCTTGCTTGAGAGTTTTTAACCACTTGGACAGTGTATTGCAGATCCTTATTATGCTTCCTATGAAAAGTAAGTTGATAAATCACCTAGACAATGGAATCCATCTCTTGATGACTACAAAGTCTTGGTGTGAATTTACCTTGAGTAAGAATCCCCTCAAACTTTGAAGTTGGCTCAGGGGTGGTTAACTGCAAGAAAGCTACAATGTAGATAGCCTATGGTTGGGTGCAGAATGGAAGTCCCTCCTTCAATTTCCAACCATCTTAACATAATCCAATAAGCTTAATGCAACTTTTATATTGAGTTATGAAATGTAATTTGTTATGAATGTGCATGTTCGGTATGGACTCAAGAATATGCATTAATGATAATGATTTCATGACTAGCATAGGCCTTTATTATGCTCATGCTCATTAATGTGATCTGTATGTTAAGTACTGGATAAATTAATGGATAGTGTTGAACTCATGTTATGATTATGATGAATGTGTTAGACTGTGCACAATGTTTCCTCCATCTTATCTGATAATAATACTTATGGATCAATGCGTTTGTAACCATAACTCTATTTGAGGAGTTGGGTGGCTTGGTGTGTCAATTATTAGCATATGGGTCTTTTAAATGACTTGGTTATGTTAACCAACTTGTATTAGAGATGTAGAGCTAGATTGAAAAGTTACCAAGTTATACATGGATACTCATACTAGAATGACATAGTGGTATTAGATCAGGACTAGTCGCTTTCCTTTACTTTTCCTATCACTACATCTTAGATCGACAATGGATCCTCCACATCTAGGCTAGGGATTTAATACGTCGCAAAGGGTTGTGCTAGGGAGACTTGTCACCACCTACCACTAGTGCCTTTTGCCTTAACCTTGTGTAATCAAACAAGTGGCCAGGGACTAATCAATCTAGCCATGGTTTCAACCTTTGGATCCCTATCACTAAGATACCACCCACAACCAACCTTTTCTACTTGTTACCCTTTACTTATGGGTGTTCCAACAAAGAATTTGCCGATATAGCCAAGCTTTTCGTTCATGGAAACATAAGCCCGACTACCACTCATTGTCTTCCATCACATTCATGCCTTATTACTTTGAACTCGGGTGAGCCAACAAAAACCCACTAATTTAGTTGTTATTCAAGAGTGTAACCTTGTCGTTTATTTATTTCCCAACATGAAGTTCCTATCCTCTTGGTCAAACTTTGTAACATGAAGTTCTAATGAAGTGTGAGCCAATCCTTCCATTGTTTGAGAGTGTAACCTTTCCACCTCCCACCACTCATTTCCCTAACCTTTCTCATGTTCATGAAACCTTGAAACATGTGTGTCAGTGAAGGACATGGTGATTTGGACAAGTTTCTAGAGTGGATTCATGTCACTACCCACTACTCATTGCCATAACATAACACTTCTTTAAACCATGTGACAAGCAACCCGATGGAGGTTCTAGCAGTGGGACCTTGCTACCGAAAGATAGGTTATTGGGTGTGTGGAAGAATAATGTAACCAAATGAGGAAAGGGGGAAATCTCGTGTGACGTGGCTTAAGGGTGGACCTTGACAACTTTGGGCCATAATCGCTCATTAGGTGCTATATCAATAGTAGAGGTCAATTGAGAGTCCCACCCTCATTGTTGACATTTAACCAAGGGATGGGAGTTGTAGTTGGGATTAGCATCAATCCACCTCTCCTTGATCAACAACTGTGAATAATTACAACCCTGTTTTCCCATAATTAATACCACCATTGAGGGTCCCACGATAAAATTGGTTTGTTCAAAGTGGATTACACTTTATCCTGGATGTGGTTCTGGTGTGGGATCCATGCCCACCGAGAGCTTGCCCACTTCCAGGTTTTTATAAATTGTTAAACTATAATGGGGGTTCATGTTAGGGAGAAGATTATTTGGCATGGACCCCACATTGATGATGTAGCTATGCCACTAAGGCCTGGTGGGGGCCACGTGGGTGAACGTGGTTCCCTTAGGATATCATTACCTCTTTCAATAGGATGAAAAATTCTATTGGACATAAATTTCAATCCATGACTTGGATTGAGATAAATATTATGTCGTTAGAAACCCCTTGATGAGATGATCACAATGATCGTATCATAATTAAATTCTACACACTTTCAAAAATAAGGTTTTTGGTAAACCCATCTTCATAATAAACCTCAGAGATTGGGTATAAAAGTAACCCTCCCACTTCCTGGGATGGTGAGGGGTTGGGAGTTGGTTATGCTTTCAATCATTCCTTGACTGAAGGCTTGTATTTCCAAGATCACTAAAGACAAGTTCCTAAATTCTGGGGATTAAATCCCTTGCTAGATTGCTTCTCTTGAGTTAGCAATTTGAATAGATCATGTTGCAATTGTGTGTTGAAGTATTTACACCCTTTATCGATGGATGAGAGGACATAATTCCTCATTTTCCTCATGTCATGTTTGAGTATGAAACCTCCCTTGATTTAACCTACTTGAAGTATGGGTCAATGTAGCATGTATATATCAATAAAATCACGAAAACAATAAATAAAATAAGACATAACACACACTTCATAATTGAACACATTTCCTTCATCATTAATTGCATAATACATATTTTAATCATTTCCAAAGAGAGGTTTATGAGGTAGAAATTAGGTCAACATGTCTCAAAAGCTGGCCTTATGATCTGCAATGGAGAGGCCAATCAGTGAACATGGGTTTAAACATTTCAAGACATAAAGGAATCTAGTTGTAGCTAAATACACATAAGCATAAACAATCATTTTTTTAACCATCATCTTATAGTCTCAAAAGTATGTGTAGGAACACTAGTGAATTTTTTAATGGATCAAGAATTTGCATTGGTTAAATGGAGAGGTTATAGGCCTATTATTTATGGATCAAAATATGTCTGCAAGCCACAATTTTATTTAGATGTACTTGTGTATGACATTGTGGTATTTTAAAATCACGTGACACTCATTAAGTTTGATATCATTGTTGAATGCAAGGTATATAAGGTATTTGTGTATTGTGAGACTAGCTGTGACTGATGAAAATTAGGCCAAAATAACACCATCTCAATAAATAGCATCGATTTTTTCAAAAAGGTGTAGAAAAATACACTAAAAAAGTCATTGGAAGCAAAAAAGGGAGCTAAATAGGAAGCTAATCACAAGGAATTGTTGTAGTGTAACATTTCTCCTTGAGGGCATAAAAAAAATCAATTAAGTGGTTTTGCTGCAAATAATTTAGACTCGTCTTTGATATGTTGCAAACATCAAGTGACCTACTAATATTTGAAATGGGAAAGGAATATAAGGAGTGCAAAGTTGGTCTTCTCAGCATTATAAATTTTTTGAATTAGGTAAAATACTCTAGTAGACTTAACCATTTATTTGAAACATTATTGTCTATATTTCCTTCGATTAAAGTAATTTCAAATTTAACTTGTACCTTGAAGGACATCATACCTCCAAAGTGATTGGTTGTCAAAGGTGGCTCCATCACCTTTTGGATATTTTGAAGGATTTGGGTGAAATTATCTATCATCTTGTTCCTTTGTCATGTAAGGCTTCCTTGATAAATATATTGATATGATCTCTCAGTTTCTCATCATCATTGTATGCC
Source organism: Pinus tabuliformis (assembly GCA_031772625.1). Classification (NCBI taxonomy): domain Eukaryota; kingdom Viridiplantae; phylum Streptophyta; class Pinopsida; order Pinales; family Pinaceae; genus Pinus; species Pinus tabuliformis. Next base: position 801,921,035 of record CM062818.1, on the reverse strand, counting down.
ATCAGAAACCACTAAGGTTACGAAAGGAAGTCTTCGAAAATATTATTTAGTTCAAGGCACATGTGTTCATACCCTAATTTCATTAGCAATATGAACGGTACAATAAAAAAGAGAAGATTACTCTGTTGCCACTAATTTGAATCATATTGAGAATGAAACAAAGATAGAAAAGCATGGGAAATAACACAAAGATATTATATAAAGCACAATAACATAATGGAACCAAACTTCATTAATGAACAAAATAGTGAAAATAATGCAATATGCAAAGAAATCCAATTTATTTATAATGGCCTTAGTTTATCTCTAAGATGAGATGTCTTTGTGATACTCATTCTCCAAAACCCCTTCCTAAGAAGTTAAGACCTTTTAACGTAAATTCTAGAAACTTAAGAGATTAAAAACCTTAACCCTGGGGTATGATGTGTATTGGCATAATAGGAGATAACCAAAGTTTTCACAAGTCAAAGAATGTTGTGGTAGGATAAAAAAACAATTTTAAGAGTTAAAAGACATTGTCCCAATGAGGAAAGATGGACCTTAACACATACCACATGTTAGAGAAAAATATATTGTGCAAGCATCCATAAGCATCTATAGAAGATTTGACTTGTTTATGATTTGAATGATGTCTCCCCATTAGAATAAATCACCTTTTGAATGCGATTTGAATTTTAAGGTCCAATCTCCTTCCATCGTCAAGGAGACTTCCATCATCCCTGTAAAATTAATCATAATTAAAATAAAACAATTAAGAATAATTAAAATAAATAAATACCTTAATCTAAATTTTAGTTTTCTATAGCTTTGGTTTAATATTTTATAAATTTGAGTTTTTTTTTCTAATAACGTATGAAAACAAAGACAAGCATTTACCAAAAATCATGGATGAAAATAAAAATATTAATATTTAAAAACACAGTAAAAAATGTTGAATTTATTTTTATACCATTTTTATACCAGTTTAATAATTGAAAATTACATTTTGGGCATTTTTTTTAATAAATTAAATATAAACAACCATTTCAGGTTTAATCTTCTTCATTTGATATATATGTAATCCTATAAATGAAATAAGACTAATTGTTGGAGTCCGCAGAAGAGGGGACTAACCAAAAATCTTAGTAAATCATGAAATGGGTGGATGGGAGCCTTCCTTTTCTTGATGTCCTTATTTCAAAGAAGGATGATGGATAATTATCACACCAGGTCTTTCGAAAGAAAACTCACACGGAGTAGTGTCTTCACTCTAAGGCCCATCATTTCCCTGCTCAAAAGTTGGGTGTTCTCAACATTTTAGCCACTCGTGCGTTTAGAGTTTCCAATGAAAGTCATCTTGAAGATGAGAAAACCCATCTCCTCAAGGTTTTAAAGAATAATGGTTATAATAAGCTCCAATGTCTTAGGGCTTTCCTTAAGGTTGGAAAGGGTTCCAAAATTAAAAAAGAATCCAATGATTGGTTTTCTCATGTACACCATCCTTTTATACAATGGACCAACCACAAGATTGCTAGGATCCTATGAAATCACATGATTCCCTCAACCTTTAGGCCCCTTGACACTATTCAAAGTTCCCTAAGATCTGTAAAAGACCCCGTGGACCCTAAGAATATGAAAGGTGTTTATGTAATCCCTTGTTCATGTGGAACACCACATGTTGGTGAAATTGGTTTCTCAATAAATCAGAGAATTCAAGAACATGCAGCGAACATCAAAGATGGAAGGACCCGCTCTTCAGCATTAGCAGAACATGCGGAAAAGAGAAAACACCACATTTTCACTGAAGACACTCGAGTCATTGGGAAGATAGATCATTTCCATCACCATAAGTTTAGGGAAACTATAGAGATTGAAAGGAGGTGAAGCAATCTGAATAGAGATGATGGCTGGAAAATTAGTAGTTGTTGGATCCCTGATATTTCTTGTTAAGTTGATATATATATATATATATATATATATATATATATATATATACAAAGCGATCGAATAAAGACGATGTCTAGAAAATTAGCAATTGTTGGATCCCTGCCATTTCTTGTTATGTTTATATATATATATATATATATATATATATATATATATATATATATATATATATATATATATAATTTTTGTTATTTATTTGTATTTTTATCTTGACTACGACTAATTATTTTTTTCATTATTAATCGATTTATTTAGTTAATTGATTAAATAATTAATTAATTATTATTATTATTATTATTTATTTTTATTTATTGTTTTTAAGCTTGTAGAATCAATTTTATTTAAATTTGACCTAAATATTATTTTTATTTTTATTTTTAGATATTTATTTCATTAAAATTTTCCTACTATTTTCCTTAATTCAATATTAACAATTATTTCTTTATATTAAAATATTATTTATCTAGTCAAAGTCTAACTGCTAAATTATTTTTTTTTCATCTATTTAACTTGATGCCAAGATCTTGTTCTTCATGTAATGAACCACACTATATGATTGGAAATACCTATAATGTGATTTTTACAAAAAATTCCTTACTTTTCATAATATAAATTAGACAAACCTAAATTCAATTAAAAAAAATCTAATAAACTATGAAATATAGTTATGGTTGGCTTGGATATGGCATAGATAGTGCAAGATCTGATATATTTACCAACATCCAACCAGATTTTGGGCCAATAGAAGTACTTTTGTAGTAAAGCCATAGTCCTCTCCACACCAAAGTGTCCTATGACCCGACTGTAATGTGTCTCCCAAATCAACTTGGCACACTCACTTGAAGGAACACAAAGGTGGCCCAAGTAGCATAATAATGCGTCCTCAAGGTGGTAATCAGGAATTTGCTTTCCATATACTAGCATCTCATATGTGGAGGTGAACTTTGGATCATTTTTGTATAGTTACAAACATCTGGAGATCTCATGACCATAAGAGTTGAGAACAATAGTTAGTGTTGCAACAGGGGGTCGAATGAGGCAGTTTGTAACATGATTGGTGCTACCCTTTTTGTATTTAATGTTCAAATGGAATTGTTGCACATTGTCAGGCCAGGAGTAACTCCAGTTTGGCAGAAAACTGATACAATTTATTTCATTAGGTAGTTATTGTTATATACAAAGAATCTGACTGCTAAGTTCATCTTCTGATGATTGTTCACATTCCAAATTCACCCAATCGCAGAGGATTAGGTGTCAACATTCCCCCCCTTAATCTGAAGGGATGTTGGTGAGTCCAAGCATCGTTTTGAATCTTTCAAGCTTTTCTCTTCCAAGCGCTTTGGTGAAGATGTCTGCAATTTGCTCATTTGTGGAACAATGACGGAGATGGATTGTTTTGGCCTCAACATGATGTCAGATCAGATGATATTTAGTATTGATGTGCTTTGTACGATCATGGAAATTTGGGTTCTTGGCCAACTTTATTGCAGAGGTGTTGTCAATCATGAGTGGAGTTGATTGTACTTGTTTTACCTGCAAATCTTCAAGGATTTTCCTGAGCCACAAAATTTCTTTCGTTGCTTCAGCTGCTGCCACGTATTCTGCTTCTGTTGTGGAATCTACTGAAACTGATTGTTTGCGTGATATCCAAGAGACAGCTCCTAATCCAAGACTCATAGCATATCCTGAAGTAGATACCCCAGTTTCTTTGTCTCCATTGAAGTCTAAATCAGAGTATCCAATCAAGCTGAAGTCTACCACCTGTGTATACTTGATTCCAAGGTCTTGAGCTCCCTTCAAGTACCTTAGAACTATTTTTGCAGCAGACCAATGTCCCTCACAAGGCTTTTGCATAAACCTAGAGAGGATTCCAACAGCAAATGAAATGTATGGTCTGGTAGTAGTGAGGTAGATGAGACTTCCTACAAGCTGTCTATACTTTGTTGCATCCTCAAATTCCTTTCCTTCAATAGATGTGAGCTTTAAGTTTTGTTCCATTAGAGTAGAAAGAGGATTGCACTCTGTCATGCCAAATCTATTTAACAAATCTCCAATGTATTTCTTTTGAGAAAGAAATATGGATTTTGGATGGTGGGTTACTTCAATGCCTAGATAGTAATGAACATAGCCCAAATCAATCATTTCAAAACTTTTCCCCAATTCCTTCTTTATGGATGCAATGTAGCTTTCATTGTTCCATGTCATTAAAATATCATCTACATATACCACAAGATATACAACTGTTTTGCCAAATTTCTTGACAAATAAAGTTGCATCATCAAGATCAAAATGAATGAAGTTGAGTTTCAGAAGATGCTCAGTTAGTTTTTCATACCAGGCTCGCGGTGGTTGTTTGAGGCCATACAAGAACTTCACAAGTTTGCATACTTTTTGTTCATGTCCTTTCACAGCAAATCCTTCAGGCTAGGACACAAAAACATTCTCTTTTAGATCTCCATTCAACAAGGCAGTTTTTACATCCATTTGATGGACTTTCCAACCATTCTAAGCTGCTAGTTCAAAGAGTGTCCGGATGGTGGCCCATTTTGCTATGGGGGTAAAAGTTTCCTCATAATCGACCCCTTCCTTCTGTGCAAAACCTTTTGCCACAAGCCTAGCTTTGTGCTTGTCAAGTGAGCCATCAGCTTTGTACTTGTTCTTATAGACCCACTTGCAGCCAATTGGTTTGGTTCCAAATGGAGGATCAACTAGCTTCCAAGTGCCATTCTTTATCAGGGCATCATACTCCTTTTGCATCGCTTCTTTCCATTCATCATGAGAAGAAACTTCTTTGAAGGAAGTTGGTTCAAAATTTGTAGACAAGTTCAATTCACAGTCATAAGAAACATCCATATCAACAGGTGAATTAGAGTCATCTACATCACCTCCATTTTGTCGGTTTGAATTTCTGGTTCCTGTTTTTCCAATTTCATCAGGATGAACACTTTCAAGTGTCTTTATCAGCCACTTTGGGGGACCTTTCTGAGATGGTCCAGGCTGCTCTGTTGATTGAGTTGGGACTAAATCAAGATTGAGTCTCCCAATTTTATCAATTACATCACTTAAAGCATCATCCGTTGTTGGAGTTTCATTTAGGGGAGAGTGTTCTTCAGAAGAAGATTCCACATGCTGATCTAGTATAGGAATCCCCCCTTCAATATGTGGAATCTGATTATCAAATTCTTGAAATGATTTTGTTTTTGTGAATCTATCCAAGTGATCAAGTTGTCGCTCAACAACATTGTCAGATTTGGATGATTCAAGAAAAATTACATCTCTAGATACAACAAAATTTTTATTTACTTCATCATAGAGGCGGTATACTTTGGAGGTTGTTGAATACCCCAGGAAGATACACTTACAACTTCTAGCACCAAGTTTGTTTCTATGTACCTTTGGTATCAGATCATAACAGGTGGAACCAAAGATCCTGAGATGTTTTACCGAAGAAACATGTCCATACCACAATTCATAAGGAGTCTTGTTTCTTATAGCATTAGATGGACATCTATTCTTTATATATGCAGAAAATAGAACAGCATCAGCCCAAAACATTATCTTTACATTTTTGAAGAAAAGCATGGATCGTACCATATTCAAGATTGTTCTATTCATTCTTTCAGCTACACCATTCTGTTGGGGATTATAAGGCACAGTTGTTTGACGTTTGATCCCATGTTGGCGAATATAGTTTTCAAATTCATTTGATGTATATTATTTTCCATTATCAGTGCGAATAGACCCAATATGAGATTGTGCATCATTTTCAATCCATTTATGAAAATTCTTGAATGTTTGAAAGGCATTAGATTTGTTCTTCAATAAATAAACACAACACATTCTGGTGTAATCATCAATAAATGTCATGATATATTTATTTCCATTTGCAGAAGGAATAGGCATTGGACCACATAAATCGAATGAATGATTTCAAGCTTCCTATGTGCTCTTGAATGTGAATCATGAAAATATTGTTTGCTATGCTTTCCTAGAATGCAAGCATCACATTGCTTATGTTTCCTAGGAATTGTAGGCTAACCAACAACACCATTTTTCTTCAATAAGCGGAGACTGTCATAGTTTAAATGTCAAAATCTAGCATGCCATAATAAACTTGATGGAAGTGTACCTTCTTCCAGGTTGAGAAATATATGAGAAATGTTGTGCATGAGCAGAGGTTCCTTGCAGTCTGAGAAGTCTTTCTTCTTTTATTCCCCTCATGACAAGTGAGTGGTCAGAAGCTTTTCTTACCTCAAGCTTGCCATCAAACATATGAATGGAGTGGCCTTGCTGGCGGATGTGGACCAAGGACAGCAAGCTTCTCTTGAGCTGTGGGAGATATAGAACATGATCCAGAAGAAAGTCCGGAAGACCAGGCAGTTTAAGCTTGATTGTGCCAGGCCCTGATGGCTTCATTTTTTACTGATATGCAAAGTATACTGCTCCATCAACATTATCAGTGAAATCTTCAAAAAAATCTTTTCTATGAGTCATATGACAGGTTGCTCCTGAATCAAGCAACCAATCATTTTTCGAAGAAGCAAGTGAAGCATTAAACAAATCTTCATTTACTCCAATGTTACATTGTGCCTCAATATAGTGAGCAGATTCAGGTGCTTTACCTTTGTCTGTATCATCAGTTTTACCTTTCTGTTGTTTGCTTTTCTGCTCAATTTTGTCCCATGGTAGCTTGCATGTAGAGGCATCATGTGATCCATTTCTTTTGCAGAAAATGCAGTGTAAGTCTGCCTTTTCTCCTTGAGAATGTCTACCCCCCTGCCTCTGAAATATCTTCCTCTTCCTCTTTGTCCACCTCTTCCTCTTGTAGGATCTTGAGCAGGATGCTTTTCTTTATGAGCAAGGCACACAGTCTCTTCAGCAGATTCAGGGGTTGTCTTCTTTCCAAAGGCTTTCTCTCTTTCAGCAAACTTTTTCACAAGAGAGTCAAAGGTTATATCTTTAAGATTTTCATTTGCTTGTAAAGACTCAAGATAATGGGAGTAAGTAGGATAGAGTGCCTTGAGAAAAGCAATAAGAGGGATATCCAGCTCAACCTTAGTGGATTTGATATCATGCATTATAGATTTTATTTCAGATGCAAGAGCAAGAGGATCATTATTTTTCAGTTCAAGAGTGAAGAGTTTAATCATGAGCTGAAAAACTTCAAGTGCAGAATGTGAGTCATAGAGTTCTTTCAGCTTTTGTAAAGCTTCAAAGGCAGTTCAATATGATGAAATATGGCAACTCACCTCTTCATTTACAGATGCTGTGATTAATGCATAGGCTTTGTTGTTCTTGTTTTCCCAAATGACAAGCTCTTTGTCTGAGGTAGGTTGTACTGGGTCATTGTCTCCTTCTCCGACACACACTCCTTTCCGCAACTCATTGAAGATGAGGGTGTGTTTTATCATCCGGGACCATTCAAGATAGTTCTCCTTGCCAGTGAGAACTATTCCTACCATAGAGATGATTGAATGCATTCTGTAAAAAAAAACTTCTGCTGATAGAAAAAATACTTCTGCTGATATACAGTGAAATTGTACTCAAAAGGGCAAAAAGATTTCAAATACTTTTATGTACTATGTTTCTTCAAATCCCTCCAATGTTTATAAAAGGATCCTCATATAATACATCCACCATATTCCATTCTACAAACTTAGTTCATATTCCATTCAACACATATCTACAAACTATTCAATATATATATGCTGGTCAATATATATGTTGGTTAATATATACCATTCTACGCATAAACCCACAGCGCACATATAAACCCACAACGCATAGCTCATATAAACCACAACGTTAATACAACCCACAGCGCACAGCTCATATAAACCATAGTGTTAATACAACCCACAGCGCTTCAAATACCATATAAACAACGTTAATACCATGTCAGCACATTCAACGCAGTTCAATATACCATACCAGTGTTTCAAATACCATATAAACAGCGTTAGTATTCTAGATTAAAAGAGCTGTGGAATAGTGAGTAAACCCACAGCGTTAATATGCATTCAACACAGTTCAATATATACATTCAACGCAATTAAACAGTAAAACTGGACAGCGTTAAAACCACTGGATTATTAGACAACGCATACCATGAGACAGCACATTCAAACATCCCACTCGTATATCCTGGAATCATATGAAATGAGCAACTTGTAGAGAGAAGGAACGCTGTGTTAAAAATGGCTTGAACGCTGTGTTAAAATCCATTCAGCGCAGTTTAATGGGACAGTTCAATATACCATTCCTCAACGTTATACCATTCAGCAATGCAGATACCACAGTCGTTTTAACTGATGTGTTATTTGTTAAAAAAATTGGACAGCGTTAAAACAATACAGGTATCTCATTCGCATACCATTCAACAACGCATACAGGAGCTGGTGGCGTATCTCTGCAGTGGCACCGTCAGGTCTCAGTGTGGACAGATGTGCAGTGCGGCAGAGGCAGATTATTTTAGAACAGAAGGGAATAAAGCAGAGGCAGAGGCAGAGGCCAGGACAGAGGAGTTACAAGGAGCATAATAGCTAAAACAAGGAGCTGGCTCTGATACCATGTCAGGCCAAGAGTAACTCCAGTTTGGTAGAAAACTGATACAATTTATTTCATTAGGTAGCTATTGTTATATACAAAGAATGTGACTGCTTAGTTCATCTTCTGATGACTGTTCACATTCCAAATTCACCCAATCGCAGAGGATTAGGTGTCAACGTAGATATGTATGACTTATGATGGTGATTGTTCTACAAATTCCCCTGTGTCTACATAAACTGAAGAGGTCAGTGATTAGTGTGGATGATCGTCTCCTTCCCTAGAATGTAGTGCATCCACTATTGCGAAGCCTGCAAAATGGAATACATATCTTTATCATAGGTGGGTTACTTTCGAATTGTCTTGGAATGTGTCTCACTATGATTGGCCAATGGAAGCCCGTGATGGGTGAGGATTGCACCAATAGCATAGTCTAAGGTGTTTTTCTCGATTTCAAATGGTTGTTGCAGGTCTGCTAGTGTGAGTACCAATGCGGTGCAAAGGCAGTGCTTCAACTCAACGAACGCCTTCTGTTGGGACTCAGACCATGAAATATTTCTTTTTCCCTTCCCTTAGTAATCTGACTCAAAGGCCAAGTAATGTGGGAGAATTCCAACACAAACCTCCAACAAAAATTTGCAAGGCACAAAAAACTGCGAAGCTCCGTTAGAGTGGTCAAGGCTGGCCAATCCCTAATGACTTGGATCTTAGTCAGGTCTACATGCACGCCACACTCATCTTTGATGTAACCCAAGTATTGGACCTAGCTCATGCCAAAGGTGCATTTCTCCATGTTGGCACACAGTTTGTGCTGCCGAAGAGTTTGAAGGACCTGTCAAATGTGTTGCAGGTGTTCTTACCAACTCTTGATGAAGATGAGGATGTTGTCCAAATAAACCACCACGAATGAGTTGGTGAAGGGATGCAAGATGTCATCCATTAGCCTCATAAAAGTAACAGGTGCATTTGTCAACCTGAAGGGAATAACCAACCATTTGAAAAGGCATTCCTTGGATTTAAAGGTGGTCTTACATACATCTGTGGGCTCTATTGGAACATGGTGATAACCAGACTTCAAATTGATCTTGGTGAAATAATTGGCCCCCTTGAGTTGGTTCAGTAGGTCATCAATTTGTGGGATTGGACACCTGTTCTTAATAGTGATTTTGTTTAATACCTGATAATCAATGCAGAGCCTCCAGGTTCCATCCTTCTTATGTATAAGTACAATCAGGCTCCCTCAAAGTGAGGAACTTGGTCACATGTTGCATTTTTGCAGACACCCCTGGATTTTCTACTTAATCTCATCATTTTCCAAAACAGAACGACGATATATCGGCCCGTTGGGTAGAGGTGCTCCGGGAGTTAGATCGAATGAATGTTTGACTTGACAATGCAAGGCGTACCCCTGTGGGTGAGGAGAAGATGTCACTATATTCTTCTGCGACTGTATCACCTGCTTTTGCTACTTGGAGGAACCCTTCTCAGAAGCCATGGATGTGGCCACGACCATCCCCTTAATTTGAGAGCGAATCGGAAGGAAAACAAATTTCCCAATTTGGGAGATGACCTTACTGCATTACTTAGCAGACATCAAATAGATGGCAGTAGGTGGGGCTGCCTCCAGTAACCTGTATAACTTAGTACCCAAATAAATAATGATAGAGCGAGGTCTAGAGTCATATGCATAATGTCACTTCCATAAGTATGGTTTTCCTAATAATACATCACAAACTTCAAGAGGAGCGACATCACATAGTACCTCATCCGTGAAGGGCTTAATGCTATAGGGAAGGCGACACTGCTCGCTGACACAGAGATCTCGTCCTTGGTGAATCCTCTCGATGGTGTATGGTTGTGGATGTGTTGTAGTCGACAGGCCTAGCCGCGTCATGACCTCTGCTGAAATGAGGTCATTTTGGTTGCCACTGTCAACAATGAACTATAGCGAATAACCCTTCACCCACATTTGTGAGTGGAATAGGCGCTCTGCCTCTTCTGGATCTTCAAGCTGAATATTTTGGATCTTGGTGGTGGCCACAGTTACATTGGGCTCTGCGTCAATGACCTGCTTCCCTTTATCATTCCACTTGTCAGGTTCTGACTCAGATTCAAAACCTACATCAGACTCAGAAGCCTTCAACTTGACCACTAGTGACTACTCGGCCTGACACTCACTTGTATTGTGAGTGGATCTCTTATGGAATGTCGCACGGAATGAGTCGATCTTGCAGACAAGATAGACCTTCCTAGAATCTAAAGAAGACCTAATGACAAGCAAACCAACCAGACACTATCTTTCTCTAAATATGCTTCAATAAACAATAGCAAACAAGTGTTTTTAGGGCCTACCTTTGGTCCAACGCAAGCTTGTGGATGCCCTCGCTCCTTTGATCCAAATGAGCTCCTTTTCACGAATCTGCAAACACAAACAAGGAAAACAAATTAAACAGCACCTGAAAAACCAATTGCATAAAACATATTTAACATGAAAGTCAAGGAGTCCATGAAACAAATAACATAAGATACTTGTTGAGAAAAATGAGTTTGATTGTATTAATTCAAAAGAAGAAGAACATTACAACCTTTGCCTTGACGTTGTACAAGCTCCTCCCAGGGTCCAACAAGATGTCTCCTCTACTTTGACAAGTTTCACTCACTCTCCAATGGAACCAAGAGGTATGTGATCTCTCCTCTCAAGATCAACCAAAGAGTCTTAATTTCACCAGCATTTACCCTCAAAATGTTCAGCTTCTAACCTCTCTAGTCCTCACCCCAATGCCTGTATTTATAGTGCAATGGAGGGAAGTTACTAGGTCCTCCTTCAAAGGGATAAAGCCCTCCTTCAAAGGGATAGCTCCTTTAGTCAAGGGATTAGCTCTTTCTCTTTTGGGATGCATGAACCACCTCAGAGCGAACAATCCATGTCAAAATTCCTTCTAGAAAACTCTAGAATTAACCCAAAGTGAGTTTTTTAAGATAAAACTTGCGCCTTTTGACTTTCACAGGGGTCCGCACCTACACTGTTAGGGACAGAGCGGGTAGGTACGCAGCTTTTGTACACAGAAGGTGCGGGACCACAGGTGACCATGAGAGAAAGTGCGGAACCAGAGTTACATTGATTTTTAATGTCTTTCTCCCACTTCCAAAGCTTGATTTGAAGAGCTGAGGTCTTAGACTTGCTTAGGAGGACAGTACAAGTGATGATAGACCCATACTGACTGTAAATAATCATAGTGACGATATTTTTGTGTAACAGATTTCCCCCTAAAGTGCGAAGTCTGTAGTATATGAGGATTTCATTTATCATATAGTAAGAGTGAAGTACTTTATCATTTCGAGGATCATCTTGTGGAGAGCCCGGTCGGAACCTGTAAAAACATTCAATGCAAGATATATGTATGATATCATATCATCGCTAAGGTAGGCATTCCCATACTCAGATCAAAACTAACTAGAAAACTATCTACTGCTCTGATATAGGAATGATCTTGTAAAACATCACAAGTATAGACTCATGTGAACACATGCAAGATATATATATGAGATCATATCATCGCTGAGGTAGGCATTCCCATACTCAGATCAAAACTAACTAGAAAACTATCTACTGCTCTGATATAGGAATGATCTTGTAAAACATCACAAGTATAGAATCATGTGAACATAGTATGGACGCAGCCGTCTGTTTATGGATAGTCCACAATACAATGAATACAAAATTCCTCGTAGCCTGGATGGTAGAAACTAGATCCAGGGTCTTCATTTCTACTTCCCGAAAAAGTACGATTCTATCCATGCGAATAAATGTGTTGATGTCGAACATGGTAGAAACCACTTGATTACCAATCAATGATGTAAACTATTAACAAGTGTGAGAGAAACCACCAGTGATGTCAATGGCTCTCAAAGTAACCAGTACAATCCACGAGATTTGAATAAATGTGTTGATGTCGAACATATCACGGAATCCTTTGATCAAAAGTCAATGATGTAAACTGTCATCAAAGGCGAGAAACCTGCCATTGAGGCATGCAGATCTCAAGGTACTGGCGATCCCTAGATCATCTATCTAGATAATGAGCTGATGTCGATAGAAAGCGATCCATCGTAGGCAAGCCCACAACACGAAATCATAGATCAAGTTGAAGAAATTTAGTTGCAAGGACTGACTCAGGGATGGTCAAGATGGATGATAGATATTTTTACATATGAATGGCTTATTGGCAGTGACCTCTTGAACACATAACGACATGACAGATGGCTTGGTGACAATTGACCCAAAGTTAATACCCAGAAACCGGCTGAAGACTTTCAATGTGGTTTGATAAACTGTTAGGCAAAGGATTTCCTAACCCAGGTGAATAAAAGTGTCGTGTTCAAGAGTGGTTACAAAGTATGACAAACGGACTCATTTTTCTCTCTTTTCCCCTACCATTTCTGGCAAGTACCTCTTTATTTTTGACAAGCTTGAGGAGGATAACATTTGCTTGATTATAAGCTCATCCTTCGGATGAGTCCAACTTAGTTTAAATTCGAACCCTAAGAAGGAGTGGTTCGTTCCTATTTGTATTTGAACAGGTCCTTTACCGTGAAATTTTAACGAGTCTAGTATAGGAGAAACTCGGCATTTTTCAATTTTACAGAGTCTGAAAAAACGTAAGAAGACTCCAGGGTTGACCTTTTTCGTAAATTTGTGTCTCCCAAGCCCGAAAAAGTATAAAATAATACTTAAGAGAACCGCTTGATCTTTTACGACCAAGGAGTACTTTTCATTAATAGTGCCCTTGACCCAAAAAAGTAAAAAAGCGATCAATGGCACATCGTTTTATAGCCAATATCGAATTCGAAACGACAAAAATCCAGCAATCTTTTCATGTTTTTACGGTCGGAAAAGAGCTGTAAGTGGACCGTCTTTTAATTTCATTTTAACGAGTTTAAAAGAAACACTCGGCAATCTTTTCATGTTTTAGGAGTCATAAAAGAGCTTAAAGATGACTCTACATGTTTTTCTGTCGAAAATGATAGATTTCGCCTGAATAATCCTTTATTCTGCACAAAAACACAAACATTACTCATACTTGTTTGAAATGGATAAAAGCGTTGCAAAATACCTTTCAAAGTGAAACATAAACAAATTTGCGATTTATTTACTCAAAAAACTTATAAAAAGGGACTTTGTCGATTCATTTTTACTGTTCGAGTTTGGGTGAGAAAATAGTGCTTTTGCTTAGAAAACTTCCCATGAAGATTGTGGAAAATCCAACCGTTGGAATCGAGCGCCGTCTTTTCCAGGTAATCCACATCATCCTACTCTTCATTTTCGACCGTTTAGTTTTTTGATTTAGTCCTTCATTTCATTTTTTGGGAGGGTTTTTAGGCGCAAAACCCGTGCGCGGGGGTCCGCAGGTTTACCATTGCGGACCCGTGGACCCCAACTTTTTCTCCATTGGGAAAAATCTCGGGGTCCGCACCTTCCGTGTAGACAAAGTGCGGACCCACGCACTGTGTCTAGCTCGGAGGGTGCGTACCCCGCCGCAAGGGTTTTGAACCCAAAAATTCTCAAAAATGGACCAATCAAAATGTTTTCTAGCAATTTAATTAATCTTTATACTTGATGAAGAGAGTATATCATGCTAGATTGGCATGAACGAGAGCATGAGGATGTGGATACTGCTGCATGGAATCATCAGCCTTCACTTGATGCTTTGAGAGCATGCGGACTGTACAAATTCTGGACCATTCCTGGCATGAGGGCTCAGGTGGATTTCTTACAATGGCTGGTTGACAGATGGAGCATACAGGACCAGTGTTTTTTCATTGGCAGCCACCGGCTCGAAATCGAGCCGGCGGACATTTATTTCTTGACTGGTTTGCCTAAGAGAGGCGAAGACTTGACTCTGCATGGGACTAGGCCAGGTGGACAATCTGTCGATAGCCTCTGGCTAGAGTACTGCAACAGCCATGCTAGAGACAAAGGGATAGACATAAAGACCATATCTCGTCCTGAGCTCATGGTGATTGCGTTTACTGTCACCAGACTTTGCGGAGCTGCCACATTACATATTTTCACCGGATCCTAGATGTGTATGGCAGTTGATTGCTTTCGAGGCACCATCTTCAACTAGTGCAATGTTGTGCTGGCCAATGTGAAAGGCCAACTGACCAGGGCCAAGAGCGGACGACTAAAGACCTTTGGTTATGGGGCTTTGGTCGTGAGTTTTGGCGTGGAGAGGGTTCCTATGCTGATCCCACAACACCTTACTGTTGGAGCTGGGCTTCCTCGAGAGCCCAAACTGATGCGATGGGTCGCAGTCATGGCCCGTCACCCGGACGAGAGGATAGAAGTTGCTCGCTTCAAACCTGAGTATTTCCAATGGTTGGAAAGTCAGGTCTTTTCCATTCAAGACTTCCCTGACACTGGGATAGATTTCCGTGGTGACCCAGACATGGCTCTTCCACCAGGAGAGCAGTGGGACGAGTCAGGTAAAATCCTTTTCAACTTTTCCTATTTTAATTTTTTTTATTTTTCCATCATCTCAAAACTGATAATAAAAATTTCAAATGCAGATGTGGGTCCACAGCGACCAGCCGCTCTCCAGCCTTTTGAGAGGAGGCAACCAGTTGCACCCGCACCAGCCCCACAGGACGAATCAGCAGAGGTTTTGGCCGAGTTGGAGGGTCATCTTGAGCGCTTGACAGGGGATATTCCTGAGACCACTATAGACGACATTCCTCGTCGACTTCAGCGCTATGTGATTGGAGTCCCGGGACCTTTTAGGAGGTTCCTTTGCAAGGTGGCCCCGGCAGTGGTTTCTTATATAGATCATCACCAGTGATAGGATGATCGCCTTTTGTGGGCACATGTGACATTTTTGTTTTTTGTACTTATCATTTTTGCCGATCATAAGGTGTTTTTCAACCTATGATCGAAGACGATGTATTTTTTGACACACTCCTATATATATATCACTATTACTAGCTTATCTTGTAAATCATGTTATGGAATGGTTTTAAATTTACATGTATGATTATTGCAAATGTCTATTTAACATTCGAGAAGCAATTGCATCTGCTAATGTATTTAAAGACCTTGGAATATGCTGATATTCAATATAATCAAACTCATGTTCCAAGAGACGCACTCTCAAAAATAATCTTAATAACACTGAGTTTCTAATGGCATACACTCTATTAAGCTGTAACACAACGAGTTCAGAATCTAACCTCACTATCAAACTCCGAATCCAAATGAAATAGATTCAGACAATAACTCAATCACTGCATTGTACTCTGCAATGTTGTTTGTTGTTTGACCGAGGCTTACCCCATGCATAGAAACTAACTCGTCAGAGGGCAAATAGATAACCCAAGCTGCGGAAGAGATGTTCCATGTATTACGACAAGCACCATTAGCAAATCCAATGTATGTTTGGAGAGATATCGACATCTGCAATATCAAGAGTAAAACCAAGATAAGCAGGAATAATGACGGAAAAACACTCTCTAAGCTAAGCACACTTTTTTTTAAACTAAAACACACCAGCTAGAAAGAAAAACTATCCTCACTAAAAATCTCCATACCCCATTCTTTTAAGCATAATACCTCTTCAAGTAAAGGCCATTTTTGGGTTTACCCAAAGTGTCCCCATCAAAGTCTACCAATTCATAAGCCCCTTTGGCTAGCTTTCGCTTGACAACATAGGGACCATGCCACATAGGAACGAATTTTCCAGCGCCTAATTTATCATTAGCTTGATCATAAACTAAGACTAGATCCCCTTCTGAAAAATTTCGAGGGGTCACATTTCGATCATACTGAGCTTTCATTCACTTTGCATGAGTCTCGATCGCCAATGCAGCATCACGTCGATTATCATATAATTGAGCTAAGTATAATAAACGCTTTTCCTCTTCGGAAGTGGCTGGAAGTAACTCGATGGCCATTTGCAGTGACGGGATTTCGCATTCAATGGGTAACACGACTTCCAAACCATAGACTAGTTGGAAAGGAGTGAACCCTGTTGATGTTTTTACTGAGGTTCGGTACGCCCAAAGCGCTGAAAATAGCATGTTGTGCCAATTCGACCGATGAACCCCAGTGATTCGTCGGATCATGATAACTAAAACTTTGTTGATGGATTCAACCAGACCATTCGCTTGTGGATAATAAGGGGACTATCGTGACGTAACCCAAGCTGGCCTGTAAGTTCGGTCATCATAACATTGCGAAAATGACGCCCATGATCAGTGATTATCACTTGTGGGACACCAAACCTAGCAATTATATGATTGAACACGAAAATTGTAGCTGTTTTGCCATCTGCCTCAAATGTAGGCATCGCCTCGGCCCACTTAGTAAAATAATCTACTGCAAGGATGATATACGCATGCCCCCCGGCCGAGTGAGGGTTACATGTAATAAAATCGATACCCCATTTGGCAAAAGGACCAACGGAAATTATACGGTGGAGAGGAGCAAGTGGAGCGCGCATCTTACGATCAAAAATTTGGCAGCTGTGGCATTTTCGGACCGCCGTAATACAATCTTTAAACAAGGACGGCTAGAAATAGCCAGTGCGCAATATCTTTTGGGCTGTGGCATACCCAGACATATGACCGCCACACGCTCCAGAGTGACAGTCATTTAGAACCCTTTCAGCCTCTTTGTGAGTTAAGCAACGTCGAAAAATAGAGTCCGCCCCACGGCGATAAAGAGTATCTCCAATAATTTTGAATTGTTGGGACTGGAATCGAATTTTCCAACGTTCCGACCTTGAAATTTCTGGCTGAAAGGATTGGGTCTGGAGATAGATGATGATATCCCCATACCACGGATCTAAAGTGCTGATTAGAAACAAAGATTCGTCCGCAATGGGCTCCTCTGCCACAGTTTCCGTGTCAGCACGCGGGAAGTCACACATTAATTCTGCAAAAACCAAAGATTTCTTAGACTTAGATTTCTCAAACTCCAAGTCGAACTCCTGTAGGATAACGATCCATTTAGAGTACTTGCCCCCTAGCAATTGTTTGGTCAAAATGTAGATAATAGGGTTGCAATCCGAAATTACCGTAGTTTTACGTAGTAAAATGTAGTGATGAAAATGTTGGACAGCTTGAACGGCTGCCAATGTCAATTTCTCCACATGTGAGTATTTTAGCTCAGTTGGATTTAACGTTCGACTAAGGTAATATATCACATGTTCCATTCCGAATTCATCTTCCTGAACTAAGACCATTCCAATGGTGGATTGGGAGGCGGTGAGATACAAGAAGTAATCCTGGTTGTAGTTGGGAGGATGCAACAACGGTGCATGGGTCAACGCGTGTTTGAGTGCATCAAAAGATTTCTGAGCTATCTCATCCCAAGAGAATTGAGTATTTTGTTTCAACAACCGAGTAAAACCCTTTGTAACTTTGGCGTAGCTAGGAATGAATCATCGTAAAAAGTTTTCTTTCCCCTGCAAACTTTGGAGTTGGCGAAGACTCGAAGGAGGAGGCAATTTGATGATAGCTTCGACCTTTGAGGGATCAATGCGAATGTCGGCTTTCGAAACTAAAAATCCGAGCAATCCACCCGTTTCTATACAGAAGACACATTTTTGTGGGTTCAACCAAATACGGTAATGCCTACACCTCATAAAGATAGGCCACAATGCCACAAGCTTGCATTGGACCAAAGGTAGGCCCTAAAAACACTTGTTTGCTATTGTTTATTGAAGCATATTTAGAGAAAGATAGTGTCTGGTTGGTTTGCTTGTCATTAGGTCTTCTTTAGATTCTAGGAAGGTCTATCTTGTCCGCAAGATCGACTCATTCCGTGCGACAAAATGGCGACTCCGCTGGGGAGAAGCTTCACTCACTCTCCAATGGAACCAAGAGGTATGTGATCTCTCCTCTCAAGCTCAACCAAAGAGTCTTAATTTCACCAGCATTTACCCTCAAAATGTTCAGCTTCTAACCTCTCTAGTCCTCACCCCAATGCCTGTATTTATAGTGCAATGGAGGGAAGTTACTAGGTACTCCTTCAAAGGGATAAAGCCCTCCTTCAAAGGGATAGCTCCTTTAGTCAAGGGATTAGCTCCTTCTCTTTTGGGTTGCATGAACCACCTCAGAGCGAACAATCCACATCAAAATTCCTTCTAGAAAACTCTAGAATTAACCCAAAGTGAGTTTTTTAAGATAAAACTTGCGCCTTTTGACTTTCACAGGAGTCCGCACCTACACCGTTAGGGACAGAGTGGGTAGGTACGCAGCTTTTGTACACAGAAGGTGCGGGACCACAGGTGACCATGAGAGAAAGTGCGGAACCAGAGTTACATTGATTCCAAAGCTTGATTTGAAGAGCTGAGGTCTTAGACTTGCTTAGGAGGACAATACAAGTGATGATAGACCCATACTGACTGTAAATAATCATAGTGATGATATTTTTGTGTAACATGGAACTCACACCACATTCCAATGTCCTTCTTTATCTTTGTGGTGTTGTTATTTTCTTTCGACTTCAGCGGGTTATCTTCGGTCACCCCTCCTTAGCTTTGCCCTTTACTCTGTGGTTTGGCGACGCCTTTCCCTTGCTTTAGATTCATAGATCCAAAGTCTCGCTTTTTTTTCTTAAGCTTCTACTCAATCTTGATAGTGTATCGGTACGTTGTGTCGAGCTAGGAGATGTCCAGGAACCCTCCCTCATCATGGATGTACCTGTGTAGGTAGTCATGGTACTTGAGTACCAAATGTTTCTCAGAATCCTTAATACCCAACTTTGTGCGAAGGGTATGAAAAACATTGGTAAACTCTTGCACGTCTTGTTCCCTTCCTTGTCGCAATGTGCTCCATTTTATGTATTTATCCTCATAACTCCTCACAAGGTAATACTGCTCGTTGTTGGCATCTCGGAATGAATCCCAAGTGGGCACGGCCAAAAATAGTGAGGGCGTACTTTCATCTTTCTGCTCATAGTAGGTTTCTCACCAGTCCTTGACCTAGGAAATGGCTTTGAGAAGAGAAAAATTAATCTTTTCCCCGCTGGAAAAATCATGCATAGAAAAGTATCCTTCTAGAAAATTTAAACATTTATCTATGACGTCCACATCTATCTAACCCTCAAATATGGGCATGTCAAAGTTAACTTGTACCTTAAAGGGTGTGACACTTCTAGAGTAGTTTCTGGAAGTAGATGCATCGCCCTTGGGTAGACGCTGAAGGATCTAGGCAAAGTTGTCCAGCATCTCGTTCCTCGATCGCTTGATGGCCTCCTCGGGCAAGATTTTGAAAGGATCTACTACCCCCTCACATTTCTTTTCTTCCGCCTTGGGAGGCTATCGGGATTTGCGAGGTTGGCCTTGCAAAGGTTCAACCAGTTCAATTCCTAACTCCTTATATCCCGACCTCGTTGGGGACATGCAAAGAAAAATAGAGAAAGAGTAGACCGCTCTAATACCACTAATCCAAATTTATACAAGAACACAACAAATTACAGATATAACAAGAAATACAAAGATGCAGTAGAAATAACACTTCATTTCATTAATGTCAAATATTGAAATATGCTTACAAACATAATTGAAATAAGAATAGCTCAGGCGATGGTAGCTTATCTATGAGAAGAGACGTGGCAGCTACGTGCCTTTGAATTGTGTTACAATAAGACTCAAGGGCCTATTTATTATTGAAAAACATGATAAAACCCTAAACTCAAGAGATGTAACACCAATAGTTTGTGGGCCTCGTTTGGGTTAATTAGGAAACCAACTTACCGGGGTCATAACTTGGTCATATTATATCCATTTGGCACGTACGATACCTTGTTGGAAAGGTCTCTCCAAGTACTATGGGTTTCTCCACAGGCCCTTGGCTATGGCTATGGGCATGCACAAGACCAAAAAAAAGTCATTTACGGGGTCAAAACTGCTCTGGAAGTTCGAGACATGAAAAAATACTAAAAATAATAACTGCTGAAATAAACAAGGAAACAAATGAAACTGACTGGTGGTCTAGGTGGAATAGGTGGGTGGCCACAAATATCCACCTAGATCATTACAACTTTGAACTTGGGTGATCCAACAAGAATTGACTAATTTCGCTGCTATTCTAGAGTGTAACCATGTTGTTTTTCTTTTTCCCAACATGAAGTTCCTATCCTCTTGGTCAAACTTTGTAACATGAAGTTCTAATGAAGTGTGGGCCAATACTTCCATTGTTTCACAGTGGAACCCTTTCTCATGTTGATTAAACCTTGAAACATGTGTGTCAATGAAGGAAACGGTGATTTGGACAAGGTTTTAGAGTGGAATCATCAATCAAGGTCGATTGAGAGCCCCCCTCGGCGCCGCCCCCCCCCCCCCCCCCCCCCCCCCCCCCCCCCTCCCCACTCTCATTGTTAACATTTAACTAGGGGATGGGAGTTGTAGTTGGGATTAGCATCAATCCACCTCTCCTTGACCAGCAATTCTGAATGATTACAACCCTCCTTTCCAATAATTAATACCACCATTGAGGGGCACACGATACAATTGGTTTGGTTAAAGTGGATTACACTCTAGTCTAGTTGTGGTTCCGGTGTGGGAACCATGCCCACCCGAAGCTTGCCCACTTCTAGTTTTTCATAACTTTTTAACCTATAGTGGGGGGGCATGTCGAGGATAATATGCTTTGGCATGGACCCCACACTAATTACGTAGCTATGCCACTAAGGCTTGGTGGAGGCCATGTGCGTGAAACGTGTTTCCCTTGGGATGACACTACCTCTTTTAATAGGCTAAAAACTTCTAGTGGACATAAATTTCAATCCATGACTTGGATTGAGATAAATATTATGTCGTTAGAAATCTCTTCATGAGATGATCGCAATGACGGTATCAAAATTAAATTCCACAGACTTTCAAAAATAAGGCTTTTGGTAAACCCATCTTCATAATAAACCTCGAGGATTGGGTCAAAACGTAACCTTCCCACGTCCCAGGATGGTCAGGGATGGGTGGGAGGTGGTTACGCCTTCAATCATTCCTTGATTGAAGGCCTGTATTTCCAAGATCACTTAAAAAATTTACTAAATTCGAGGGATTAAATCCCTTCATAGATTGTTTCTCTTGAGTTAGCAATTTGAATGGCTCACGTTGGATTGGTGTGTTGAAGTATTGACACCCTTTATGGGTGGATGAGAGGACATAATTCCTCTTTTTCCTCATGTCACGTTGGAGTATGAAACCTCCGTTGATTTGACCTACTTGAAGTATGGGTCAATGTAGCATGTATATATCCATAAAATAATGAAAACAATAAATAAAATAAGACATAACACGCACTTCATAATTGAACACATTTCCTTCATCATTAATTTCATAATACTTATATTAACCATCTCCAAAGAGAGGTTTATGAGGTAGAAATTAGGTCAAAATGTCTGAAAAGTGGACCTTATGATTTGCAATGGAGAGGCCAATCAGTGAACATGGGCTTAAACATTTCAAGACATCAAAGAAGCTAGTTGTAGCTAAATACACATAAGCATAGACAATCATTTTTTTTAACCATCATCTTATAGTCTCAAGAGGATGTGTAGGAACACTAGTGAATTTTTTAATGGATCAAGAATTTGTGTTGGTTAAATGGAGAGGTTATAAGCCTAATATTTATGGATCAAAATATGTCTATAAGCCACAATTTTATTTAGATGTACTTGTGTATGGCATTGTGGTATTTGAAAATCACGTGACAGTCATTAAATTTGATATCATTGTTGAATGCAAGGCATATAAGGTATTTGTGTATTGTGAGATTAGCTGTGATTGGCGAAAAAAAAGGCCAAAATAGCACCATGTCGATAAATAGCATCGATTTTTTCGAAAATTTGGAGAAAAATACACTAAAAAAGTCAATGGAAGAAAAAAAGTGAGTTAAATAGGAAGCTAATCACAAGGATTTGTTATAGTGTAGCATTTCTCCTTGAAGGCATAATTTTTTTTTTGATTAAGTGGTTTTGTTGCAAATGGTTTAGACTCATCTTTGATATGTTGCAAACATCAAGTGACCTACTAATATTTGCAATGGGAAAGGAATATAAGGAGTGCGAAGTTGGTCTTCTCAGCACTGGAAAATTTTTGAATTAGGTAAAATGCTCTACTAGACTTAGGCATTTATTTGAAACATTACTGTCTATATTTCCTTCCATTAAAGGAATGTCAAATTTAACTTGTACCTTGAAGGACATCATACCTCCAAAGTGATTGGTTGTCAAAGGTGGCTCCATCACCTTTTGCATATTTTGAAGGATTTGTGTGAAATTATCTATCATCTTGTTCCTTTGTCATGCAAGGGTTCCTTGATAAATATATTGATATGATCTCTTGGTTTCTCATTATTATTGTATGCCATCGGAAACTAGTAGGGTTAGGAAAGGAAGTCTTCGACAATCTTATTTAGGTCAAGGCGCATGTCTTTATACCGTAATTTCATTAGAGATATGAACGATACAATAAAAAAGAGAAGATTACTCTATTGCCACTAATTTGAATCATATTGAGAATGAAACAAAGATAGAAAAACATGGGAAATAAACAAAGATAAACAAACATGGGAAATAACACAAAGATATTATATCAAGCACAATAACATAATGAAACCAAACTTCATTAATGAATGAAGTAGTGAAAACAGTGCAATACGTAAAGCAATACAATTTATTTATAATGGCCTTAGTTTATCTCTAAGATGAGTTGTCTTTGCCATACTCATTCTCAAAACCTAATGTAGATTAGTTTCCTTGCTTTTCGTAATATAAATTAGAGAAACCTAAATTCAATTAAAAAAATCTAATAAACCATGAAATATAGTTATAAAGTGCAGAGTTTTGTATAAACCATGAAATATAGTTATAAAGTGCACAATTTTGTACATCTTGCTAGTGTGTGTTCACATGTCCTTCAAAACACTATCACTATCATAGAATTGGGATCTCGTTTCCAAGAAAATGATGTTGTCCCATCATCGTCACTACCACAAATTAGTGAGATGGAAAGCGCCAAGCCACATGAGGCAAACTTAAGACTCCGCGCCACTAAATCATTTGTTAAGTTTGATGGTTTAAGCAATTCGAATATTGGATAATTATAAAATAAAATAAAAAAATTTGATGGTTTAAGCAATTCTAATATTAACAATAAAATGTTGATAATTAAAAAAAAATAAAAAATTGCTATATTTGACAATCAAATCACCAGGCGTCAAATTCCATCTCTGCTCCCCGCATTCAACACTGCGCGTCCCGGATTCCATGCATTCAACGCAATGCAATTGATTTATTCAAAAACACTCGAGTTTTTCACATCTATTTTATTAATCACACAATTTCTTTTTCTTAATAATAATAATAATAAATCAACTTAAAACTGTATTTGAAAAACAAATCACAAGCAATTTCACTCTCAAATTGGATACGGTATCAATGGAACACAAATGTTCAAATCTACGATTCTCAGGTCTTTAGAGGAGTAAATGTTCAAATCTCTTGATTACAGATTCGATTCATCTAACGGATAAGGAGTAAAGACCCATTGCTAAGGCAGACTTGCGGACCTTCGACGTTAGCGCGTCCCGCCGTCTATTAAGTCCTTGCAATTAGTTTATAAAATCAAACTCCAGATGGCTGCAATTGTTTGATAAAATCAAAGCGGCCAATATTGACCCAACCCTAACAAGTACCAGGGGAAGAGGATATTGCGTTGGGATTTCCCTATAAAGAGAGAAGAATTGGATTGAGTAGTTCCATAAACATATCAAACATTGAGATTGAGCGCGGGATTCTTTAATAGAGAAAATTATTAGCTATGGGGGTTAGTTGTGGTACTTCGGTAATGGCTCTGGTGCTAGTGCTGCTCCTGGTGGGCGTCAGTGTTAATGCTCAAAACTGTGGCTGTGCCAGCGGTCTTTGTTGCAGCAAGTATGGATACTGCGGGACGACCTCCGACTACTGCGGCGATGGCTGCCAGAGCGGCCCCTGTACAAGCTCAGGTGGAGGATCTCCTAGTACCGGAGGTGGAAACGTGGGCACCATAATTTCCCAGAGTGTCTTCGATGGCCTTGCGGGCGGAGCTGCCAGCTCCTGCGAAGGCAAAGGATTCTACACTTACGACGCTTTCATTGCAGCTGCCAATGCATATTCTGGATTTGGCACCACCGGTGCCAGCGACGACCAGAAGAGAGAGCTCGCTGCCTTCTTCGCTAATGTGATGCACGAAACTGGAGGTATATAATCTATCTACTCAACAACCATAATAATCTCTACAATTTGATTTCAAAGAATTCCTGGATGATGAATTTTGATAGATCAATTAATTAATTAATTAATTAATTCTTCCGTCATCATGTTAGGGCTGTGCTACATCAACGAGATAAATCCTCCAATCATCTACTGTGATGCGACATCCACCTCGTGGCCGTGTGCGAGCGGGAAGAGCTACCATGGGCGCGGCCCTCTCCAGTTAAGCTGGTAAGTAACTCACTAATACCATCCCCCCTCTCCAGTTAAGCTGGTAAGTAACTCACTAATACCATCCCCTCGTGTCATCTGTAATGGTAACTGAGGGCTAACAAACCGACTTACAATGAATGCAGGAATTACAATTACGGAGTAGCTGGGCAGAACATAGGCTTCGACGGGCTGAACAACCCAGACGTGGTGGGGCAGGACGCCACCATCTCCTTCAAGACGGCCGTGTGGTTCTGGATGCAGAACTGTCATTCTGCCATAACCTCCGGGCAGGGCTTCGGCGCCACAATTAAAGCCATCAACAGCATGGAATGCAACGGTGGAAACACTCCTGCAGTGAACAGCAGAGTTAATTACTACAATACAATATGTAGCCAGTTGGGTGTGGATCCCGGAGCCAATGTCTCCTGCTAACTCTCTTTTCTCTTCATGGCTGCCAAATATATGGATAAAATGCCAAAGATGTCCATGGCTATCCACTAAATAAATTTTGCACCGCACCTCTCCTGCGGTGCATATAGATTATTTCACACATTTAGTTGAATTGAACAGTTACAAAAGCATCATTGGTTTTCTTAAATTTGCATCTTGTATGATGATTTTCCAAGAATTTGCACGACAATCCGAGTTTCTCCGTTCTCTAACACATCATCAAAATTTGCCGTATTGTTAGAAGCAGCAGGGCCTGATAGCGCATGAAGGGGCCATAGCTCACGCCGATCGTCCTCCTCTGCAACCACCTATACAAATGAGCCCAGATCTGATCGATCCCCCTATTTGCCATGATCTGACAAGTATGGGTTACACCCAGAAGATGAAGATTGTCGACAACCCTAGGCTTGGCACAAGCGGTTTGAACGGCCATTCGTCAGGCCGCCACCAGGACATAGTTGACATCGAGAACAAACTTGGCGGGGGAGCGGTCTACAGCAATAATGGAGCCCTCAGGATGGAAAAACGCAGACTTTGTTTAAGGTATGAAGGAAAAACCCTTTTCATGGAATATCATAATGCTGATCTGTTTATTTATGGTGTAGATCTGGTTACCCACATACCATGGGGCTCTGATTGGGAGCCATTTCCATCGCTCCGCGGCACCCAGAACAGATCGAGCACCGGGCTATCAGATCTAGACCTTTTTATGGTAAATCG
This sequence comes from Pinus tabuliformis, assembly GCA_031772625.1. Lineage (NCBI taxonomy): Eukaryota > Viridiplantae > Streptophyta > Pinopsida > Pinales > Pinaceae > Pinus > Pinus tabuliformis. Next base: position 801,894,925 of record CM062818.1, on the reverse strand, counting down.
AACCTTTTTTATCCCGATCCTGGAGATTATGCACAGATCTAGACTTGGGACCTCTGAACTAGATCCCCGCATGGCAGATCGGACCAATCTCATATCAGATCTGGTCGCCCAACCTCTGATAGGGGGCATGCAAAAGCCACAGATCAAACTTTCTGCAATTGATCCATTGAATACAAGAAATGGAACTCCGGCAGGAGGATTCCAAGTATTTATAAAACTACCTGAAGGAAAATCGAAAACTATCTGGGTAAAAGAATCTGATACTGTTAAACAAATGCAGGAAATGATCATGGAACAATTAGGATTCCCCATCAGATTACAAAATCTGATATACGAGGGCAGAGCTCTTCAAGATACAAAATATCTCTGGGAATACCAGATTGAACCCCAGTCAACAATCATACTCAATCTGAGATTGAGAGGGGGAGCACCCGTCAATGGCAGGAATAATAACAGTGCTGAAGGGAGTGGTACAGGTGCAAAGAAAAAACCAAGCAACATTTCCTTCAAAGACATCCTACAAGGGAAAAACAAAGAAGGAACAACATCAAATCAAACAGGTACGGAGGCCAGGCCATATATTGTGGAACAGCTGGATCATACCCCAGAATATAACATAGACATACCAGAAATTGAGGAGTACTGTTCTACATATGAAAGGCATGCAATAATATGCAGATTTAACAGCTTTTGGCCCAAACCAGTGGATTTATTCCATTGGATCTTCACTAACTGGACCATGCAATGCGAAATTCACCTCTGCTCCAAAGGATTTTTTATAGTAAATTTCTTATCAGCAACTGACAGGGACACAGTGTTACAGGATGGACCGTGGTTCTGGGGATCCACAGGACTTTTCATCACACCTTGGTTCCCAGAATTTGACGCAAATACAATGGTTGTTACCAAAATGCCAGTTTGGGTTCGACTACACAACCTCCCAATTCATCTCTGGACTGATCAAGTACTAGCTGGAATTGGAAATACCATTGGAAGCTACATCAAATGGGACACCCAGCGAGTGGAGGAACGAATTTACACATATGCTCGGATATGTGTGGAAGTAGACCTCAGCAAAGGCCTGCCAGACCAGATTCAGCTAAAGCATGGACAGAGGAGCTGGACCCAGGGTCTAGATTTCGAAAATACTGCTTTTAGATGTCGAATTTGTAGACAAACAGGACACCTACAAAACACATGTCCAGCAGCCAAAAAAGACAATCGAAGAAAGAAGAAAACAGAAAAACAAGCGAAGGGATGGCAATTTCCTCCACCTGATCCAGACGACGAGGAGGAAGAAGAAATGGTGTATACAAATCCCAACCAGCATAGTCAGATGAACAAAGAACCATCAGCGGAAGACAAAACACCCCAGGAACAGTTAGAAACAACACAGGCACTATCAACAGAAATTATGGACATGGGCAGAAACAAACGACAACACATATCAGACTCGTCAGACTCTGATAAAGAAAATCCACTACCTGTGGCTGAAACTGCACTTGCACTGATAAGTCCAGCAGAGACACAAGGGGGTTGGAAAAAAGTTGAGAAGAAAAAGGGGCGAAAACTCTGACTTTCCCCCACATGTACATAATTATATCTGCATAACATGCCATTTACTTGTACTCGCACACCCTGCGCGGTGTTGACGGATCATTGCATTCTCATAAACACCATTTTTGACATCTGTTTACTGCATATGCCGAAAGGCATCTACAACATGTAATTTTTCAATATTAATGAAAGATTACGATTTTTCCAGTGGAAAAAAATACTTAATTTTGAAAATAATTTAAAATATCCACATATAAACTATTATCAAACTTTTTTATGTTTAGAGTTTATTTTGGGTAATCAATAATAAATAATAGATGGTATGAAAAATTTTAACCAAAAAAACACTCACATACATCTATAGTTTTGAAAGCTATCTTGAATGTCTTCCCTCTCATTGGGAATTGGTTAACATAGAAAAGACAAAAAAGTTTAAAAGCTTATTTGGAAATGATCTAGTGATTAAATGCAATAATAGACACTTTCTATCAACCCATAAATTTTGTGACCTCAACCAGGTGGAATTCTTCTTCTTCACTTAGATTTCGCATCAAGATTTCATAACAAGTCACATTCACTAAATGTTTTGGTAAGAGATGGGTCTCCACGAAGGTGAAAGGCCCAGATGGATCAAAACTCATTTATTTCCCCCTTGAATCAAGAAAATGAATGAATAGTCCCTAAATTCGGCTAAAAGGTACATTGCCAAGCTTCACTCTAACACATTTCACAGATCCATCCCCATAGCAGAGAAAAGGTAGTGCATGCTAAAATTCTCTCTAAAGGAAAAAAATAGTTTCCAACAAATTTCGAACTCATGAAAAACTCCAAAAAAGAGTTTTAGTGGTCCGAGCAAATGTAGCTACTACAAAGAAAGACATTGAAATAAACAAACATATTATTCTAGACCGCTTTCTCAAGGGGTGTTTGGATAGAGATCCAAAGGATTACAAGGTCTCATTATTCTTGGGAGGGCACCATAAATGAAGAATATTTTAAAACCTAAATAGACAATTGTCCCACAAAAGAGTACAAGGCACCCACTTTGATGATAGCCTAGGAAATTAGGTTAGCCTAGAATCACTCCATGTTCATTGATGTGTCTCCTTCAATTATGCAATATGCAAGGCAAGGATTGTTCATATTAAATTCTATCCCACAAAGCTCTCATATGTAGGATTCCCTCCAACTATTACACACTATAATACAAAAGGACTCACCTTTGGAATTTTTTGAAGGTATGGTTCAAGGAAAATGGTCCACTGGAGGGGCGAGGTGGGTGAGACAATTCTCACACAAAAGACTACAAATTGCCTCATTTAATAATAGCCTAGGAAATTGGGTTAGCTTAGAATCGCGCCATGTTCACTATGATGGTATTAGAGGAGAGAAACTTTACAACAACAAAAAATCAGACAGCGGAATTCAAAGACAGAGAAAACAACACAAATGGAGAACAAGACAGAGATCACAAACAATAATGAACACATAAAACAAGTTTTTTCATCACTGGAAGGCCTTGCCTTGCCTTTCATTTCTCAGGCAAAGGAAAGAAAACAAACTTATAGATGAGGGAAGAAGATCTAGAATTCTCTAATTCTTTCATGTGGAATACATGATTTCATAGTCACTTCCATAAATTCAATGGCGGTGTGGTGCGTTCAGCATGGGAATGGTGGTGACAACTGAAGATGGTGTCAGCAGTAACTTTCAGCATAAAGCAGTGTTGACGTCTTCATTACGGCTTCATGTTTAACATTCTCCAACTTGAAGCCGAATGAAAAATTCTGAATGAAGTCACACCAAGTCCTACCATGCCTCTACATAACTCATGCTTATTTCTTGGTAGAATCTTAGTGAGCATATCAACAGGGTTCCTATCTGTATGGATTTTTTCCAAGGATAATTTTCCTTCCTCCAATACATGTCTAGTCCAATGGTACCTTAAGTCAATGTGCTTGGTTTTTTAGAGAAATGTTGGGTTTTTAGCCAAGTGAATGTAATTCTAACTATCGCAATATAGAACATACTTGTCCAACTTTATTCCTGTCTCTCCTAGGAATCGTTGCATCCACAACATCTCTTTACAAGCCTTTGTTGCAGCTATGTACTCTACCTCTGTTATAGAGAGAGCTACTATTATGTGTAGCCTTGACACCCAAGATAATGTTGCTCCTGCAAATGTATACAAATAACTTGTAGTGGGCTTTCTGGTGTCCATATCTACAGCCATATCCACATCTATAAATCCTTCAAGTAAAGTCTCATTATGACCAAAACATAAACAATAATGACTAGAACCCTTAAAATACATCAAAATCCTATTTACTCCTTGCTAATATTGTTTGTGTCGATTGGTAAGAAACCTGCTCACTAATCTCACTAAATATGTAATATCTAATCATGTACCTACAATGACATACATCATTCTCACACAAAATGGTCAATTGGAATGGCGAGGCAAGGTGGGGAGACAATTCTCACACAAAAAAACTACAAGGTGCCTCATGTAATAATATCCTAGGAAATTTGGTTAGGTTAGAATCACTCCATGTTTATTGATGTGTCTCCCTTAGTTATATAATGTGTAATGCAATGTTTGATCGTATTAAATTCTTTTCTACAAAGCTCACATATCTAGGATGCCTTCAACGATTAGACACCACAATATAAAAGGACTTGCCTTGGGAATTGTTTGACAATATGGTTCAAGAAAAATGGTCCATTGAAGGACTCAACAACCGAGGGTTCAACTTACTTTGGAGTATTGAAGGACTCAACAACCGAGGGGTTCAACTTACTTTGGAGAAAGACATCTCTTAGCTTCATATCTACAAATATTCTCTTCTTATTGTAGATTGAATGAATGGAATAACTATCATTTTAAAATTATACATGTATGCCTCACATAAAGAGTGACCACTCTTTTACTCACATCTCTTTCGACCATGTATATAGGGATAAGAACAAAGCGGCAAAACAACTCTCTAAAACTACTTTGGAAATGGAGAGAAAAACTACTTTGGAAATGGAGAGAAGCTCGAAAATCATTGAAAATATCCAAATAAGCACATCAAAATATCTTCACCAAATAATACTTCAACTTTCACAAAATAGATCATGGTCTCATAGTTTAGCTTTTGCATCCTATTTTGAAGTCCTTGTTCCTTAAGCTTCTCTACAACCCTTTCTCTAAATGCTTATAGCCTATACAACACATGAGGTATTATTATATCAAAATTTTCTTTTGACTGAATACATTCAAGTTTCATAGTTTAACGTTTGCCATGGATGCCGGAGTGGCCCCTGTACCACCTCAGGGGGCAGATCTCCTGGTACTGCTGAAGGTGGAAACGTGGGGACCATAATTTCCCAGAGTTTCTTCGACGGCCTTGCGGGCGGAGCTGCGAGTTCCTGCGAGGGCAGTGCATCTCTCGTGTCGTGCATATGGATTCTTTCACAATATCACCTTCAAGATTTAGTTGCAGTGAAGGGTTACAAACATATCATTTATTTTCTTAAATTTGCATATTATACGATCATTTTCCTTGCAATTTTCAAAAACTTGGATGACAATCCGTGTTTCTCCATTCTCTGAAACACATCAGTAGTTGTATTGTTTTGATTAGTAATTCTTTCTCTTCGCGTTGGTCAATTTGTTAATGATAAATTTGCCAAGCAGATAACCTTTTCAAGTACACTTCAAAACCATCGAATTTTACAAATTTAATTTGTGAGATTGCAATGATACAAACAGATAATAATTCATCATAATTTGATATTGTATCCAGATGCAAGCCGCAACACACCTAGGGGAAGTCCTAATCTTGGATAACAAGGAGTTCTGCAAGATTAAGCATATGCCTAATTTATAGTAATAAAATTTAAAGCACCAATCATAAGAAAAGGAAGATGTTTTCGATGTTACAAAGATTGATAAATATGTTTAATTAGTACTAGTAAAGTACAAGCAAATGTAGAAAAGGAATTAGAGAAAGAATGAAAAAAATATCGAGGAAGAAAATCAAAGTAAAGGTGAAGGTGAGGAACAAGAAAACGTATGCAAAATTTAGAGTTTGGAGAAAAAAAAGAAGAAAATTTCTGTGCAACATAGAACCGAGGACAACCGAACAACCTTTTGAATTAATTTCAATTGTTGTAAGCCTAACTACAACTTAGACTGGTAGAGACTAGTAGTCATAATTAAGGGTCTTCACATAGTTTGAATGTAGTTTGCATATATTGCATGCAAAATCTAAATTTAAGAAATAATGAGGCATAAATATAAGAATTAAAATTAATGTGGTTATTATTAACTTTCTAAGATTATTCTAGATGATCTCTCCACAACATTTTGTGTCTATTTATTATTTTATTCTCAAGTAATTCAATCAACTCCAATTCTTGAACTACAACTCTATTGTGTAATAATATTGTTTGAATTGTGTATTATCTTAACTATTATAGCAACTTTTGGTTTCCTCCTCTGTGTGTTGGGATCTAGTGCTACCAAATCCAAAATAAAAATAGGCATTGGCAACTTTAATGAAAGTGTTCTAAGTGTAAAAGATCTTGCCATAACAAACGCTACAATCTCCACTCGCAAGGTCATGTTGAAGAAATTATGGGGCTTTGTGGTCACAACACTTTCACCTCAACCACTTCAATATCTTCCAAGTGAGTTGTAATAAGGGTTGCTCTTGTAGCTATTGCCATAGTAATCAATGCCAATACTTCAATAGCCTTACCTGTAGCAACACAGATCACTGCAAGAATCACAATTTCAAGCATTAATAGTTATGCCCACCTTTAGTAACACTAACCCCAACAACATTATTGATGTACCATTACCAATCCCCATTGTTTATAATTCCTCTAACACTCCCACACTTATTCTCAATATTTAATTTCTTGATATGGGTAACTTAATGGGATGTTTGTTGTATTTATATTGAATCCTCATTCCTTATTCACATCAAACACAAGAAACTAAATCCATCCACATCCTAAACATTAATTTTAAGAATTAGTGAGATACACATTAATATGTGAGGAGACTCACTTCCAAGGTAGGAATTTCAAATTTGAAACACCCGTCAAATTTGATAATTTCTACAACTCAACTACTTGTTTTGAGCACTTTCATAAAGAATGTTGATGGGAAGAGAAATTTTTTGACTATTTTTGAGAAAATCACCCTGTCAAAATTTTGGTTGTATTTGGCTGTATTTCAATAAAAAATTGATGGGAAAGGAAAATCACTTGTGACCTATCAAATTCCATCCCTGCTCAACTCACTCTGGAGTGTCAACCACCCATTTTCAATTTATACAATAACAATTTATTTATTCATAGATTTTGGATGTTATCATTATTACACTTGCAATCAAGTCAAATTATTGGAACACAACTTGAGATTTCCTCATATTACTATCACATGTCTTATTACACTGAAGGTGTTTTTAAGGGGAAGTTGCTATGAGGACTTTCGTCGCCTTTCTAGAGCCTATAAAAATATGTGAAATGTATACAATATGTTGTCATTCATTTTTCAACAGTGAACCGTCACATGCGGACAAACCCATTCATCATGGGGATGACTAATGGTCAATGGGATTGCTCCATCTGACAACCCATCTTCACATGCTCTTGTAATCACCGCCCTTCACTTTATGTATATCATAGTCTCATCGGTCTACTCTTTGCTCATACCCTCAATTCCTTTCTACCACAAGATTTTTGTGGTTTTATTTGTGTTCACTCATATACTTCAATGGTTTTCAGCACAAGGTTCCCTAGTGTTTTTAGCACACTATTTTTAGTTTTTTCCCATATTTTCTCATACTCTTAATTTTTTTTTTGAGAAGACTTTCAAGCATTTTTAGCACAATGTTCCACATTATTTTCTCTTTATTTTCTCATACCCTTCATTTGATTTTAGTATGGCTAAACAACTTCTAATACTTGTGATTTAATTATCAACTAGTTTATGCTTATTTTGGAGTAATTTGAGGAATTGTAGTGGGATTAGTGGATATCATTCCCAATATTCCAAATAAAATCAGTCAAGAGAACTTGCTCATAGTCTCTTACAATTTAAACGATAAACTCAAATTTGTTTGTAGAAGCTAGGAGTCTATGGTGAGTATCCCGTTGTTCTACGAGCACAAAAAGATCTTTGGGACTAACAAGCAATTTATATGTTTGATTCAGGATATTCCTCAAGGGAAGTTGTCTAAGTGGTAGGCCACCGAGGCTTATGGGTTGACTCTATATGACACTCAGCAGGGCGCTTGGAATTGACTTCCTTTAATTCCCCAATTTTTCGACGGGATTCCCCTCTTTTGTCTTTAGGTATATAAGAAGCATAATCCCTCTTGTTGGGAAGAAATGAATTCTTTATTTATCTATGACTTCATGATGGGTAAATGGCACTATAGAGAAGACATGGTGATGGTTTGATCCTTCTTCAGATGTTATGTTTATCATAGTGGGCTTATCTATATCTTTGAAGGACACGACAACGATAAAAATGCTCTTCGGGTTGTAGAAGCATATGATGTTAAACAAGAAAAGAACGAGGCTCTACTTCCTATGAACCAAGAGTGATATTGATGCCATGTACTATTTTTAAATGGAGAATTCACTATGCTAAGCGGGCGTTCAACAAAGTCGAAGGGTCGAATCCAGAAGCATGGGGAAGTATTTGATCATAATATAGGTGTTTGGAGTAGAGTGGACAATGTGGAATATTGAGTGATGTCTAAGGTTGTGCTTAGTTGCCTTAGGCAAGTACTATTGACACCTTCAAACTCTAGGCCTATTGAATCCACTCAATTTTATTTTATATGGCTAAAAACATATGGACATTATCTAAATTTGAAAGTGGGCATGGATACTTCAAATTAGACTAAACTGGAAACCATGATTAGAGTGAACAAATCTAATTGGACAAGACTAAAAACCACAATTACCATCATACTATAATTTGAATTAAATGATACTAACCAATTATTTCTTGAAACTCTGTCTCATATAACATATAATAAAACTCATGAAATGTGTTTAACATCATATATAATAGCATTGTGAATCATATAGGAAACTTAAGATTCTCTTCAACTAAATAGTAAACAATTTTGTAATTTTGTACTACAAAATCAAGCAAATCTTTTTTTAAGATGTAACAATCTTTCCTTTATATCCATTGCATTACATGTTCCCCTACATACAAAATATCTAAACACGTGAAAATAAATCATAAAAACATAAAAATAAATTATTTAAATAAAAATTAAATAAAACCAAAATTATAAATTCAATACCATCGCAACAAATACCAAGTCACAAATGAACTTTTTATTAAGGGCACCCAATTTTGAAAAATAAAAGTAAAAGAAAAAGGAGAACATTACCGGTTTAAACTTTTTTCATGTCAAATGAATTCCATTACATTAAATCACTTTATTGCACAATAGGGTTTTGTCTAGCGATGTCATGACCTTTGATATGAAATCAAAAAGGTAAAAGATCAAAATGTGATTCACCATTAGAGAAATATACGATTTGGCCATAGTTAAAGAGGGAGAAAAGAAGAAATCTAAACGAACCAATACAAGAATGAAACCTGTAAACAAATGAAAGAAATCTGAACGAACCAATATAAGAAAGCAACGTGAAAACAAATAAAATAGAGGTGGAAGTGGATAAAACGGCGATGAAAGAAAAGAAACCAACCCGAGATCGGTTCGAACTAACTTTTATGGATGGAAAGATCGAACTAACTTTTATAGATGGAACTTCTTTCTTAAGATGGAACGATCGAAACCAACGACGACTTCCTTCTATAGATGGAGATTCTTTCTTTTGCTTTTTTGAATAGACGGAACATGGCTTTATTGTTATTTTATAAATGGAGTTTTTTGCTTTAGTAAATTGACCCAACATAGATTTATCGTTTTATTGGGATATGGCGATAAACATATGTTGATAGTAATGGAGATTTAGTTGAAGAGAATGTTGAAAATATAAAGAAAGTTTTTTGGTCTTTGATGATGGATGGAATTATCATTCGAAACATTAAATAGATCATAAATATTACACAGTTTTATTATAGAAATCTCCAACAACAATATGAATAATTGTGGAAGTGTTTAACCACTTATTAATATAATGAAAACTTATTAGGAAATTGAGAATATATGGAAACTTATTTCTAATATAATGACGGATGCTATCTTGCTGTTATAAAAAATAATATAACAATAAAAATTCTAATAGCATAGGAAATTTTAATATAATATATATTAAATTAATTTATATAATTTAAAGAAAATTATAATTGAATAATATAAAATATTTTTATTAATGAAATTAAATCAATTAAAATAATGTTAATTCAACTTAATATTGTATTTAATTAAAAAAAAATTCTAAAAAAAATTAAATTTTTAAAAATTAAATAATTTAAAATAATTATAAAAAAATTAAATTGAAAATGAGTAATTATTAGGTTAATAAAAGTTTTTATTAAATATTAAAAATAAACAATTAAATGTGTATTTTTAAATTTAAATTTATTTTGTTATTAAATAGTAAAATATATATATATATATATATATATATATATATATATATATATATTTATTATTAAATGACATCAAAATAAAATAATATATTAAACACATTTTAAAAAGAAAAAATGATATGGATCAAATAATAATGTACTTCTATATAAACAAATGTTATAATAAAATAGTAAAATTAAAAATTAATAATATCACACCATAATAGGATAAGATAATATTGATCAGGCCTGAAATTTCAAATTCTCTCTGCTTGTCAAATGAAAATTTCATGACGGTTTTACATTTTACATGCCCTTCACTTTAAGATTTACCCCAATAAACTACCTTTCATACTAATAAACTAAACTTGTAGCATTTGGTCTTCCTACATTTAACTCTTCTATGTAATAATCAAGAAGTAATTCTATGTTTGTTCATAAAACTTCAAAGTAGAATCATATAGTTTTCACATAGATGCTAGTGAGTAGTGTACAACATCTGTAGTGTGAGCATGGTCATCCAAGCCTCCAATGTGAGTATAATACTAATCATCTTACACTGTATGATGTTGAAAATATAGTGAAATTATGGTAATTTACTAAAAGTAACAGCTACTAGCATTTATTCATGCATAACACAACATTCTTTAAACCAAATTACCAAATATTCATGCATAACACAACATTCTTTAAACCAAATTACCAAAGTTGTGCTTATAATTGCAAACTTTCAGACTTCACATAGATATATCCATCTCTAACAAAAACAAATGGCTGAAATATCAACAGGTGATCCCCAATCTAGACAATCTTCAAGCAATAGAAAACTTGAAAACAAATATGGACAGTGTGGACTTTTAGTTAACCATTCAACTATAAATTTTCACCATTAAAACAAGAGGATTGAAAAATTACAAATCGTTCTCGTAAATTTATTTTTGGTTTGACAATTGGATTACATTAATTTAGGTTTTTTTTTTACACAGATCAAGGCTATAGTTCAATTGATAAACTGTTCAATTCATAGATTCTTCTCATGCCTGTACAAACCAGATTGAAGCGATTTTCCTCATAAACTTCGAAACAAGGAAGGGAAAATTATAATCACTAACCTTTTTCATTCTTCTAAAAAGGCTCGAAAATTCTAATCACAGACTTTTTTCATTCTTGTGAAAAGGCTCAGAAAATTCAAATCATGCACATTTTTCATTCTTCTGTAATATTTTATGTAGTTTAACCATTAACAACACATTTGCAACAATGTACAGAGGATAAAATGTTCAAACATTTGTCAACCCGTAAACATTATTTTTAACATATTCTAGTCTATAAGTATATAATTTTGTCAACCCAAAAACATTATTTTTAACATATTCTAGTATATACGTATATTATATATGAAAATTTTCAATCTCCCATCACTAACAGACTCGAATTCTAGTTTTATTACAATTTCCAGATCCAAAAAACCATATTCTGGTCTATACATATATTATATATGAAAATTTTCAATCTCCCCTCACTAATAGACTCGAATTCTAGTTTTATTACAATTTCCAAATACAAAAAAAAGGAACAGTTTGACTAAACTTAAAAAGAAATATTTGTTTTTCATTTTTTTTAACTTAAGTAAATAAAAATAAAAATACAACTGACACTAGTTAATCTTCAGACTAGTTTTATTACAATTTCTAGATCCAAAAAAATAAGTTGTCTCACTAAAAATAGAAAACAAATATTTGATTCTCATTTTTTTAACTTAATTAAATAAAAATAGAAATACAACACAACAATTAGTTTTCAATCAATCATGTAGATTTTAGTAGAAGTCATTTATTGTTGTGCACCTCACTACCATACTCAAACAGATCTAGCATTATAGAAGTCAACAAACAAAATATAGAAATTCAATGATACCATGAATTTGGATATATTTCTAAGTCTTGGGTAGGCTCGTTAGTTTCCTTATTTAACAAGGTTGCCAACCTTAAAATCTTCTTAAAACAATTGTGAGAACATCATGCAAAAAATTGGAGAGAAATCAAAGAAAACGTTTTTGAAATTTTGATTCATAAATAAATCTAATACCTTAAAAACCTTTTATCTATTCCAATTTTGAAAATTCAAAATCTTCAACTTCCCATTCCAGAAAACTACCAAATAACATTAAACCTCTTATGATTTATCCACTGCAATTTTGAAAATTCAAAATCCTCAACTTCCGAAAATTACCAAATAACATAAAACCATAAAACACATAATAGATTAGAATACAAAAGATAAAATACACACTTTTTTTCTTGAATTTGAGGGTTTATCGGGCTACCAACCTGAGTTTGAGTTGCTCCTCAAGTTGGTTGGAAGTAATCACACCTTAATTTACTTCAAAATTTCTTTAGGGGCTCCCTACGCTGGTTGGAAGATATCACGCCTTAATTTACTTCACAATTTCGTAAAGGGATGTATACCATATCAAAATTTACATATAACTTGTAAGTATTTTTCAGGTTTTACAATAACTAACTACATAAGTAAATAAAGCAACCATGCCTTAATTTACTTCAAAATTTTCTCAGGGACTGTATACCATATCAAATTTGACATAACTTGTAAGTATTTTTGAGGTTTTACAATAAATAAAGAGTACATACGTTATAAGCTAATACAACCAATCTAGCAGTTTTGAACGAGAAAGCATGCCATATTCGAAGCTAACAAATTCAACACTGCAATAGGGTAAAAACAAATTCAAAATCAACCACGCCTTAAATAACTTCGGGTAAAAACGAATTCAAAAGCAACCATGCCTTAATTAGTCCAAGGCACATGTCTTTATACCCTAATTTCATTAGGGATATGAACGGTACAATAAAAAAGAGAAAATTGCTCTATTTCCACTAATTTGAATCATATTGAGAATGAAACAAAGATAGAAAAGCATGGGAAATAACACAAAGATATTATATAAAGCACAATAACATAATGAAACCAAACTTCATTAATGAACGAAATAGTGAAAATAATGCAATATGCAAATAAATCTAATTTATTTATAATGGCCTTAGTTTATCTCTAAGATGAGCTGTCTTTGTGATACTCATTCTCAAAAACCCCTTCCTAAGAAGTTAAGACCTTTTAACATAAATTCTAGAAACTTAAGAGATTAAAAACCTTATCCCTAGGGTATGATGTGTATTGGCGTAATAGGAGATAACCAAAGTTTTCACAAGTCAAAGAATGTTGTGTTAGGATAAAAAAAACAATTTTAAGAGTTAAAAGACATTGTGCCAAGGAGGAAATATGGACCTTAGCAAACACCACATGTTAGAGAAAAAGATATTGTGCAAGCATCCATAGGCATCTATGGAGAATTTGACTTGTTTATGATTCGAATGATATCTCCCCATTAGAATAAATCACATTTTGAATGTGATTTGAATTTTAAGGTTCAATCTCCTTCCATCATCAAAGAGACTTCCATCATCCCTATAAAATTAATCATAATTGAAATAAAGCAATTAAGAATAATTAAAATAAATAAATACCTTAATCTAAAAATTAGTTTAATATAACTTTAGTTTAATATTTTATGAATTTGATTTTTTTTTCTAATAACTTATGAAAACAAAGACAAACATTTCACAAAAATCATGGTTGAAAATAAAAATATTAATATTTAAAAACATAGTAAAAAATGTTGAATTTATTTTTATACCATTTTATACTAGTTTAATAATTTAAAATTACATTTTGGGCATTTTTTTAATAAATTAAAAATAAACAACCATTTTAGGTTTAATCTTCTTCATTTGATATATATGTAATCCTATAAATGAAATAAGACTAATTGTTGGAGTCTGTAGAAGAGGGGACTAACCAAAAATATTAATAAATCATGAAATGGGTGGATGGGAGCCTTCCTTTTCTTGATGTCCTTATTTCAAAGAAGGACGATGGATCATTCCCACACCAGGTCTTTCTAAAGAAAACTCACACGGAGCAGTCTGAATAAAGACGATGGCTGGAAAACTAGCAGTTGTTGGATCCCTGCCATTTCTTGTTAGGTTTATATATATATATATATATATATATATATATATATATGTATATATGTATATATATATATATATATATATATATATATGTATATATATTATATGTATGTATATATATATATATATATATATATATATATATATATATATAAGGGACTAACCAAAAATCTTAGTAAATCATGAAATGGGTGGATGGGAGCCTTCTTTTTCTTGATGTCCTTATTTCAAAGAAGGACGATGGATCATTCCCACAGCAGGTCTTTCTAAAGAAAACTCACACGGAGTAGTCTGAATAAAGATGATGGCTGGAAAACTAGCAGTCGTTCGATCCCTGCCATTTCTTGTTAAGTATATATATATATATATATATATATATATATATATATATATATATATATATATATATATATATATATAATTTTTGTTATTTATTTGTATTTTTATGTTGACTATGACTAATTATTTTTTTCATTATTGATTTATTTATTTAGTTAATTGATTAAATAATTAATTAATTATTCTTATTATTATTATTATTTATGTATTTTTTATTATTTTTAAGCTTGTAGAATTAATTTTATTTAAATTTGACCTAAATATTATTTTTATTTTTATTTTTAGATATTTATTTCATTAAAATTTTCCTACTATTTTCCTTAATTCAATATTAACAATTATTTCTTTATATTAAAACATTATTTATTTAGTCAAAATCTAACCACTAAATTATTTTTTTTTCATCTATTTAACTTGATGCCAAGATCTTGTTCTTCATCTTGTCACAATGAACCACATTATATGATTGGAAATACCTATAATGTGATTTTTATAAAAAATTCCTTACTTTTCATAATATAAATTAGACAAACCTAAATTCAATTAAAAAAACTCTAATGAACCATGAAATATAGTTATGGTTGGCTTGGAGATGGTGTAGACAGTGCAATATCTTATATATTTACCAACATCCAGCCAGAGTTTGGGCCAATAGAAGTACTTTTGTAGTAAAGCCATAGTCCTCTCCACACCAAAGTGTCCTATGACCCGACTGTATTGTGTTACAGGGAAAAGTGTCTATTTAGAACCGCTCTATCCCACTAAGGTGTGACAGCTGCCTTAGAAACAAACAAAGAAAAGCTACTTATTTTTTTCCTTTATGAATTATAGATAAAGAGGAATAGAAAGACTAACCTCTGTCTTTCGCTAATCCTTTGATTCGATCCCTCTCTTCTTTGATAGTCCCCAGCTACCTGCTCCCTTGCACGCCCAGCTTCACAAAGTACCTGTAAGATCACAAAAGCATAGCACTATACAAAGACATGGATCTATATTCATAAACAACTTAGGATCAGATTTAAATTGACCATACAAATGTAACAAGCATCAATGATACAAAAGCGTGGAGGAAAACTCAAATAGCTTTTATTGATAAACAAGAAAATATCCAGGAGGAGTTACAACCAGTTGTTTCGACCCAGCGTCAACCTCCCAGCAAAGAAGCCCCTCTTCACCTCAAACAAAGCTTAGATCACCCAACAATCTGATGTTTGTCTCTAGAAACCAACAACAATTCCTTACAATATGCAAAATTCCAGCCTCTGGATCTCTGGGATGAGGGATCCATATATAGATATCTGTAAGGGGGATGAGTCAGCTTGTGATTTGATTAGTGTCTTCTCTCTGACAGTTCTTGCTTCCACTTGGAGACTGAGGGCCTCTTACTCATCCTTGGTCGAATTTAGTGAGGCAAGTGTCACAGGAGAAGATTCTGGAAGCTTCCATTGCCTCTCCACCTCACGGAATGACACTGCCATTTGTCATTTCTCGCCCATCGCACCCCAAAGAAGGGACTTTTGAGATGCAACACACCCTCACAATGCATTTGGGTGAGATGCAACGCACCTAGCCAGTGGAGCAGCTGCAATGATCCCGTTTTGACCAATTTTGAGTAGTTTTTCATGGAGAACTTCTAGGAGAAGCTGTAATCTGTTGACCTTGTTCCTTTAGGGGTTAGAACAACACCTTTAGGGACTTAGGAGCCCTTGGTTTATGGACATTTCATGCTTGGTGTTGTAGGGAACAAAAATGTCTATAACATATTGTGTCTCCCAAATCTACTTGGCACACTCAATTGAAGGAACACAAAGGTGGCCCAAGTAGCATAATAATGCGTCCTCGAGGTGGAAATCAAGAATTTGCTTTCCATATACTAGCATCTCGTATGTGGAAGTGAACTTTGGATCATTTTTGTATAGTTGGAGACATCTAGAGATCTCATGACCATAAGAGTTGAGAACAATAGTTAGTGTTGCAACGAGGGGTCGACTGAGGCAGTTTGTAACATGATTGGTGCTATCCTTTTTGTATTTAATGTTCAAATGGAATTGTTGCAGATATGTATGACTTATGATGGTGATCATTCTACAACTTCCCCTGTGTCTACATAAACTGAAGAGGTTGGTGATCAGTGTGGATGATCGTCTCCTTCCCCAAAATGTAGTGCATCCACTATTGGCAAGCCTGCATAATGGAATACATATCTTTATCATAGGCTAGGTACTTTCGAATTGTCTTGGAATGTGTCTCACTATGATAGGCCAATGGAAGCCCGTGATGGGTGAGGATTGCACCAATAACATAGTCTAAGGCGTTTTTCTCGATTTCAAATGGTTGTTGCAAGCTTGCCAGTGTGAGTACCGATACGGGGCAAAGGCAGTGCTTCAACTCAACGAACGCCTTGTTTTGGGACTCAGGCCATGAACATTTTTCTTTTTCCCTTCCCTTAGTAATCTAACTCAAAGGCCAAGTAATGTGGGAGAATCCCAACACAAACCTTCGATAAAAATTTGCAAGGCGCAAAAAACTACGAAGCTCTATTAGAATGGTCAAGGCTGGCCAATCCTTAATGACTTGGATCTTAGTCGGGTCTACATGCATGCCACACTCATCTATGATGTAACCCAAGTATTGGACCTAGCTCATGCCAAAGGTGCATTTCTCCAAGTTGGCACACAATTTGTGCTGCCGAAGAGTTTGGAGGACCTGTCGAATGTGTTGCAGGTGTTCTTCCCAACTCTTGATGAAGATGAGGATGTTGTCCAGATAAACCACCATGAACGAGTTGGTGAAGGGATGCAATATGTCATCCATTAGCCTCATAAAAGTAGCAGGTGCATTTGTCAACTCGAAGGGAATAACTAACCATTCGAAAAGGCATTCCTTGGATTTAAAGGAAGTCTTACATACATCTGTGGGCTCTATTGGAACCTGGTGATAACCAGACTTCAAATCGATCTTGGTGAAATAATTTCCCCTTTGAGTTGGTTCAATAGGTCATCAATTTGTGGGATTTGACGCCTGTTCTTGATAGTGATTTTGTTTAATACCTGATAATCAATGCAGAGCCTCTAGGTTCCATCCTTCTCATGTATAAGTACAATCAGGCTCCCACAAAGTGAGGAACTTGGTCGCATGTTCCATTTTTGTAGAAACCCCTAGATTTTCTGCTTAATCTCTTCATTTTCCAGAATGGAACGACGATATATTGGCCCATTGGGTAGAGGTGCTCTGGGAGTCAGATCGATTGAATGTTTGACTTAATAATGCAAGGTACCCCTGTGGGTGAGGAGAAGATGTCACTATATTCTTCCATGACTATATCCACCTACTTTTGATACTTGGGGGAACCCTTCTCGAGGCCATGGATGTGGCCATGACCATCCCCTTAATTTGAGAGCGAATCAGAAAGAAAACAAATTTCCCAATTTAGGAGATGACCTTACTGCATTACTTAGCAGATATCAAATAGATGGCGGTAGGTGGGGCTACCTCCAGTATCCTGTATAACTTAGTACCCAAATAAATAATTATAGAGCGAGGTCTAGAGTCATATGCATCATGTCACTTCCATAGGTATGGTTTTCCTAATAATACAACACAAACTTCAAGAGGAGTGACATCACATAGTACCTCATCCGTGAAGGGCTTAATGATACAGGGAAGGCGACACTGCTCACTGACACAGAGATCTCGTCCTTGGTGAATCCTCTGGATGGTGTATGGTTGTGGATGTGTTGTAGTCGACAGGCCTAGCCGCGTCATGACCTTTGCTGAAATGAGGTGATTTTGGCTGCCACTGTCAACAATGAATTGCAACAAATAACCCTTCACCCACATTTGTGAGTGGAATAGGCGCTGCCCCTCTTCTGGATCTTCAAGCTGAATATTTTGGATCTTGGTGGTGGCCATAGTTGCACTGGGCTCCGCGTCAATGACCTGCTTTCATTTATCATTCCCCTTGTCAGGTTCTGACGCAGATTTGGAACCTACATCGAACTCAGAAGGCTTCAACTTGACCACTAGTGACTGCTCGGCCTGACACTCACTTGTATTGTGAGTGGATCTCTTATGGAACTCACACCATGTTCCAATGTCCTTCTTTATCTTCGTGGTGTTGTTCTTTTCTTCTGGCTTCAGCGGGTTATCCTGGGTTGCCCCACCTTGGCTTTTCCCTTTACTCTGTGGTTTGGGGGCGCCTTTCCCTTGCTTCAAATTCATAAATCCAAAGTCTCGCTTTTTTTGCTTAAGCTTCTACTCAATTTTGATAGTGTGTCGGTACATCGTGTTGAGTTAGGAGATGTCCAGGAACCACCCCCCCCCCCCCCCATCATGGATGTACCTGTGTAGGTAGTCGCGGTACTTGAGTAACAAATGTTTCTCAAAATCCTTGATAACCAACTTCGTGTGAAGGGTATGAAAAACATTGGTAAACTCTTGCACGTCTTGTTCCCTTCCTTGTCGCAGTGTGCTCCATTTTATGTATTTATCCTCATAACTCCTCACAAGGTAATACTGTTCGTTGTTGGCATCTCGGAATGAATCCCAAGTGGGCACGGCCAAAAATAGTGAGGGCGTACTTTCATCTTTCTGCTCATAGTAGGTTTCTCACCAGTCCTTGACCTAGGAAATGGCTTTGAGAAGAGCAAAATTAATCTTTTCCCCGCTGGAAAAATCATGCATAGAAAAATATCCTTCTAGCAAATTTAACCATTTATCTACGACGTCCACATCTATCTGACCCTCAAATATTGGCATGTCAAAGTTAACTTGTACCTTAAAGGGTGTGACATTTCTAGAGTAGTTTCTGGAAGTAGATGCGTCACCCTTGGGTAGACGCTGAAGGATCTAGGCAAAGTTGTCCAGCATCGCGTTCCTCTATTGCTCGATGGCCTCCTCGGGCAAGATTTTGAAAGGATCTACTGCCCCCTCATATTTCTTTTCTTCCACCATGGGAGGCTGTTGGGATTTGCGAGGCTGGTCTTGCAATGGTTCGACCAGTTAAATTCCTAACTCCTTATATCCCAACCTCATTGGGGACATGCAAAGAAAAATAGAGAAAGAGCAGACCGCTCTGATACCACTAATCCAAATTTATATAGGAACACAACAAATTATAGATATAACAAGAAATACAAAGATGCAGTAGAAATAACACTTCATTTCATTAATGTCAAATATTGAAATATGCTTACAAACAGAATTGAAATAAGAATAGCTCGGGCGATGGTAGCTTATCTATGAGAAGAGATGTGGTGGCTACATGCCTTTGAATTGTGTTACAATAAGACTCAAGGGCCTATTTATTATTGAAAAACATGAGAAAACCCTAAACTCAGGAGATGTAACACCAATAGTTTGTGGGCCTCGTTTGGGTTAGTTAGGCAACCAACTTACCGGGGTCATAACTTGGTCATATTATATCCATTTGGTGTGTATGATACCTTGTTGGAAAGGTCTCTCCAAGTACTATGGGTTTCTCCACAGGCACTTGGCTATGGCTATGGGCATGCACAAGACCTAAAAAAAAAAGTCATTTACGGAGTCAAAACTACTCCAAAAGTTCGAGACGTGAAAAAATGCTAAAAATAATAACCGCTGAAATAAACAAGGAAAAAAATGAAAGTGATTGGAGGTCTAGGTGGAATAGGTGGGTGGCCACAAATATCCACCTAGATCATTACAACTTTGAACTCGGGTGAGCCAACAAGAACCGACTAATTTAGCTGCTATTCTAGAGTGTAACCATGTTGTTTGTCTTTTTCCCAACATGAAGTTCCTATCCTCTTGGTCAAACTTTGTAACATGAAGTTCTAATGAAGTGTGGGCCAATCCTTCCATTGTTTCAGAGTGGAACCCTTCCACCTCCCACCACTCATTTCTCTAACCTTTCTCATGTTGATTAAACCTTGAAACATGTGTGTCAATGAAGGAAACGATGATTTGGACAAGGTTGTAGAGTGGAATCATCAATCAAGGTCGATTGAGAGCCCCCCTCGGCCCCCCCCCACCCTCATTGTTAACATTTAACTAGGGGATGGGAGTTGTAGTTGGGATTAGCATCAATCCACCTCTCCTTGATCAACAATTCTGAATGATTACAACCCTCCTTTCCCATAATTAATACCACCATTGAGGGGCACACGATACAATTGGTTTGGTTAAAGTGGATTACACTCTAGTCTAGCTGTGGTTCCGGTGTGGGAACCATGCCCACCCGGAGCTTGCCCACTTCTAGGTTTTCATAACTTGTTAACCTATAGTGGGGGGGCATGTCGAGGAGAAGATGCTTTGGCATGGACCCCACACTAATTACGTAGTTATGCCACTAAGGCCTGGTGGAGGCCATCTGCGTGAAACGTGTTTCCCTTGGGATGACACTACCTCTTTTAATAGGCTAAAAACTTCTAGTGGACATAACTTTCAATCCATGACTTGGATTGAGATAAATATTATGTCATTAGAAATCTCTTCATGAGATGATCACAATGACGGTATCAAAATTAAATTCCGCAGACTTTCAAAAATAAGGCTTTTGGTAAACCCATCTTCATAATAAACCTAGAGGATTGGGTCAAAACGTAACCTTCCCACGTCCCAGGATGGTTAGGGACGGGTGGGAGGTGGTTACGCCTTCAATCATTCCTTGATTGAAGGCCTGTATTTCCAAGATCACTAAAAAAATTTCCTAAATTCGAGGGATTAAATCCCTTCATAGATTGTTTCTCTTGAGTTAGAAATTTGAATGGCTCACGTTGGATTGGTGTGTTGAAGTATTGCCACCCTTTATGGGTGGATGAGAGGACATAATTCCTCTTTTTCCTCATGTCACGTTGGAGTATGAAACCTCCGTTGATTTGACCTACTTGAAGTATGGGTCAATGTAGCATGTATATATCCATAAAATAATGAAAAAAATAAATAAAATAAGACATAACATGCACTTCATAATTGAACACATTTCCTTCATCATTAATTGCATAATACTTATATTAACCATTTCCAAAGAGAGGTTTATGAGGTAGAAATTAGGTCAAAATGTCTGAAAAGTGGACCTTATGATTTGCAATGGAGAGGCCAATCAGTGAACATGGGTTTAAACATTTCAAGACATCAAAGAAGCTAGTTGTAGCTAAATACACATAAGCCTAGACAATCATTTTTTTTAACCATCATCTTATAGTCTCAAGAGGATGTGTAGGAACACTAGTGAATTTTTTAATAGATCAAGAATTTGCGTTGGTTAAATGGAGAGGTTATAAGCCTAATATTTATGGATCAAAATATGTCTATAAGCCACAATTTTATTTAGATGTACTTGTGTATGGCATTGTGGTATTTGAAAATCACGTGACACTCATTAAATTTGATATCATTGTTGAATGCAAGGCATATAAGGTATTTGTGTATTGTGAGATTAGCTGTGATTGGCGAAAAAAAAGGCCAAAATAGCACCATGTCGATAAATAGCGTCAATTTTTTCGAAAATTTGGAGAAAAATACACTAAAAAAGTCAGTGGAAGGAAAAAAGTGAGTTAAATAGGAAGCTAATCACAAGGATTTGTTATAGTGTAGCATTTCTCCTTGAAGGCATAATTTTTTTTTTGATTAAGTGGTTTTGTTGCAAATGGTTTAGACTCATCTTTGATATGTTGCAAACATCAAGTGACCTACTAATATTTGCAATGGGAAAGGAATATAAGGAGTCCGAAGCTGGTCTTCTCAGCACTAGAAAATTTTTGAATTAGGTAAAATGCTCTAGTAGACTTAGGCATTTATTTGAAACATTATTGTCTATATTTCCTTCCATTAAAGGAATGTCAAATTTAACTTGTACCTTGAAGGACATCATACCTCCAAAGTGATTGGTTGTCAAAGGTGGCTCCATCACCTTTTGGATATTTTGAAGGATTTGTATGAAATTATCTATCATCTTGTTCCTTTGTCATGCAAGGCTTCCTTGATAAATATATTGATATGATCTCTAGGTTTCTCATTATTATTGTATGCCATCGGAAACTAGTAGGGTTAGGAAAGGAAGTCTTCGACAATCTTATTTAGGTCAAGGCGCATGTCTTTATATCGTAATTTCATTAGAGATATGAACAGTACAATAAAAAAGAGAAGATTACTCTATTGTCACTAATTTGAATCATATTGAGAATAAAACAGAGATAGAAAAACATGGGAAATAAACAAAGATAAAAAAAACATGAGAAATAACACAAAGATATTATATCAAGCACAATAACATAATGAAACCAAACTTCATTAATGAATGAAGTAGTGAAAACACTGCAATACGTAAAGCAATACAATTTATTTATAATGGCCTTAGTTTATCTCTAAGATGAGGTGTCTTTGCCATACTCATTCTCAAAACCTAATGTAGATTAGTTTCCTTGCTTTTCGCAATATAAATTAGAGAAACCTAAATTCAATTAAAAAAATCTAATAAACCATGAAATATAGTTATAAAGTGCAGAGTTTTGTATAAACCATGAAATATAGTTATAAAGTGCACAATTTTGTCCATCTTGCTAGTGTGTGTTCACATGTCCTTCAAAACACTATCACTATCATAGAATTGGGATCTCGTAGAATTGGGATCTCGTTTCCAAGAAAATGATGTTGTCCCATCATCGTCACTACCACAAATTACTGAGATGGAAAGCGCCAAGCCACATGAGGGAAACTTAAGACTCCGCGCCACTAAATCATTTGTTAAGTTTGATGGTTTAAGCCATTCGAATATTGGATAATTATAAAATAAAATAAAAAAAATTTGATGGTTTAAGCAATTCTAATATTAACAATAAAATGTTGATAATTAAGAAAAATAAAAATTGCTATATTTGAGAATCAAATCACCAGGCGTCAAATTCCATCCCTGCTCCCCGCATTCAAGACTGCGCGTCCCGGATTCCATGCATTCAACGCAATGCAATTGATTTATTCAAAAACACTCGAGTTTTTCACATCTATTTTATTAATCACACAATTTCTTTTTCTTAATAATAATAATAATAAATCAACTTAAAACTGTATTTGAAAAAACAAATCAAAAGCAATTTCACTCTCAAATTGGAACACAAATGTTCAAATCTACGATTCTCAGGTCTTTAGAGGAGTAGATGTTCAAATCTCTTGATTACAGATTCGATTCATCTAACGGATAAGGAGTAAAGACCCATTGCTAAGGCAGACTTGCGGGCCTTCGACGTTAGCGCGTCCCGCCGCCTATTAAGTCCTTGCAATTAGTTTATAAAATCAAACTCCAGATGGCTGCAATTGTTTGATAAAATCAAAGCGGCCAATATTGACCCAACCCTAACAAGTACCAGGGGAAGAGGAGATTGCGTTGGGATTTCCCTATAAAGAGAGAAGAATTGGATTGAGTAGTTCCATAAACATATCAAACATTGAGATTGAGCGCGGGATTCTTTAATAGAGAAAATTATTAGCTATGGGGGTTAGTTGTGGTACTTCGGTAATGGCTCTGGTGCTAGTGCTGTTCCTGGTGGGCGTCAGTGTTAATGCTCAAAACTGTGGCTGTGCCAGCGGTCTTTGTTGCAGCAAGTATGGATACTGCGGGACGACCTCCGACTACTGCGGCGATGGCTGCCGGAGCGGCCCCTGTACAAGCTCAGGTGGAGGATCTCCTAGTACCGGAGGTGGAAACGTGGGCACTATAATTTCCCAGAGTGTCTTCGATGGCCTTGCGGGCGGAGCTGCCAGCTCCTGCGAGGGCAAAGGATTCTACACTTACGACGCTTTCATCGCAGCTGCCAATGCATATTCTGGATTTGGCACCACGGGTGCCAGCGACGACCAGAAGAGAGAGCTCGCTGCCTTCTTCGCTAATGTGATGCACGAAACTGGAGGTATATAATCTATCTACTCAACAACCATAATAATCTCTACAATTTGATTTCAAAGAATTCCTGGATGATGAATTTTGATAGATCAATTAACTAATTAATTAATTCTTCCGTCATCATGTTAGGGCTGTGTTACATCAACGAGATAAATCCTCCAATCATCTACTGTGATGCGACATCCACCTCGTGGCCGTGTGCGAGCGGGAAGAGCTACCATGGGCGCGGCCCTCTCCAGTTAAGCTGGTAAGTAACTCACTAATACCATCCCCTCCTGTAATCTGTAATGGTAACTGAGGGCTAACAAACCGACTTTTGGATTTTTAATGAATGCAGGAATTACAATTACGGAGTAGCTGGGCAGAACATAGGCTTCGACGGGCTGAACAACCCAGACGTGGTGGGGCAGGACGCCACCATCTCCTTCAAGACGGCCGTGTGGTTCTGGATGCAGAACTGTCATTCTGCCATAACTTCTGGGCAGGGCTTCGGCGCCACAATTAAAGCCATCAACAGCATGGAATGCAACGGTGGAAACACTCCTGCAGTGAACAGCAGAGTTAATTACTACAATACAATATGTAGCCAGTTGGGTGTGGATCCCGGAGCCAATGTCTCCTGCTAAATCTCTTTTCTCTTCATGGCTGCCTGCAAATATATCAATAAAATGCCAAAGATGTCCATGGCTATCCACTAAATAAATTTTGCACCGCACCTCTCCTGCGGTGCATATAGATTCTTTCACACATTTAGTTGAATTGAACAGTTACAAAAGTATCATTGGTTTTCTTAAATTTGCATCTTGTATGATGATTTTCCAAGAATTTGCACGACAATCCGAGTTTCTCCGTTCTCTAACACATCATCAAAATTTGCCGTATTGTTCCGATCAGCAACGCTTGCTTTCCGGGTAGGTCAATCTGCTAATCGTAACTTTCCCAAACAGACAACATTTTCCTCAACTACACTTCAAAGCCGTCGAATTTTACAAATTTAATTTGTGAGAATGCAATCATGCAATTAATGATAACCCAATGCGGTATCCAGATGCAGTACGAGTAGCTGGGGGAAGTCCTAATTTTGCATAATAAGGAGTTCTGCAAGTTTAAGCAGAGCCCTAATTCATCATAATGAAAAAGAAAGCACTAAGCATGAGAAATAGCAACCGCAATAATGGATGGTAGGGTGGACGAAAGTGTTAAGAATGGGTTTATATGGAATTTTTTTGTTCTCAGCAACCAAAAAGATATGAATAAGGTTACAACAAATATTGGAACTATGAACTTGAATTAATGGAGATGAAAGTTAGTATGGACATGTTGTGATAAGTACATCAAAAGATATAGAAAAAAAAATGAACACAACTATTAAGAATGGTTGAAGTTATTCCAATAATAAAAGATGAGACGAAAGAAAAACAAAGATGATCTTATAAAAAATGATAGATATGTTCCATTAACAATACCTAAAATACAAGGAACTGCAAAACCAGAGGTGAAAAATATAAAATTCATAATCTTCGCATGGTACTTACATGTGTTACCTGCAGAATTTAAATTCAGGAAAGAGTTAGACATACTTGTAAGAGTTAAAATTAGCATGACTCTATTAGCATTCTAAGATCTTTCAAGGTTTATCCATAAAGTTGGGTTTATTTATCAATTCCAAATTCTGACGCCTGGTTTTATTATGTGATTTATTTATTGTATTAACTTCTGTAAATTTCTGGCTTCTCCTGCCAAACTCATATTAAAGGAACTGTGGAAAGTTATGGTCGCCAGCCTTCCAGTTCAGCAGATCCTCCGGCTGAGTTGTAACAGGGGTCGCTCTTGCAGCTATGTGCAACAGTCACAATTTCGAGCAGTCCCATTGCCAGTCCTCCATTGTCAATAATTCCTCTAACACTCCACCACGTACTCTCAATATTTAGTTTCTTGATATCTAATTTCACTGGTTTTTTTATTATTAGTAAAATAATAATTTATTTTATTTTTGTGAGAATCACATCAATTTTTTTTTGTATTTTGATATAATTATTACCAAAAACATCTCACAAATTAAATATAAATTAAAAAAACATAATTTTAATCAACAATTTATTTATTCATAAATTATTTTTTGAATTTTATAGCTGTTACACTCATCAGGAATGAAATTTGACCAGGAAATAGATTGTATACAACCAATCAATTATTTTGTCAAGTCAAATCAATTCTTTGTTACTATTATTTTGTTAAAATATTTCCTACCCTACCCGCAATCAAGTCAAATCAAATGAGCGCAAGTGTAGATTTTCTTCAGCACGCACGAACTTCAGCCTTTCCCGGAATCCGCCTCTTTATTTATTTATGAAAATTACGAAATGGTTATTGACGACACATTCCGGATTCAATGGAATTTTTATCGTAAGAGTGGCCGGAATTATAGGAAATAAACATATTCCATTATCACACGGTGGAAAATAATCGCATTTAACAAGAGATAAGGTTGAAATTTTGTGACGAGTGGAGGAGTCAATACCCATTTAATTAGAGATAAATGTTGAAAATTTGTCAAAGATGGAAAAGTCTGATGCAAATAAGTTTTTGATATATTAAAAATAAATTTCATTCAAATTGAATTTTGGATTGCAGAGTGTATTTTGTTTAAGAAAGGAAATAATATTTATTTAAGGTAGTTAATTTTTTTTTTTTTTTTAATTTTATTTTATTTTATTTATAGATGAAATGGACTTTTTTTTTGTTAATTTTAATCAAAATTGGGAAGATATTTTTAAAAATTTGAGTTTAAATTGTTTAATTTGCATAAATTAGAATTTATGCTCTAGAAAGATTTGCCTAAAATATTATAACATATATTGGTCAATCTTAAATTAATAGAGTCAAGAGTCAAATCAAATCCTAGAGGATGAACCACATTAGATGGTTCCAAAAGTCTACCTAAACTAATGATGTGATTAATCCTAAAGACATTCTGAATAACAATATGGATCATAGAAGTCTAAAATCAAAGTACTAATAAATTGAAACGTGGATAAATTAATTTCTTTCTCAAACACAAGGATTTGGATAAGTTTATGTGGATAGTAGCCACTGGTAAGTCCACATTTACAATTTAACTCCCACATAAGTGCTAAGGAAAATCCTAAATAATGGTGGGAAGTAATTCCTTATAAGTATACGACCTATTTTTAGGGATTTAGTTTTAGAACAAAGATTACGAATAAAAAATCAATGCACAAATACAAATATCTAAATAGCATGCATGAATATTGCAACTATATCCATAAATTATGACATAAAATATGTGAGGAAGTTATATTATGTAAAAGTTGCAACAAGACTTTCAAATTATGGTCCAATCTAATGTTTTGAAAACTATATATATTTTTAATAAGATTATATATATATATATATATATATGAATTAAACATTATAAGCTGCATTCTTCATTACTAGAGTCCTAGCTTTGTCCAAGGATAAACCACATTAATTGGTTCAAAATGTCGACCAAATTCTAATGATGTAATTAATCTGAAAAACAATCTCATTAACATACATTTATTTTATAATAATTCTATATATATATATATATATATGAAATTGTTATTAATTATTTTATATTTAAGATTTGTCTCTAATCTAATCCAATCAACCTAATTAAATTAAATATATAATTTAAAAAACTATTAATATAAATCTTATTAATATAATACTTAATTTTGAAAATAATTTAAAATATCCACATATAAACTATTATCAAACTTTTTTATGTTTAGAGTTTATTTTGGGTAATCAATAATAAATAATAGATGGTATGAAAAATTTTAACCAGAAAAAACTCTCACATACATCTATAGTTTTGAAAGCTATCTTGAATGTCTTCCCTCTCATTGGGAATTGGTTAATATAGAAAACACAAAAAAGTTTAAAAGTTTATTTGGAAATGATCTAGTGATTAAATGCAATAATAGATACTTTCTATCAACACATAAATTTTGTGACCTCAACCAGGTGGAATTCTTCTTCTTCACTTAGATTTTGCAGCACGATTCCATCACAAGTCACATTCACTAGATGTTTTGGTAAGAGATGGGTCTCCACGAAGATGAAAGGCCCAGATGGATCAAAACTCATTTATTTCCCCCTTGAATCAAGAAAATGAATGAATAGTCCCTAAATTCGGCTAAAAGGTACATTGCCAAGCTTCACTCTAACACATTTCACACATCCATCCCCATAGTAGAGAAAAGGTAGTGCATGCTAAAATTCTCTCTGAAGGAAAAAAATAGTTTCCAACAAATTTCGAACTCATGAAAAACTCCAAAAAAGAGTTTTAGTGGTCCGAGCAAATGTAGCTACTACAAAGAAAGACATTGAAACAAACAAACATATTATTCTAGACCGCTTTCTCAAGGGGTGTTTGGATAGAGATCCAAAGGATTACAAGGTCTCATTATTCTTGGGAGGGAACCATAAATGAAGAATATTTTAAAACCTAAATAGACAATTGTCCCACAAAAGAGTACAAGGCACCCACTTTGATGATAGCCTGGGAAATTAGTTTAGCCTAGAATCACTCCATGTTCATTGATGTGTCTCCTTCAATTATACAATATGCAAGGCAAGGATTGTTCATATTAAATTCTATCCCACAAAGCTCTCATATGTAGGATTCCCTCCAACTATTACACACTATAATACAAAAGGACTCACCTTTGGAATTTTTTGAAGGTATGGTTCAAGGAAAATGGTCCACTGGAGGGGCGAGGTGGGTGAGACAATTCTCACACAAAAAACTTCAAGTTGCCTCATTTAATAATAGCCTAGGAAATTGGGTTAGCTTAGAATCGCGCCATGTTCACTGTGATGGTATTAGAGGAGAGAAACTTTACAACAAAAAAAATCAGACAACGGAATTCAAAGACAGAGAAAACAACACAAATGGAGAACAAGACAGAGATCACAAACAATAATGAACACATAAAACAAGTTTTTTCATCACTGGAAGGCCTTGCCTTGCCTTTCATTTCTCAGGCAAAGGAAAGAAAACAAATTTATAGATGAGGGAAGAAGATCTAGAATTCTCTAATTCTTTCATGTGGAATACATGATTTCATAGTCACTTCCATAAATTCAATGGCGGTGTGGTGCGTTCAGCATGGGAATGGTGGTGACAACTGAAGATGGTGTCAGCAGTAACTTTCAGCATAAAGCAGTGTTGACGTCTTCATTACGGCTTCATGTTTAACATCCTCCAACTTGAAGCCGAATGAAGAATTCTGAATGAAGTCACACCAAGTCCTACCATGCCTCTACATAAGTCATGCTTATTTCTTGGTAGAATCTTAGTGAGCATATCAACAGGGTTCCTATCTGTATGGATTTTTTCCAAGGATAATTGTCCTTCCTCCAATACATGTCTAGTCCAATGGTACCTTAAGTCAATGTGCTTGGTTTTTGAGTGAAATGTTGGGTTTTTAGCCAAGTGAATGGAATTCTAACTATCGCAATATAGAACATACTTGTCCAACTTTATTCCTATCTCTCCTAGGAATCGCTACATCCACAACATCTCTTTACAAGCCTTTGTTGCAGCTATGTACTCTACCTCTGTTATAGAGAGAGCTACTATTATGTGTAGCCTTCACACCCAAGATAATGTTGCTCCTGCAAATGTATACAAATAACTTGTAGTTGGCTTTCTGGTGTCCATATCTACAGCCATATCCACATTTGTAAATCCTTCAAGTAAAGTCTCATTATGACCAAAACATAAACAATAATGACTAGAACCCTTAAAACACATCAAAATCCTATTTACTCCTTGCTAATATTGTTTGTGTCGATTGGTAAGAAACCTACTCACTGATCTCACTAAATATGCAATATCTAATCATGTACCTACAATGACATACATCATTCTCACTCAAAATGGTCCATTGGAATGGCGAGGCAAGGTGGGGAGTCAATTCTCACACAAAAAATCTACAAAGTGCCTCATGTAATAATATCCTAGGAAATTTGGTTAGGTTAGAATCACTCCATGTTTATTGATGTGTCTCCCTTAGTTATATAATGTGTAATGCAATGTTTGATCGTATTAAATTCTTTTCTACAAAGCTCACATATCTAGGATGCCTTCAACAATTAGACACCACAATATAAAAGGACTTGCCTTGGGAATTGTTTGACGATATGGTTCAAGAAAAATGGTGCATCGAAGGACTCAACAACCGGGGGTTCAACTTACTTTGGAGTATTGAAGGACTCAACAACCGAGGGGTTCAACTTACTTTGGAGCATTGAAGGACTCAACAAGCGGGGGGGTTCAACTTACTTTGGAGAAAGACATCTCTTAGCTTCATATCTACAAATATTCTCTTCTTATTGTAGATTGAATGAATGGAATAACTATCATTATAAAATTATACATGTATGCCTCACATAAAGAGTGACCACTCTTTTACTCACATCTCTTTCGACCATGTATATAGGGATAAGAACAAAGCGGCAAAACAACTCTCTAAAACTACTTTGGAAATGGAGAGAAGCTCGAAAATCATTGAAAATATCCAAATAAGCACATCAAAATATCTTCACCAAATAAGACTTCAACTTTGACAAAATAGATCATGGTCTCATAGTTTAGCTTTTACATCCTATTTTGAAGTCCTTGTTCCTTAAGCTTCTATACAACACTGTCTCTAAATGCTTATAGCCTATACAACACATGAGGTATTATTATATCAAAATTTTCTTTTGACTGAATACATTCAAGTTTCATAGTTTAACGTTTGCCAGGGATGCCAGAGCGGCCCCTGTACCACCTCGGGGGGCAGATCTCCTGGTACTACTGAAGGTGGAAACGTGGGGACCATAATTTCCCAGAGTTTCTTAGACGGTCTTGCGGGCGGAGCTGCGAGTTCCTGCGAGGGCAGTGCATCTCTCGTGTCGTGCATATAGATTCTTTCACAATATCACCTTCAAGATTTGGTTGCAGTGAAGGGTTACAAACATATCACTTATTTTCTTAAATTTGCATATTATACGATCATTTTCCTCGGAATTTTCAAAAATTTCGATGACAATCCGTGTTTCTCCATTCTCTGGAACACATCAGCAAAATTAGTCGTTTCGATTAGTAATGTTTGCTCTCCGCGTTGGTCAATCTGTTAATGATAAATTTGCCAAACAGACAACCTTTTCAAGTACACTTCAAAACCATCGAATTTTACAAATATAATTTGTGAGAATGGAATGATACAAACAGATAATAATTCATCATAATCCGATATTGTATCCAGATGCAAGCCGCAACACACCTAGGGGAAGTCCTAATCTTGGATAACAAGGAGTTCTGCAAGATTAAGCATATGCCTAATTTATAGTAATACAATTTAAAGCACCCATCATAAGAAAAGGAGGATGTTTTCGATGTTACAAAGATTGATAAATATGTTTAATTAGTACTAGTAAAGGACAAGCAAATGTAGAAAAGGAATGAGAGAAAGAATGAAAAAAATATCGAGGAAGAAAATCAAAGTAAAGGTAAAGGTGAGGAACAAGAAAACGTATGCAAAATTTAGAGTTTGGAGAAAAAAAGAAGAAAATGTTTGTGCAACATAGAACTGAGGACAACCAAACAATCTTTTGAATTAATTTCAAGTGTTGTAAGCCTAACTACAACTTAGACTCGTAGAGACTAGTAGTCATAATTAAAGTTCTTCACGTAGTTTGAATGTAGTTTGCATATATTGCATGCAAAATCTAAATTTAAGAAATAATGAGGCATAAATATAAGAATTAAAATTAATGTGGCTATTATTAACTTTCTAAGATTATTCTAGATGATCTCTCCACAACATTTTGTGTCTATTTATTATTTTATTCTCAAGTAATTCAATCAACTCCAATTCTTGAACTACAACTCTATTGTGTAATAATATTGTTTGAATTGTGTATTATCTTAACTATTATAGAAACTTTTGGTTTCCTCCTCTGTCTGTTGGGATCTAGTGCTACCAAATCCAAAATCAAAATAGGCATTGGCAACTTTAATGAAAGTGTTCTAAGTGTAAAAGATCTTGCCATAACAAATGCTACAATCTCCACTCACAAGGTCATGTTGAAGAAATTATGGGGATTTGTGGTCACAACGCTTTCACCTCAACCACTTCAATATCTTCCAAGTGAGTTGTAATAAGGGTTGCTCTTGTAGCTATTGCCATAGTAATCAATGCCAATACTGCAATAGCCTTACCTGTTGCAACACAGATCACTGCAAGAATCACAATTTCAAGCATTAACAGTTATGCCCACCTTTAGTAACACTAACCCCAACAACATTATTGATGTACCATTACCAATCCCCATTGTTTATAATTCCTCTAACACTCCCACACTTATTCTCAATATTTAATTTCTTGATATGGGTAACTTAATGGGATGTTTGTTGTATTTATATTGAATCCTCATTCCTTATTCACATCAAACACAAGAAACTCAATCCATCCACATCCTAAACATTAATTTTAAGAATTAGTGAGATGCACATTAATACATGAGGAGACTCACTTCCAAGGTAGGAATTTCAAATTTGAAACACCCATCAAATTTGATAATTTCTACCACTCAACTACTTGTTTTGAGCACTTTCATAAAGAATGTTGATGGGAAGGGAAATTTTTTGACTATTTTTGAGGAGGAAATCACCCTGTCAAAATTTTGGTTGTATTTGGTTGTATTTCAATAAAAAATTGATGGGAAAGGAAAATCACTTGTGATCTATCAAATTCCATCCCTGCTCAACTCACTCTGGAGTGTCAACCGCCCCTTTTCAATTTATACAATAACAATTTATTTATTCATAGATTTTGGATGTTATCATTATTACACTTGCAATCAAGTTAAATTATTGGAACACAACTTGAGATTTCCTCATATTACTATCACATGTCTTATTACACTGAAGGTGTTTTTAAGGGGAAGTTGCTATGAGGACTTTCGTCGCCTTTCCAGAGCCTATAAAAATATGTGAAATGTCTACAATATGTTGTCATTCATTTTTCAACAGTGAACCGTCACATGCGGAAAAACCCATTGATCATGGGGATGACTAATGGTCAATGGGATTGCTCCATCTGACAACCCATCTTCACATGCTCTTGTAATCGCCACCCTTCACTTTATGTATATCATAGTCTCATCGGTCTACTCTTTGCTCATACCCTCAATTCCTTTCTACCACAAGATTTTTGTGGTTTTATTTGTGTTCACTCATATACTTCAATGGTTTTCAGCACAAGGTTCCCTAGTGTTTTTAGCACACTATTTTTAGTTTTTTCCCATTTTTTTTCATACTCTTAATTTTTTTTATGAGAAGACTTTCAAGCATTTTTAGCACAATGTTCCACATTATTTTCTCTTTATTTTCTCATACCCTTCATTTGATTTTAGTATGGTTAAACAACTTCTAATACTTGTGATTTAATTATCAACTAGTTTATGCTTATTTTGGAGTAATTTGAGGAATTGTAGTGGGATTAGTGGATATTATTCCCAATATTCCAAATAAAATCAGTCGAGAGAACTTGCTCATAGTCTCTTACAATTTAAACGATAAACTCAAATTTGTTTGTAGAAGCTAGGAGTCTATGGTGAGTATCCCGTTGTTCTACGAGCACAAAAAGATCTCTGGGACTAACAAGCAATTTATATGTTTGATTCAGGATATTCCTCAAGGGAAGTTGTCTAAGTGGTAGGCCACCGAGGCTTATGGGCTGACTCTATATGACCCTCAGCAGGGCGCTTGGAATTGACTTCCTTTAATTCCCCAATTTTTCGACGGGATTCCCCTCTTTTGCCTTTAGGTATATAAGAAGCATAATCCCTCTTTTTGGGAAGAAATGAATTCTTTATTTATCTATGACTTCATGATGGGTAAATGGCACTATAGAGAAGACATGGTGATGGTTTGATCCTTCTTTAGATGTTATGTTTATCATAGTGGGCTTATCTATATCTTTGAAGGACACGACAACGATAAAAATGCTCTTCGGGTTGTAGAAGCATATGATGTTAAACAAGAAAAGAAGGAGGCTCTACTTCCTATGAACCAAGAGTGATATTGATGCCATGTACTATTTTTAAATGGAGAATTCACTATGCTAAGCGGGCGTTCAACAAAGTCGAAGGGTCGAATCCAGAAGCATGGGGAAGTATTTGATCATAATTTAGGTGTTTGGAGTAGAGTGGACAATGTGGAATATTGAGTGATGTCTAAGGTTGTGCTTAGTTGCCTTAGACAAGTACTATTGACACCTTCAAACTCTAGGCCTATTGAATCCACTCAATTTTATTTTATATGGCTAAAAACATATGGACATTATCTAAATTTGAAGGTGGGCATGGATACTTCAAATTAGACTAGATTGGAAACCATGATTAGAGGGAACAAATCTAATTGGACAAGACTAAAAACCCACAATTACTATCATACTATAATTTGAATTAAATGGTACTAACCAATTATTTCTTGAAACTCTGTCTCATATAACATATAATAAAACTCATGAAATGTGTTTAACATCATATATAATAGCATTGTGAATCATATAGGAAACTTAAGATTCTCTTTAACTAAATAGTAAACAATTTTGTAATTTTGTACTACAAAATCAAGCAAATCTTTTTTTAAGATGTAACAACCTTTCCTTTATATCCATTGCATTACATGTTCCCCTACATACAAAATATCTAAACAGATTAAAATAAATCATAAAAACATAAAAATAAATTATTTAAATAAAAATTAAATAAAACCAAAATTATAAATTCAATACCATCGCAACAAATACCAGGTCACAAATGAACTTTTTATTAAGGGCACCCAATTTTGAAAAATAAAAGTAAAA
Source organism: Pinus tabuliformis (assembly GCA_031772625.1). Classification (NCBI taxonomy): domain Eukaryota; kingdom Viridiplantae; phylum Streptophyta; class Pinopsida; order Pinales; family Pinaceae; genus Pinus; species Pinus tabuliformis. The sequence continues at coordinate 801,859,618 of CM062818.1, read as the reverse complement.
GAAAAAGGAGAACATTACCAGTTTAAACTTTTTTCATGTCAAATGAATTCCATTACATTAAATCACTTTATTGCACAATAGGGTTTTGTCTAGCGATGTCATGACCTTTGATATGAAATCAAGAAGGTAAAAGATCAAAATGTGATTCACGATTAGAGAAATATACGATTTGGCCATAGTTAAACAGGGAGAAAAGAAGAAATCTAAACGAACCAATACAAGAATGAAACCTGTAAACAAATGAAAGAAATCTGAACCAACCAATATAAGAAAGCAACGTGAAAACAAATAAAATAGAGCTGGAAGTGGATAAAACGGCGATGAAAGAAAAGAAACCAACCCGAGATCCGTTCGAACAAAATACAAAATTAAGATGGAAAGATCGAAGCCAACGACAACTAACTTTTATAGATGGAGCTTCTTTCTTAAGATGGAACGATCGAAACCAACGACGGCTTCCTTCTATAGATGGAGATTCTTTCTTTTGCTTTTTGAATAGACGGAACATGGCTTTATTGTTATTTTATAAATGGAGTTTTTTGCTTTAGTAAATTGACCCAACATAGATTTATCGTTTTATTGGGATAATGGCGATAAACATCTGTTGATAGTAATGGATATTTAGTTGAAGAGAATGTTGAAAATATAAAGAAAGTTTTTTGGTTTTTGATGATGATGGATGGAATTATCATTCGAAACATTAAATAGATCATAAATATTACACAGTTTTATTATAGAAATCTCCAACAACAATATGAATAATTGTGGAAGTGTCTAACCACTTATTAATATAATGAAAACTTATTAGGAAATTGAGAATATATGGAAACTTATTTCTAATATAATGACGGATGCTATCTTGCTGTTATAAAAAATAATATAACAATAAATTCTAATAGCATAGGAAATTTTAATATAATATATATTAAATTAATTTATTATAATTTAAAGAAAATTATAATTGAATAATATAAAATATTTTTATTAATATTGTATTCAATTAACAACTTAATATTGTATTTAAGTTGAATACAATATTAATAAAAATATTTTATATTATTCAATTATAATTTTCTTTAAATTATAATAAATTAATTTAATATATATTATATTAAAATTTCCTATGCTATTAGAATTTTTATTGTTATATTATTTTTTATAACAGCAAGATAGCATCCGTCATTATATTAGAAATAATTAAATTGAAAATGAGTAATTATTAGGTTAATAAAAGTTTTTATTAAATATTAAAAATAAATAATTAAATGTGTATTTTTAAATTTAAATTTATTTTGTTATTAAATAGTAAAATATATATATATTGTTTTATCATTAAATGACATCAAAATAAAATAATATATTAAACACGTTTTAAAAAAAAAATGATATGGATCAAATAATAACGTACTTCTATATAAACAAATGTTATAATAAAATAGTAAAATTAATAATTAATAATATCACACCATAATATAATAGGATAATATTGATCAGGCCTGAAATTTCAAATTCTCTCTGCCTGTCAAATGAAAATTTCATGACGTTTTTACATTTTACATGCCCTTCACTTTAAGTTTTACACCAATAAACTACCTTTCATACTAATAAACTAAACTTGTAGCATTGGGTCTTCCTACATTTAACTCTTCTATGTAATAATCAAGAAGTAATTCTATGTTTGTTCATAAAACTTCAAAGTAGAATCATATAGTTTTCACATAGATGCTAGTGAGTAGTGTACTAGTGTGAGCATGGTCATCCAAGCCTCCAATGTGAGTATAATACTAATCATCTTACACTGTTTGATGTTGAAAATATAGTGAAATTATGGTAATTTACTAAAAGTAATAGCTACTAGCATTTATTCATGCATAACACAACATTCTTTAAACCAAATTACCAAAGTTGTGCTTATAATTGCAAAATTTCAGACTTCACATAGATATATCCATCTCTAACAAAAACAAATGGCTGAAATATCAACAGGTGATCCCCAATCTAGACAATCTTCAAGCAATAGAAAACTTGAAAACAAATATGGACAGTGTGGACTTTTAGTTAACCATTCAACTATAAATTTTCACCATTAAAACAAGAGGATTGAAAAATTACAAATCGTTCTCATAAATTTATCTTTGGTTTGACAATTGGATTACATTAATTTAGGTTTTTTTTTACACAGATCAAGGCTATAGTTCAATTCATAAACGGTTCAATTCATAAATTCTTCTCATGCGTGTACAAACCAGATTGAAGCGGTTTTCCTCATAAACTTTGAAACAAGGAAGGGAGAATTATAATCACTAACCTTTTTCATTCTTCTAAAAAGGCTCGAAAATTCTAATCACAGACTTTTTTCATTCTTCTGAAAAGGCTCAGAAAATTCAAATCATGCACATTTTTCATTCTTCTGTAATATTTTATGTAGTTTAACCATTAACAACACATTTGCAACAATGTACAGAGGATAAAATGTTCAAACATTTGTCAACCCGTAAACATTATTTTTAACATATTCTAGTCTATAAGTATATAATTTTGTCAACCCAAAAACATTATTTTTAACATATTATAGTATATACTTATATTATATATGAAAATTTTCAATCTCCCATCACTAACAGACTCGAATTCTAGTTTTATTACAATTTCCAAATCCAAAAAAACATATTCTGGTCTATACATATATTATATATGAAAATTTTCAATCTCCCCTCACTAATAGACTCCAATTCTAGTTTTATTACAATTTCCAAATCCAAAAAAATAGGATCAGTTTGACTAAAATTAAAAAGAAATATTTGTTTTTCATTTTTTTTAACTTAAGTAAATAAAAATAAAAATACAACTGACACTAGTTAATTTTCAGACTAGTTTTATTACAATTTCTAGATCCAAAAAAATAAGCTGTCTCACTAAAAATAGAAAACAAATATTTGATTTTCATTTTTTTAACTTAATTAAATAAAAATAGAAATACAACACAACAATTAGTTTTCAATCAATCATGAAGATTTTAGTAGAAGTCATTTATTGTTGTGCACCTCACTACCATACTCAAACAAATCTAGCATTATAGAAGTCAACAAACAAAATAAAGAAATTTAATGATACCATGAATTTGGATATATTACTAAGTCTTGGGCAGGCTCCTTAGTTATGAAGTTCCTTATTTAACAAGGTTGCCAACCTTAAAATCTTCTTAAAACAATTGCGAGAACATCATGCAAAAAATTGGAGAGAAATCAAAGAAAATGTTTTTGAAATTTTGATTCATAAATAAATCTAATACCTTAAAAACCTTTTATCTATTCCAATTTTGAAAATTCAAAATCTTCAACTTCCCATTCCAGAAAACTACCAAATAACATTAAACCTCTTATGATTTATCCACTGCAATTTTGAAAATTCAAAATCCTCAACTTCCGAAAATTACCAAATAACATAAAACCATAAAACACATAATAGATTAGAATACAAAAAATAAAATACACACTTTTTTTCTTGAATTTGAGGGTTTATCGGGATACCAACCTAAGTTTGAGTTGCTCCTCAAATTGGTTGGAAGTAATCACACCTTAATTTACTTCAAAATTTCTTTAGGGGCTCCCTACGCTGGTTGGAAGAAATCACGCCTTAATTTACTTCAAAATTTCGTAAAGGGATGTATACCATATCAAAATTTACATATAACTTGTAAGTATTTTTCAGGTTTTACAATAACTAACTACATAAGTAAATAAAGCAACCATGCCTTAATTTACTTCAATATTTTCTCAAGGACTGTATACCATATCAAATTTGACATAACTTGTAAGTATTTTTGAGGTTTTACAATAAATAAAGAGTACATACCTCATAAGCTAATACCACCATACCATATTCAAAGCTAACAAATTCAACACTGCAATAGGGTAAAAACAAATTCAAAATCAACCACGCCTTAAATAACTTCGGGTAAAAACGAATTCAAAAGCAACCATGCCTTAATTTACTTCAAAATTTCTTGAGGGGTTGTATACCATATCAAATTTTACATAACTTGTAAGTATTTTTCAGGTTTTACAATAAACTAGTGACATAAGTAAATAAAGAGTACATACCTCATAGTCTGGCAGTTTTGAACGAGAAAGCATCCCATATTCAGAGGCTAACAAATTCAACACTGCAGTAGGATAAAAACAAAACCAAAAGCAACCATGTTATAGACATTTTTGGGCACTACAACCCCAAGCATGAAATGTCCATAAACCAAGGGCTCCTAAGTCCCTAAAAGTGTTGTTCTAACCCCTAAAGGAACAAGGTGAATAGATTACAGCTTCTCCCAGAAGTTCTCCATGAAAAACCGCTCAGATTTGGTCAAAACAGGATCATTTCAGCTGCTCCACTGGCTAAGTGCATTGCATCTCACCTAAATACACTGTGAGGGTGCGTTGCATTTCAAAAATCCCTTCTATGGGGTGCGATGGGCGAGAAATGACAAATGGCAGTGTCATTCCGCGAGGTGGAGAGGCAATGGAAGCTTCCAGAAACTTCTCCTGTGACACTTGCCTCACTGAATTCGACCAAGGATGAGTAAGAGATCATCAATCTCCAAGTGGAAGCAAGAACTATCAGAGGGAAGACACTAATCAAATCATAAGCTGACTCATCTCCATTACAGATATCTATATATGGATCCCTCATCCCAGAGATCTAGAGGCTGGAATTTTGCATATTGTAAGGAATTGTTGTTGGTTTCTTGAGACAAACATCAGATTGTTGGGTGATCTAAGCTTTGTTTGAGGTGAAGAGGGGCTTCTTTGCTGGGAGGTTGATGCTAGGTCAGAACAACTTGTTGTAACTCCTCTTGGCTCTTTCTTGTTTATCAATAAAAGCTATTCAAGTTTTCCTCCATGCTCTTGTGTCATTGATGCTTGCTACATTTGTATGGTCAATTTACATCTGATGCTAGATTGTTTATGATTATAGATCCATGTCTTTTTATAGTGCTATGCTTCTGTGATCTTACAGGTACTTTGTGAAGTTGGGCGTGCAAGGGAGCAGGTAGCTAAAGACTATCAAAGAAGAGGGGAATCAAATCAGGAGATTAGCGCAAGACAGAGGTTGGTATTTCTGTTCCTCTCTATCTATAATTCATAAAGGAAAAATGAAAGTAGCTTTTCTCTGTTTGTTTCTAAGGCAGCTGTCACACCTTAGTGGGATAGAGCAGTTCTATATAGACACTTTTCCCTGTAACAAAATGGCGACTCCACTGGGGAAGTGTTAGTTTGTTTGTTTATCATTCTTTGTTGTCTGTTTCATAAACTTACAGGTAGTATTCGAATTGCATTTGCTATAACAAATGCAAAGTAGATAACTGCTACTTCAATCCATCTACTGGATCTGTTTATGATTTAAACAACTGATTCACAAACTATCTGATTGCCCTTGTGATAGCTCTTAGATCCTCCTTAGATCTACCCCTGATTGTTGCATTACTGATTGCTTTTGCTAAGCCAAAACCCAAGAACTGAACTGCAAACTGTGACCCGGAACCCGAACAGAGTCTCGTTTCTAGCCCAGCGCAGGTACTGTTCAGAGAATCTGAACTTCAGTGCACTTCCCGAGTGGACAAGGTGTGCTGCATTTCAAATTCTCTATGTTACAGGTGCGCTAATCAGATTAGGCTCTGTGCAGTTTTGGTTTCTGTGATTCATTCTTTCCAGTTCTATTCCTGAATTTTGCTACCTCTGATTAGTATATGTCTTTTTGAAACCCCTTTTCCTTGTTGTGATTCTGCCTCCTTTGTACAAAAGAACTGTAGATGTTTTTTTGTGTTTGTTGAGTCATTTTCAGTTCTCCTTTACAAAAGTAGCATAATCGTATTGTCATCCTTTGATTTGAAACTATCGCAAGTGTCGATTTCAATCGTAGGAAAGAGTTTGATTGCTGTTGATGGTCGATTATCCTGTTACTATTTCTTTTGGTCTGAATTTGTAATTTTCTAGTGTCAAGAACAAGTATTCATTTCAAAATCGTAAGGTGTTGTGATCGTCTCTATTTTTTATTTCGAAAAGAAACTTGTTGATATTTGTCACTTGAAAAGAAATTCAGATTTGTACATCAACTTTATTTTTAGCATTCATATACTAAGAAAGTCAAAAACAAATACATGCATGTGCATTTGCATATAGACAGTCTAATTGGCTTGATTTAGGAAAGTGCATTTAGAGTGTGCTCTTTGCTCTTTGTGAAAAGATTCTGTCTTTCTTTTCCTTAGTAGCTAGGATTTTCATTGCACAAAGAAGATAAAAATTTTGTTTATCATCTTAGATTGCATTTTAGGAATTACATCTACATCTCGCGGTGAACCTGAAAGGAAAACTTCATAAACAAGATCAACTATAAAATAAATTCAATGAATCTAACAACGCTTTGGAACTTAACGCAAAACATTTAGAAGTCACTGATGGTTGGGTGATTCCTCCACTTTGAGATGATAAGTGCCAGTACGGACTTGTGCTCCCACATACCGTCGAGTATATTTTGGGAGACCCCAATAGGCTTAATCCTTTATCCATAGGAAGCCGTGTCTGCCACCCTATCGATCGCAATGCACTGAACACAACATTCGAGAAGATTGACTGCCGTACCGTAAAAATTATTCTGCAGTTTTGCGATTGGTTTGGTAATCCCTCTACCTAGATTTCCAGAGTAGTCCCTTTTGTTCCTTTTCAGACTCCTTAACAGAAAAGGTCCATATGAGCACTTGTCATTTCAGGCTCATTAAAAATCGAAGGCGACTAGAGTCATCTTTTGTTTTTTCTCGACTCTTAAGAATTGAAAAAACAAGTTGTGTCAAAGCGTCTAAAATTTATTTTAAATGGAATATTCATTACCCTTTCCTACGTTGATCTTGGGTTGAGAAATGGAATCCACCAACCAAGGAATTCCCCTTGGAGGAAATCCTAGTCCCTTCTCCTCTTGGGGAGATGTTGGTGCACCCCATATGGCCACATTGTCGCTTCCAGGACTGACAATTGGTTTGCCTGTATGGCTCTTCTCAACCTCTGTCGTTCAGAACACCACAATTCCTGAACAATCGAATCAGCAACTAGACGAGTCTAGAGTTACCCACCAACCTTCTACTTCCTCTAATTCTTCCTCTCCTCCTTCCTCTTCGCTTGACGAGGCTGGTAAAGCCAAAAATCAAGTACTCGAGAAGAAGAAGGAAAGGAAGAAGAAAGAGAAGAAGAAGAAGGAGCCAAAAGCGAATGGGGGCAAATGAGCATGGTCTAGTGAAAATCCACACACTGCACCGACTAGGCCTAAATCACCATGTGTCATCTGCAAAGGAGACCGCTATCATAGAGATTGTCCTTGCATCCCTCGGATCTTAAGGGACTGGTCTCCTCGTTTGCACAACCCGGTGTCGTCAACCTCTGATGGTCATGTTGAAAACACACCGTTAACTAGTGAAAGTGAAGCCCCAGGACAAAAAGGAAAATATAGATTTCCTTGTAAACTGTGCGAAGGCGATCATGCCATCCACCGTTGTCCCTTCTAAGACGAAGCTAAAAGAGTTTTGGACGATCGTCCGGTTTCACCGTTACGACTTCCTCCTGGATATAAAAAACTCTTGCTGAGTTCGTCACTGGTTGAAAATCCGGCTGGCCCGCTCAAGTGGTCGGCTGAAGCATCTATCGTTGAAGACAAACCATCTGAACCCATACTAGACGAAAGTCAAAAGGTCGAGGCGGTAGTTGACCCGGTCTTGCCTTCAGAGGTTCCATCTTCAGATGATACAGTCACCAAAGAGAACAAGGATGACACCGTCCAAATTCTTTTCATAAGCACAGACTCCAACGAACATGGGGGAAATTTACCCGTTCCTTTACCGCAGGAAGGAAGTTCATCGGAGTCATACCCGGCCGTCTATTCGGTCCCACCTCCAAGCAACCTAGTTGTCTCCTTCGACTGGAATCAACTAGGCAGACCCCGTTTACCAGCTAGTATACCATTCCGAATCATTGTTCAAGTATATAGAATGGTTATGGCCAGTACCATCATAGATGAAGGGGCTTCTGTGAGTATCCTTTCCTCAACTGCTTGGAAAGCGCTTGGTTTGCCATCGCTTTTGCCTGAGATAAGAAATCTAACAAGCTTTGACAAAGGAACCAGTCGACCGTTAGGGATCCTTCCTAATGTGCCCATAACATTGAGACGGAAAACCGTTCACATGAACGTAATGGTAGTTCAAGGACCCCTGGATTATAATCTACTCCTTGGACGAGACTATATTTATTGCATGAGAGCCATTGTCTCATCACTCTTTAGAGTGATGTGTTTTCCGCACGAAGGAAGAGTGGTCAAGCTCATAGACCAGCTTTCATTTCCTGGATCACGCATAGAAAATAGTCATATACCATCCCTGAATGGTCTTTTCACGCAAGAAATGTCTCAGTCCCCAGTCCGTCCACCCGATGAGCGCAAGTGATTCGAGGGACATGACTGAAACCCAGGGGGCATGCACCCTGGTCTGCTTCGACAAGAAAACTTCGGGTATTGGGTAGGTTTCCGCGAGAGAATATGACTAGTCTGTACTCTCGTCTGTGATTGGAAGAGGGGGTTATTCTAGAACAAGATTCTCTTGTCAAAGTTACGTGAGTGGAGTAGCCTCCTTCACTCACCTTTGTCTATTTCGGTAAACATCGCCGAAGAAGTGTTTTGTTTGCACTGTGAATAAAACAATCTTTGGGTAACCTGTAAGAGGTAAGCCTCTCTCGGTAAAACAAATGTTTTAACAGAATAAAGAAGGGGTAACCTTGAAACTCTGTTTTATACCTGGGGGCATGCAAGCCTTTTGGCATGCAAGCGATGAGCGACTATTTATTTTTTAAATTTGTAGGTCCTCTAACCCTTTAAACTCGTAGGATTGGTTGTTTCCTAACTTGCATAAAGAAAGGATGTGGGGCAAAACTCTAAAAATTGCCATTTTATATATGAGACATTGTTATCACACGATTGGATTAATCGAGCAGTTTTAGCACATAGTTCAAGCTCGTTAAAAAATAAACATAAGACATGAGCAAATGTTTCCCCTCGCATTTAAGCTCATTAAAAAATGAACTATTCACCGGTAAATAACCATCGTGAATGTAGTACTTCAGCCATTAAAGCCTTGGTCATGTTTGCACCATCACCTCCACTTTTGCATTGGCCGATCATTCACCTCCATTTGATTGTTTACCCATTTTGAGGAACAGCTGCGAAGAGTGATCCCACTAGCCATCCTTGTAACACTGCCATGATTGGAAAATTCCAAACCTTACCTGGAATCAGTTGCTACCCATTTTATCACTCATTCCTCAAAAGACGAGTCTCCTTTAAGCTCTTTTCAACTGACTCGTAAAATATGAAAATATTGCCGAGCCATTGGCCTCTCCAGCTCGTTAAAGGGACCGGAAGTGCTATCTCTCCTCTAGATTTTAATCTTTTTGGACCTGAGAGATTATTACACAAAAGATCGAGCGCTTGTTTTGTTCGGCTCGTTAAAAGTATCGAAAATTCATCCCTTCTGTATTGTTTTATACTTTTTTGGACTTAAGGGATTAGATGACGTAAAAGGAATTTTGGAGTTACCTTTACATTCCTTTTCAGACTCTCTAAAATTGAAAAGGACTGAGTTATCTTTGTCGTTAAACTCGTTAAAAGTGTAATAGCGACAAACTTGTCTATAGACGAGAACGAGTTTCACTATCGCTAGGCTCGTTAAAACATAGCGATGGGTTTGCCCGAAGGACAAATTATAGAACAAGAATATGTTATCCTCCTCAAGCTTGACAAAAATAAAGAGGTACTGGTCAATAATGACTGGGGAAAATTGGGAAGAAAACTTGAAGAAACTTTGTTGGTAGCAAGTCGCTCTTGAACATGACACTTCCACTCCGTGTCCAAGTCGGGTTGGGTTGTTTCATTCACCAGTCACATCACCATGGTCCCATCATACCATCCACATTTGGGGTTAATGCTACCAATCCATCACATCAGTGTCACCGATATGTTCAAGAGAAGTCATTCAGAGAATTCACCTGTGTCTCACCCACTACCATACATTTATACTCCATTCTTTCATGACCGCCACCCTGAACCTTATATCACCAGATCGTTTTCACCTCCATTAAAGTCATTTGCTCCATTCCGTGTCGTTGATGTGTGATTCATTAAGGCTCTCCTGTGACGGATCGCTTCTTGTCGACATCAGCTCATTATCCAAGAAGTTGATCGAGGAACACCCCATTCAGTACTTTGAAGCTTGCATGCCTCAATGGCAAGTTTCTCACTTCCGGCGACAGGTTTACATTAATGGCCTTCGACCGAGAGATTTTGCGTGGTGTTCGACGCCAAGTCCTTTATTCACACCACGTGAATTGTACTGCATTACCTTGAGGTTCATTATCATTATCGGTGATTCCTCTCGTGCTTGTTAATAGCTTACATCATTGGCTAGTAATCAGGCGATGTCTTTCCATGCTCGACTCCAGAACAACTTTCACATGGATCAACTTGTACTTCGAGTGAAGATCAAACGAGATTGAAGACCCCGGATCTAGTTTCATCCATCCGGGCTGCGATATATATTCAAGGAAATAAAGACATCAAATGTACATCATTGTTGCACAGATAATCATCCAATCAAAAGGATGATGGCTCTATCAGAATCATCAGTCTACACTCAGACGATTGTTTGTCCTATGTACATGAAAATGAATTTATAGAGCTGAGAGCATGGGAATGCCCGCCTCAACTAGATCATGAAAATATTATGAAGATAATGTATTGTATTGTATCTTATTACAGGTCTCCTCCCAGCTTGAAAGAACTTCGGATCCTCATAATAAAGCATTTCACCCGACATCAAAAGATTAACAACCTCATGCTTTAGGGGGCAACTGTTATAGACATTTTTGGGCACTACAACCCCAAGCATGAAATGTCCATAAACCAAGGGCTCATAAGTCCCTAAAAGTGTTGTTCTAACCCCTAAAGGAACAAGGTCAACAGATTACAGCTTCTCCCAGAAGTTCTCCATGAAAAACTGCTCAGAATTGGTCAAAACCGGATCATTTCAGCTGCTCCACTGGCTAAGTGCATTGCATCTCACCTAAATACACTGTGAGGGTGCGTTGCATTTCAAAAATCCCTTCTATGGGGTGCAATGGGCAAGAAATGACAAATGGCAGTGTCATTCCACGAGGTGGAGAGGCAATGGAAGCTTCCAGAAACTTCTCCCGTGACACTTGCCTCACTGAATTCAACCAAGGATGAGTAAGAGATCATCAATCTCCAAGTGGAAGCAAGAACTATCAGTGGGAAGACACTAATCAAATCATAAGCTGACTCATCTCCATTACAGATATCTATATATGGATCCCTCATCCCAGAGATCCAGAGGCTGGAATTTTGCATATTGTAAGGAATTGCTGTTGGTTTCTTGAGACAAACATCAGATTGTTGGGTGATCTAAGCTTTGTTTGAGGTGAAGAGGGGCTTCTTTGCTGGGAGGTTGATGCTGGGTCAGAACAACTGGTTGTAACTCCTCTTGGCTCTTTCTTGTTTATCAATAAAATCTATTCAAGTTTTCCTCCATGCTCTTGTGTCATTGATGCTTGCTACATTTGTATGGTCAATTTACATCTGATCCTAGATTGTTTATGATTATAGATCCATGTCTTTGTATAGTGCTATGCTTCTGTGATCTTACAGGTACTTTGTGAAGCTGGGCGTGCAAGGGAGCAGGTAGCTAAAGACTATCAAAGAAGAGGGGAATCAAATCAGGAGATTAACGCAAGACAGAGGTTGGCCTTTCTGTTCCTCTCTATATATAATTGATAAAGGAAAAATGAAAGTAGCTTTTCTCTGTTTGTTTCTAAGGCAACTGTCACACCTCAGTGGGATAGAGCAGTTCTATATAGACACTTTTCCCTGTAACAAACCACGCCTTAATTTACTTCAAAATTTCCCATGGTTGTATACCATATCAAATTTTACATAGCTTGTAAGTATTTTCCAGGTTTTACAATAAATTAATGGCATAAGTAAATAAAGAGTACATACCTCATAGGTTGATACCACCAGTCTAGCAATTTTTAAGCATGCAATATTTAGAGGCTAACAAATTCAACACTCAACACTGCAGTAGCATAAAAACAAATTCGATAGTGCAGTAGGGTAAATTAAAAGATTGAAGGGATGTTATTGCTTTTCCCAATTAGCAAGAAAGAGCAATCACAAAGGAAAATGTAAGACCATAAAACACATAATTCATCAAACCACATATGGTTAGATTCCAAAGGTGAAAGTGGTAACTGGACCCTAGTAAATTCTAAATGCGAAAGTGGTAATTGGACCCTTTGGACCCTGGTAAATTCTAAAGGGGAAAGTGGTAACTGGACCTTGGTAAATTCTAAAGGTGAAAGTGGTAACTAAACCCTGTTAAACTCTAAAGTTGTTTTGCAAGGGAGTGAAATCCAATGCTAGTAAATAGGTCATTAAATTATGTCATCAACAACCAGATCTTGAAAGAATATAGCAAGCTAGCTAGCAGCCATAGCCCTGTAGTCCCCATTGCCTAATGCCCATAATGTTCCATTAATTCTCAACAACCAGATCTTGAAAGAATATAGCACGGTAACCATAGCCCTGTAGTCCAGACTCCCTAGGTACAGAGAAATTAGTTGGATCACCCATGATTAGATTTTTGTAAACTCAACCTTAGTTATAATAAATAATTTTGGGGATTAGTAAATTTTGGTACAATAGATTTTTAATGAGAAATCCGATTGGATCACCCATGATTAGATTTTTGTAAACTCAACCATAGTTATAATAAATAATTTTGGGGATTAGTAAATTCCGGTACAATAGATTTTTACGGTTTAGATTTTTAATGAGAAATCTGATTGGATCACCCATGATTAGAGTTTTGTAAACTCAACCTTAGTTATAATAAATAATTTGTGGGAATAGTACATTCTGGTACAATAGATTTTTACGGTTTGAACTTTTAATTAAACCTCAGAATGACAGGACCCCAATATATTTTAGACATCATATTTGATGTGCAAAAATTTTCACCAACCATAAAATACGTGTTGAAACTTAAAATACGTCTTGTAAGAGGTCAATTTCCAGGCTTGATATTGATCCATACCAAAATTGAGCTAGTTTTTGTGCTATTGTGTTTTAATGAAATGAGATCAACAAGAGTTTGTGCAACTATCAAGGAGAGAAAAGTTGTTATTTTTGACTAGCATTAAATTTGAAGTGTTACCATCATATCACCAATTACAAGACATGTTCCAATAAGTTCTTTAAAATTACAACCAATAGCATTATAGATAAATGCAAATAATTTTTTTGTAATAAATAAAAATTTAATCTCTAAAGTTTCACTTTGTAAAATTAGAATTATTTACTCTATTTGACCAAAGTAATAGGTGACCACTCTATTACCAAATGCTGCATAATAAATGGATAAATTCATTTTTTTTTAACCAAGCAAAGTTCCACCTTGATGTATTTTTTTTTTGTAATATAGTTTGTTTTGAGATAAACCAAAATCTTGTTACATAGTTTGTTAGATAATTCAAAATCTTGTAATATAGTTTGTTTTGAAATAAATCAAAATCTTGTACTATGGTTTGTTTTGAAATAACTCAAAACCTTCTAATATGATTTGTTTTAAAATAAGTCAAAATCTTTAATTGAAATTCTTATAAATAAATAAATGATTTTAAATTTAAATTTAGAAAATAATTATCAATGATAAATGTGTCTTTTATTTTATTATTATTATCATGAAATGTGACTATATACTTTTTAGTGGGATCACTATTTTTAATCACTTGAAATACAATTTTGATGACACTCAATTTATACATTTTAACCACTCAAATTTGCCATTTTAACAACGTTTAGACAAAACTCATGTTTTGATATTTTTAATCTTAATCTAAATCTAATAATACAATTTTTTTAGTGATCTAAAATATGCTTTTAAATACATAAATAAATTCAATACTTTAAAATATCCTTAAGACATTCAAACTATATAAATTATATTAAAATATATTAAAAATTTAACAAAATTTTTAAAATATATATATATATATATATATATATATATATTCAAATTTTTAACAAAATTATATTAAATTTTAAATTTTTTTAAATATATATTTCAACAATTCAAAATATAAAAAATATTAAACTTAAAAATAAAAATTCACCTATGCTATTTTCAAATTCTCATATATGAAAGTCTTGACTTTGGACCTTTTAAAAAAAATTGAAAATTCTTACTTTAATAAATTACAAATAAAAAAAATATACCTGATATTAATGAAAACACTTAAAAGTATGTGTCCAAAGAAGATAAATAATAATAATTTCGTTAAATAATTGAATTAGGCGCCTACCCCAAATTACAAAACATGTGATTCCTTAAAAGTCGTGTAAAGATTAATCTCTGCCAAACACGTGGAAATGAGAGCGAGGCCATCAAAGAAAGTGAGCAACTGAGATGGCCGTCCGATCAGAGGGAGAGTAGGTCAACACCGCATGTCCATACCCTCCTCACATTCAGATATCTGATCTCTGTCATAGTTTCTTGGTCTCTCAAACCCTGGAAGCTTAAATCCCGGTACCCTCGACATCAAATTCACTGGCAATCAATCCATCACTCACATAGTAAGCTCACTCATATACTTCGGCTTCCCTGGCGAAATGCACAACTTGGTCGGGCATACATTGACATTGTTTTTTATGAGGTTCGGTGCTATTGTTTTTTTAATGAAATGAGATTCAGAAGAGTTTGTGCGGGGATTAAGGAGCGACAAGTTAATATGATTTCATTAACATTAAATTTCAAAGTGTTACCATAATATCATGAATTATAAGGCATGCTTCAATAAGATCTTTAAAATTATAACTAATAGCATTATAGATAAATGCTAATATTTTTTTGTAATACATAAAAAATTAATCTTTAAAGTTTAACTTTTTAAAATTGAGAATTATTTACTTTATTTGACTAAAGTAATAGGTGGTCAACTTATTACCAAATGCATAATCCCTGTGGTGGCAGGATGATAAGAATGATAGCTAACTTGAAATTATTTCATTATTCAACATGGAGTAAGGCAAGGAATGTTTTGTAGAATGCTTTGTTGTACCATGGTTAATTAGGTTGATAAGTATTCCGAAGTTGATGAATTAATCATTTTCCTAAATACGATGGATTAGAATTAATGATGCCATCATCAATGGATAATTCTCACACATAACTTGTATATATAAATATCTTGTTTAAATTATGAAATTTACCCAACATGATTAAAAATTTACCGTGCCATTTGCTAAAATGCACCTATCAACATTAACAAAAAAATTGAAAGGATTAAAGAAACATTCTATTCCCATACAAACAAGAGTTGAAAATTAATGTAGAAAAGAGTTGAAAATTAATGTCAAAGGTTTGTTTCATGGTTGTGTGTGTCCTAGATTAGAGTTAGTTCCTATTTTCTAGGAGATGATTTTTATCTCGCTAAATTGAATGTAAACTTATATATTTCTGATTTAATGATTAATGAGATAGAGTGTACTGTGTTAAAAAATGGGAAGAAAAAACTGGAATGAAACTTACACATTGAAAACTAGCAGACAGGTGAGCAAGCTACACCTAGAGACTATCCAAGCAATACACTCTATCTCATTAATCATTAAATCAGAAATATATAATTTTACACTCAATTTTGGGAGATAAAAACCATCTCCTAGAAAATACGAACTAACTCTAATCTAGGACACACACACAACCGTGAAACAAAATTTCTACATTAATTTTCAACTCTCCCTATTAATGGAGAAAAGATTCAGTTGCTGATGCAGGAGCATCCAGCTGAGGGTACCATGGCTAGGGTGTTTGGTCTCAGCTAAGGAGAACATGTTCACATTTATCGTTTGGTTTCATTTAGATTTGTTGGTTAAAACAATATTTAGGAACTTGCATTTTTTTTCAAGTTATTAGTTAAGTGGCATTTAGGAACATCACAGTTAGATGAAGGTTGTTACAACCACACTTCTTTGTTTTTTTATTTAACAGCTGTCTTTCACACACACACACACACACACACACACACACACATATATATATATTCCACAGAGCAAGAAAACCCAAAAACAATTATCAACCATGTAACTACCAGTGTAACTGCGAGCAGTTTTGAGAAACTATCTTGAAACAGTACAAAAGAAAACGTATCATATTTTGTAAGGGGTTCAATACACCAGAGAAGGAATAACATACAAAAAAAAAAAAAAAAATTCAAAAGCCTGAGCATCTGAATCCATCTGTAACAAATGATCTTTCGATTTATTTTTCTTTTCCCTCTAATTACTGTATGTAACAATTAGACAAAACAATGTGTTTCTCTATTTCCAGAAATCTTCCCTAACAGACAGAGATACATTTCCTAAATTCGAACGACTAAACAAGAAGCATTGCATTAACAGAAGAGCCAATTCTGTAGTTCCACCATGAACACAAATCCCAGACACACGGGTGCAAGCAACAACCATGGAATAGTTCTCAACAAACCAACAGTCTCAGTCACTGTAGAATGCATTCACAACAGAGGTGACCCATGTGCATATAATTTCTCTTTCTCTTTATAAACAATATAATGCTGGCATACAAAAAATAATTGTAAAGTGTTTAGACCAACAATAGCAAGGCAGGATGATTCCACCTATAGGAGAAACAAATAGCGAAGCTAGGGTTTGAAACCCTAGACGGCTACAGTACTGTTGAAAAGGAAAAATTACATACAACCGAAGCCCAAAGGTCACTCGACACCAAATAATAGATAGAGGAGATGAAGCTCTCAAGTCCTAGCTTAACAGTGGACCACACCAATGTAGAAATCGAGAAAGGAAGACTACAAAAAAGAAACTGTAGCAAGGAGCGACCCTACTAGAACCATTAGGTAGCAACCGGCTCAGCGACTGAATGTGGAGCTGACCCCAACCTGCCATAGAAAAACAATAGAGGTGTATTAGTAGTCTGCACACCAAGACCCGAAAGGAAAAGTAATGAGCAGTAAAGGAAAGGGCCCATAGACTAACTTATCAGAGGAGCTAACAACGTCGGCAGAATGAATCCACAACTGGGTCACAACCACAAGAGGGAGCCTTGCTCACAAGGAGCGGCTACCCTTAGAACCAAAGAAAAACTGTGAAAATCAAATATAGTGAGGAGAGAAGGACTCACCTTGCCAGTGCCGAGCAAAGCTAAGGATAGGGTCCGTTGTGACTGCAACCTACAAACCACAGAGAATTACCAACAAATCAACCAGAGAAACAACCAAGTGGCTAACCAGAAACTCAACCAAAGAATATATACAGAGAGAGTTAAGATAACAGTAGAAGAGCAACATCCACGAAGAAGAATAATAAGACAACAGAGGAAAAAACAAAACCCTCTCACGAAGCAGATGAAGCCATCAATACAGTGCCCAGGTGAGAAGAACTGGGTAGCAAAGGAGGAAGTGCAAGCGGAGTTACCCAGCCACTAGGCAGAGGAGTCCATAACTAGGTGCGGACAGAGCACCATTGCAATACTTGACACAGTCACAGATAGACTAACGATAAACCCTCACAACAAGCAGAGAGAAGCCAAAGTGCTAAAGTGACGAGTAAACGAGGGTTGGAGCATAGTCGAAGAGTGGGAGGGTGAAACCTGAGGCAAGGACAAGTGTCTCCTCACACCTACCCCGTACTCACTAATTAACTGCGCCATCAAACCGAGAAACAAAAAATATCTATTTGATTATTGATATAATGTTAAGCATGCTTGCGCCGACCATATCTTAGTGCTAATCATAGTTTTAAATTTTTGTTAATCTATGAAGCTCGAAGGGCTGGTCCCATCATATTGTGGTATTAGAGCAGGTTTTGAATTTTCTTAAGAAATGGAAGTTGGAAGACGAGGTCGTGGGAGAGGTGTTCGGAGAGTAGCAGAGGAAGGATTATGGGAAGAGATCAGGATCCTTAATGCTTGTTTAGCGGTAGTAGAAGTAGGAAGGAGAAGGGATCCGGAGGTAGGAGATGACAGCGAAGAAGAAGTTGTAGTTGCGACAGATGGATTGGATGAGGAAGGACCTGAAATCAGGTTGTTGAGGTCAGTCCTATTGGCTAGCAGTAAGCCAAAGCCAGAGATTCCAAATTACGATGGCAGCTTGTCCATAGAAGTTCTGTTGGACTAGATCAGCGAGTTGGACAAATATTTTGAATGTGAAGAGGTCAATGAAGATCGGAGAGTTAAATTTGCTGCAACCAAGCTGAAAGGACACGCAGCCTTGTGGTGGGACAATGTCCAAGCAGAGAGAAGAAGGATGAATAAGTTGCCAATTAAGAAATGGCCGAGAATGGTGGCCAAGATGAAGGGTAGATTTTTTCCTGAAGATTACCAGATTGCCCTGCATCAACAATTGTAGAATTTGAAGCAAAGAGGAATGATGATGAAAGAATATACTGAAGAATTCTACCGGGTGAATTTGAGAGTTGGGTACACAGAAGACACCCCGAAAAAGACAACAAGGTATGTGAATGGCCTAAGGCTAGAAATATTGGATGAGATAAGCATTTTATCCCTAAGGAACATAGAAGAAGCATACCAGAGTGCCATAAAGGTAGAGGAGAAGATCACAAGAAAATAGAATGCCAGGAGAGGATGGGGAACTCGTAGAGGGAGAGGACAATCCTATGGTAGAGGACAAATTTCCAACAATAGTGAAGAGAGCAACAATTCCAAGACTTCAGGGGCAACAGAAAAAAGGAGACAACACTAGAGGAGGAAGGCCATATCAGAGAGGAAGGGGAAATGGCAGAGGTAGGGGAGCTGCCTACCAGTGCTACAAGTGCCACAAGTGGGGGCACAGGTCTTTTGAGTGTCCTGAAGGAGAACAAGCTGGTCCAAGAGGAGCATATGTTGCACAGCCCGAGGAGGCAGAGGCACCACCCTAGGAAGTAGAGAATGTACCGGAAACAGGGGAAGCCTTAATTTTGAATAAAGTACTGCTGAAGCCAGCAAAGGAGATAACTGAACAAACTCAAAGGAAAGCATTATTCCGGACAGTTTGTAAGTCACACGGAAAATGCTACAAACTGGTTATTGACAGTGGGAGTACGAATAATCTGGTTGCCATAGAGATGGTGGAGAAGTTGGGTTTGAAGCAGGTGAAGCACCCCACTCCCTACAAGGTGTCGTGGTTGTGGAAAGGCCATCAACTGTTGGTTGACGAACAGTGTGAAGTTGAGTTTCATATTGGCAACTATAAGGATAAGGTCATTTGTGATATTATGCCTATGGACGTATGTCATATACTGTTAGGAAGGCCATGGCAGTATGATAGGAAGGTAGTTCATGATGGAAAGACAAGCTGTTACAAGTTTTTCAAGGATGGGATTAAACACATGCTTGTACCCATCAAGGAGGAGGAAGCAGCAGAAACTAGCGGAACCAAAGTGTTGTTGGTGGGAGGAAAGGAATTTTTGAACCAGATCGAAGATAGTGAGATAAAATATGTTGTTGTAAGGAGGCCAAAAACAGTGTTGTTGCACACTGAGATTACAGATTTGCCTCGAGAAATTTAGAACATGTTGCAGGAGTTCAATGACATTGTAGTGGACAATCTTCTGGATAAGTTGCCTCCTAAGAGAAGTATCAGTCATCACATAGACTTTATACCCAGAGCTATCCTACCAAACAAGGTAGCATACCGAATGAGTCCTAAGGAAAATGAGGAGATTAGGAAACAGGTACAAGAATTGCTGGATAAAGGGTTGATAAGGGAGAGTTTAAGTCCCTGTGCAGTTCCAACAGTTTTAGCTCCAAAAAAAGGAGGAGAGTGGAGAATGTGCACCGATTCGAGAGCCATCAATAAGATTACCATCAGGTACAGGTTTCCATTACCACGGATGGATGACATGATGGACTGTTTGAGCGGGGCGACATATTTCTTGAAAATCGATCTAGAGAGTGGATACCACCAGATTCGAATAAGGGAAGGAGATGAATGGAAGACAACCTTTAAAACCAATGAAGGATTATATGAGTGGCTGGTGATGCCATTCGGGTTAAGTAATGCCCCTAGTACCTTTATGCGCTTAATGAATGAGATGTTAAAAGAATTCATTGGAAAGTTCATGATTGTATATCTTGATGATATACTGATTTTTAGTAAGACTAGAGGAGAACATTTTCGACACGTTCAAAGTGTGCTGGAGAAGTTACAACAAAAAAATTTCCTGATAAATCTGAAAAAAATGTTCTTTTCTTCAGAAAGAATTAGTTTATTTGGGTTTTGTGATTGCAGAAAATGAGTTGAAGATGGACCTAGAGAAAATTGCAACTATCATTAGCTGGCCATCCCCAAAAAGTCTGTTTGAGGTACGTAGTTTTCATGGGTTGGCAAGTTTTTATCATAAGTTTATAAGGAATTTTGGTGAGATCTGCACACCTATGTTGGACACTATAGAAAAGGAAAGTTAGCCTTTCTGTTGACTGAGGCAACAGAGAAAAGCTTTTAGATGCTGAAGAAGAAGATCACTAAAAGACTAATCCTGAGATTTCCAGATTTTAACAAGCTTTTCCAGGTTCATTGTGATGCCAGTGGTACAGCCATTAGGGCCATACTCAGCCAGGAAGACAAACCTGTTTCTTATTTCAGTGAAAAATTGAACGAAAGTAGGCAGAAGTACTCATCTTACGACAAGGAGTTCTATGTTGTCATCCAAGCATTGAAGCATTGGAGACACTATTTGCTGGGGAATGAATTTGTTTTGTTTTCTAATAATTCTGCATTACAGTACGTTATGCAGTAGCATAAGCTGAACCACAAGCATGCAAAATGGGTTGAGTACTTGTAGAGTTTCATGTTTGTCTTGAAGCATATCAATGGACAGGCCAACAAGGTAGTAGATGCATTGAGCAGAAGAGCTTTTCTCTTACAGGAGAGTACGATACAAGTGTTGGGTTTCGAGCACCTAGTAGACTTGTATCAGATAGATGCAGATTTCAAGGAGGCTTATGAAGCCTGCCAAAATCCTTTGTTGAGGAACAATAGTCCGTGGCTGGAATATAACTTACAGGAGAAGTTGTTGTTTAAAGGGGGACAACTATGCATTCCCGATTGTTCGATGAGGGAGAACATCATCAGGGAGAAGCACAACGGAGGTGTAGCTGGACATTTCGGCATTTATAAGACCTTAGACCAGCTCATCAATTTTTATTACTGGACAATGATGCGAAGGAATGTGCAACGATTTGTAACCAAATGTAAAGTGTGTTAGTTGGCAAAAGGACACAGTCAGAATACGAGACTCTACACACCACTACCTATTCTGAGTAGACCATGGGACTCAGTCAGCTTAGAATTTGTCTTGGTTCTACCAAGAACGCAGCGGGGTCATGATTCTGTGATGGTGGTAGTAGACCGGTTCTCAAAAATGGCACATTTCATCCCTTGTAAAAAAACCAGCGATGCCACTCACGTGGCCCACTTGTTTTTCATGGAGATAGTCAGGCTACACAGCCTGCCTAAGTCCATTGTTTCCGACAGGGACGTGAAATTTACAGGACACTTTTGGCGCACCTTGTGGAAGAATATGGACACATAGTTAAGTTTCAGCTTTGCTTATCACCCACAAACCGACGGGAAAATAGAGGTGGTAAACATGAGCTTGGGAAACCTGCTACGAAGCTTGATCATAGAAAATTCACGGATGTGGGACCGAATACTTGCCTGGGAAAAGTTTGCTTACAACGACTCACTAAATCGCTGCATGGGATACAGTCCTTTTCAGATCTTATATGGCATGCGTCCTCGCAGAGTGCATGAGTTACGAGATCTAGGACAACAGGAAAGATGGAGTGCTAATGGGGAAGATTTCGCCAAAGTAGTAAATAACCTACACGAGCAGGTAAAGATGAAGTTTCAAGATAGCAGTCAAAAGTATAAGCAACGGGCGTATCTGAAACGACGAGAGGTACAATTTAATGTGGGGGATGAATTCCTCACACATTTACGTAGAGAACGGTTTCCTAGGGGTGAATACAACAAACTAAAATACAAAAAGATTGGCCATTGCAAAATTCTGCGTAAAATTTCAGCCAATGCTTATGAATTATAGCTTCCTCTAGGGATAGGCATATCATCCATCTTCAACGTGGCAGACTTGTTTCCATATACTGCCTATCCTGAAGACGACAATACAGCATGGCCTACACGGGACACACAGGAAGGAAGCAAGACTTAGATGAGGAAAATGCCTTCAGCTCAGCCCCTTGAGATCAAGAGGATCCTCAACACTCAGGTGGCCAGGCGAACTCGGCGGAAGGAGTACCTATAGTATCTTGTCAAGTGGAAGAACTGTCCCATTGAGGACAGTTCCTGGCTTGATGTCAAACAAGTACATCGGGCACGCTATTCAGTCGAGGAGCTCATGGACCGGAGCCATGAATTTTTCTTACCCCGGGAGCCTGATGCAGGAGCATCCAGCTGAGGGTACCATGGCTGGGGTGTTTGGTCTCAGCTAAGGAGAACAGGTTCACATTTATTGTTTGGTTTCATTTACATTTGTTGATTAAAACAGTATTTAGGAACTTGCAATTTTTTTCAATTTATTAGTTAAGTGGCATTTAGGAACATCATGGTTAGATGAAGGTTGTTACAGCCACACTTCTTTGTTTTCTTTTTATTTAACAGTTGTCTTTCATATAAAAAATATATATATTCCACAGAGCAAGAAAACCCAAAAACAGTTATCAACCATGTAACTACAGGTGTAACTGCGAGCAGTTTTGAGAAACTGTCTCGAAATAGTACAAAAGAAAACGTATCATATTTTGTAAGGGATTCGATACACCAAAGAAGGAATAACATACAAACAAAAAAAAAGTTCAAAATCCTGAGCATCTGAATCCATCTGTAACAAATGATCTTTCAATTTATTTTTCTTTTCCCTCTAATTATTGTATGTAACAATTAGACAAAACAATCCGTTTCTCTATTCCCAAAAATATTTCCTAACAAACAGAGATACAGTTCCTAAATTTGAACACGAAACAAGAGGCATTGCATTAACAGAAGAGCCAATTCCGTAGTTCCATCAACAACACAAATTCTAGACACACGGGTGCAAGCAATAGCCATGGAAGAGTTCTCAACAAACCAACAGTCTTAGTCACTATAGAAAGAATTCACAACAAAGGTAACCCATGTGCATATAATTTCTCTTTCTCTTTATAAACAATATAATGGTGGCATACAAAATATAATTGTAAAGTGCTTAGACCAACAACAGCAAGGCAGGACGATTCCACCTACAGGAGAAACAAATAGCGAAGCTAGGGTTTGAAACCCTAGACGGCTACAATATTGTTGAAAAGGAAAAATTACATACAACCGAAGCCCAAAGGTTACTCGACAGCAAATAATAGACAGAGGGGCTGAAGCTCTCGAGTCCTAGCCTAACAGTGGACCACACCAATGTAGAAACCGAGAAAGGAAGACTACAAAAAAGAAACTATAGCAAGGAGCGACCCTACCAGAACCATTAGGTAGCAACCGGCTCAACGCCGGCAAAACGAATCCACAACTGGGTCGCAGCCACAAGAGGGAGCCCTACTCACAAGGAGGGGCTACCCTTAGAACCGAAGAAAAACTATGAAAATCAGCTATAGTGAGAAGAGAAGGACTTACCTTGCCAGTGTCGAACGAAGCCGAGGACAGGGTCCGTTGTGACCACAACCTGCAAACCAGAGAGAATTACCAACAGATCAACCAGAGAAACAACCAAGTGGGTAACCAGAAACTCAACCAGAGAATATATATAGAGAGAGTTAAGATAACAGTAGAAAGAGCAGTGTCCACGAAGAATAATAAGCCAATAGAGGAACGAACAAAACCCTCTCATGAAGCCGACGAAGCCATCAATATAGTGCCCAGGTGAGACCAACCAAGTAGCAAAAGAGGAAGTGCAGGCGGAGTTACCCAGCCACCAGGCAGAGGAGTCCATAACCAGGTGTAGATAGAGCACCATTGCAATACTTGACACAATCACAGACAGACTAACGATAAACCCTCACCGCGAGCAGAGAGAAGCCAAAGTGCTAAAGTGACAAGTAAACGAGGGTTGGAGCATAGTCGAAGAGTGGGAGGGTGAAACCCAAGGCAAGGACAAGTGTCCCCTCACACCTATCTCATACTCACTAATTAACTGCGCCATCAAACTGAGAAACAAAAGGTATCTGTTTGATTAATTATATAATGTTAAGCATGTTTGCGCCGACCATATCTTAGTGCTAATCATAGTTTTAAATTATTTTTAATCCGTGAAGCTCGAAGGGCTGGTCCCATCACTTGCACACCTAACAACTCCCTAAACCATTCAAATTTAGTCTTCCCAAAAGGCTTGGTGAAGATATTAACAACATTTTCACAGGTGTTACAATATTCAATAAAAATCTCTTTGGACTGAACATTTTCTTTAACAAAATGAAAATCAGTATCAATATGTTTTGTGTTTTTATGAAAAACAAGGTTATTTTCTAGCTTGATTGAACTTAGGTTCTCGCATATGATCATTGTAGCATCCTTTTGTTCTTCTCCTGCATTATGAAGAAGTCTCCTCAACCAAATTGCTTCACAAGTGGCTAGACATACAACTTGATACTCTGCTTTTGCTGATGATAAATATACATTACTCTTCTTTTTACTGCACCAAGAAATGACCCCAGACCCAATAATGAAAGAATACTATGTTATAGATCTTCTATCGTTCAAATCTCTAACCTAGTCTGAATATGAATAGCCTGACATTTTAACATCAAAATAATTAGTATAATTAATGCAAAAATTTATGATTCCTTGAAGATACCTTAAGACACCTTTTGCCGCCATCCAATGATTTTCAAGAAGTTTTGTCATGAACTAATTCAGCACACTGAATGAATATGCTAAGTCAAGTCTGGTTGTAGTCAAATAAATAAAACTTCCAACGAGTTGTCTACACAATGTAGCATCCACCTCTTTAGAACCATCATCATTATGAAATTTAACATTTTGTTGTATAGGTACTGAAGTAGGTTTACACTGATCCATTATGAATTTCTTCAATAATTCCCTGACATACTTCCCTTGAGTAACAAAAGTCTGGCCAAAGTCCCTGTAGACTTCAAGACCCAAACAATAATGCAGTTCTCCAAGGTCTTTCATTTTTAATACCTATCACATCTGCACTTTAATTTCTTCATCTAATTCATTAGAATTTCCAGTAACAATAAAATCATCAACATATAATGAAATCAACACAATCCGTCCTTTAAATCAAATCTGGTATACATATTTGGATCATTTTTACTTCTCTTATAACCATGTTGTAAGAAGAAAGAGTCTATATTTTAATACCAAGATCTGTGAGCGTGTTTCAATCCATACAATGCCTTCTTTAATTTACACACAAAGTGTTCCTGCCTCTTTTTAATAAACCCTTCTGGTTGTGTTAAATATACCTCTTCTTTCAACTCTCCATTTAGAAAAGAAGATTTCATATATAGCTGGTGTAGGCTCCAATGATACTTAGTAGCTAGAACTATTAACATTCTAATAGTATTTAACTTAGCTACAGGAGAAAAAGTCTTCTCATAATCAATTCCTTCTTTCTATGAGTACCCTTTGGCCACCAACCTAACTTTATACTTGTCCACACTTCTATATGCTTTGAACTTAGGTTTAAATAACCATTTATAACCTATGGGTTCTTTTCCTTTCGGTAGTTCAACTGATTCCAAAGTTTCATTTTTAATTATGGACTCATATTCTTCTTTCATATTTGACCTCCATTCATCATATTGATTTGCTTCATTATAATTCATGGGCTCAACAACATTTAAAATACTAGTCATAAGAGCATAATTTTTGTACCATGCAGGTAAGTGAGTCTGCCTACCTGATCTCCTTGGTAGCGGAATTGCCTCAATTATGTCCGTATTTAATTTTCACCTCTGAATGGGCTTGAACTAATGAATGTATCCACATCGCTAGGTTCCTCTTTTTGTTGTTACTGCTGCTATTGTAAATGAATGACTTTGGCTTCATCATTATTGTCATCAATCAGTAAAGGCATGTGCCACTCCTCATAACTTATGTTTGTATTCCGTTCATTAAATTGTTCATGAAAGATAACATCTTTGCTTACAAACACACGGGACATAATTGAGGAAAGTCTGCTACTAAGGAGATCAAGTCGGCAAACTCACTTACCTGCAAGGTACAAAGATTATGCTTTTATGACTAATATTTTAAATGTTGTTGAGCCCATGAATTATAATGAAGAAAATCAGTGTGATGAATGCAGGTCAGCTATGAAAGAAGAATATGAGTCCATAATTAAAAAAGAAACCTGGGAATTAGTTGAATTGACAAAAGGAAAAGAACCCATAGGTTGTAAATGGTTATTTAAACTGAAGTTCAAAGCAGATGGTAGTGTGGACAAGTATAAAGCTAGGTTGGTGGCCAAAGTGTACTCACAGAAAGAAGGAATTGATTACGATGATAATTTTGTTCCTATACCTAAGTTAAATACCATTAAAATGTTATTAACTCTAGCTACTATCTACCATTAGAGCCTACACCAGCTAGATGTGAAATCTGCTTTTCTAAATGTAGAGTTGAAAGAAGAGGTATCTTTAACACAACCAAAAGGGTTTAATAAAAAGGGGTAGGAACACTTTGCCTATAAATTAAAGAAGGCATTGTATGGATTGAAACAGGCTCCCAGTCTTGGTATGAAAATATATACTCTTTCTTCTTACAACATTTCTATAAGAGAAGTAAAAATGATCGAAATTTGTATAGCATATGTGATTTAAAGGGGAATATTGTGTTGATTTCCTTATATGTTGATGATTTAATTGTTACTAGAAATTCGAATGAATTGGTTGAAGAAATTAAAGTGCAGATGTCACAGATATTCGAAATGAAAGACCTTGGAGAATTGCATTATTATTTCGGTCTTGAAGTTTGGATGGACTCTGGCTAAATTTTTGTTACTCAGGGAAAGTATGTCAGGGAATTATTGAAGAAATTCAAAATGGATCAATGTAAATTTGCTTCATTACCTATACAACAGAATGATGATGGTTCGAAAGAGGTGGATTCCACATTTTATAGACAATTGGTTGGAATTTTATTTATTTGAATACAACCATACCTGACTTAGCATATTTAGTTAATGTGTTGAGTCAATTAATAAAAAAACCTCTTGCAAATCATTGGGTGGCAACAAAAGGTGTCTTGAGGTATCTTCAAGAAACCATAAATTTTGGCATTAAATATACTAATTCCTTTGATTTTAAATGGATAGGCTATTCAAATTTAGATTGGGATGGAGATCTAAACAATAGAAGATCTATACAGTGTATGCTTTCAATATTGGGCCTGGGTTCATTTCTTGGTGCAGTGAAAAGCAGAGTATTGTATCTTTATCTTCAATAGAAGCAAAGTATCAAGTTGTATGTGTAGCCACTTGTGAAGCAATTTGGTTGAGGAGACTCCTTCATGATGCAGGAGAAGAACAAAAGGATGCTACAGTAATCAAATTCGACAACCAAAGTTCAATCAAGCTCGCAAATAATCATGTTTTTCATAAAAACACAAAACATATTGATACTCAATTTCATTTTGTTAGAGAAAAGGTTCAGTCCAAAGAGATTTTTATTGAATATTGTAACACTTGTGAAAATGTTGTTGATATCTTCATGAAGCCTCTTGGGAAGACTAAATTTGAATTGTTTAGGGAGATGTTAGGTGTGCAAGTGAATCCTTTCTCTATTAAGGCGGAGAGTTGAAAATTAATTTATAAAGTTTGTTTTACTTTTGTATGTGTCCTAGATTAGAGTTAGTTCCTATTTTCTAGGAGATGGTTTTTATCTCCCTAAATTGAATGTAAACTTATATATTTCTGCTCACCCTCTATCTCATTAATTATTAAATCAGAAATATATAAATTTACATTCAATTTAGGAAGATAAAAACCATCTCCTAGAAAAAATAACTAAATCTAATCTAGGACACACACAAGTGTGAAACAAACTTTCTACACTAATTTTTAACTCTTGTTTGTATGGGAATAGAATGTTTTTTTAATCCTTTCACTTTTTGTTGATGTTGATAAGTGCCATTTAGCAAATGGCCAGATAAATGTTTGGTAAATTTCACAATTTAAACATGTTTTAAACCAGATATTTATATATACAAATTATGTGTAAGAATTATCCATTAATGTAAATAAGATTCAAAATATGATGACATCTTTAAATCTAATCCATCGTATTTAGAAAAATGATTAATTTATCAACTTCCAGATACTTATCAACGTAATTAACCATGATACAACAAAGCATTCTGCAAAGTATTCATTGCCTTACTCGATGTCGAATAATGAAATAATTTATGTTATTTATCATTCTTATTTCCATGATGATGATGTGAAGCGGATAATGCTAATCATATCATGATAATAATGATGCGATGATTAGTATTTGAAGGCAGGTGTCCATTATTATCGACAGATGTTTATTGCCATTATCACAATAAAAGGGTAAATCTACGTTTGGTCTATTTACAAAAGCAAAAAACTCCATTTATAAAATCACAATAAAGCCATGTAACGTCTATTAAGAAAAGCAAAAGAAAAAATCTCCATCTATAAAAGGAAGTTGTCGTTGGCTTCGATCGTTCCATCTTTAATTGTGTATTTTTTTCAATCCGATCTCGGGTTGATTTCTTTTCTTTCATCTCCATTTTATTCACTTCCACCTCTATTTTATTTGTTTCCAGGTTTCTTTCTTATATTGATTCGTTCAGATTTCTTTCATTTGTTTCCGGGTCTCATTCTTGTATTGGTTCGTTCAGATTTCTTCTTTTCTCCGCCTGTGTAACTGTGGCCAAATTATAGTCAAATCGTATATTTCTCTACTGGTAAACTAGATTTTTAATTTTTGATTTTTTATCTTCTTGATTTCATATCCAAGATCATAACATGGCCAGACAAAAACCTATTGTGCATAGAGTGTATTAAAACAGTAAGGTAATGGAATTCATTTGACATGAAAAAAGTTTAAACACGTAATGTTCTCCTTTTTCTTTCACATCTATTTTTCAAAACTGAGCGGCCCTAATACAAAATTCAGATATTTGTGACATAGCATTTGTTGTGTTGATATTGAATTTATAATTTCGGGTTCCTTCAATTTTTATTTAAATGGGTCATTCTTTATGCCTCTTTGGATTAGGTTGAATAATTTTAAGGATATTAATGTTAATATTTATGAATTCATAATTTTGAATAACTAATTGTTGTTTAGGGAATATAGATTTATGATTTATTTTAACATGCTTAGATATTTTGTGTGTATGGGAAATATGTAATGCAATCAATAACATTTTTCTTAGGGGGAGCGATGATGGAACCTGGTAACTCAGGGGATTGGGGTTAGGGCATTGAGCTTGGTGGACGATCTCGTTCTGTACACAAGGCTTTCTGGTGGGTGCCCTCTTGAACAGTTTATGATTTTTCCTTGGCATCAACCACAGTTTTATCCCGTAACTGTTTGCGGTTTATGTCGGTTAGTGTTTTGGTCTCCCCTAGATGGTTTGCGTTTACCTCTCTGACTGTCCAGCAGGCAGCTGTCAGCTTGGGCCATAGACAGATATGGAGGACAAAACTGCTTATTCCGCGATTCCATCGGAAAACCAGCCGATTTGGATGCAGTCGGGGACCACAGTGGAGGACTTTTTAGATTTCTACCATGAACTAACAGTTGAGGTCGATGCACTTCCTACTCTCTCTTGGCACATTCCTTCCATCTTGGTTCCGGTTGGAGCGGCTGCCATTAGGGATTACATAGGTCCGCCGCTACTCACTGACTCTCAGATGGAGGCTGTGCTTTGGAGTGCCTCGGTGGCTCATATCCTAGGGCCAGACCAAGGTTCCATTCTTATAGAGATAGTGACAGAAAAACCCTTGGAAGAAGGCCCTTTGTCTCAGGTGGGTAGGCTGGACGTACATTCAATGCCGCAGGCCTCGGGGGACCCTTCTACAGGCAATTTCACTGGTATCGGGATCATTTCGGGGCATTTCGACAACCTTGGAGCTAAAGGTCCCGTGACACACAAGGCACCTGCTTCACACGAGGTGGTACAGGAGGATAAATTGGCAGGTGGCACGAGCAGCAAACAGAAAGGGACATTCAGGAGAAGAAAGCGCCTCCCCCTGTGTAGTAACGAAATCTTTCTCAAGCTTGCCGAGGACACGAAGTTCTGTGAAGCCATGGATTCGGCAGAGAAGGTACTGGTGGGGCGTGTGAGGGGCAGACACTACAGTGTGGAGCGGCTCCAAAAATGGACAATGGAGGTTTGGGGTCATCATCTGTCGGAACCTCCAAGGGTACAAACTTTTGTTCGTGGGTGGTTCGCTTTGAGGTTCAAATGTCTTGCCCACACTAACTGGGTTCTCTCCATAATATGGCACATAGACCAAGTTCCTGTCCTTCTCAGAAGATGGACGCCTATGTTTGACCCCGAGCTTGAAAGGGCGGGGGCGGGACTAATTTGGGTTCGCCTCCCTGGTCTTCCCATTCACTTCTGGATTGAGCAAATTTTCAAACAGATAGGGGATGCCATGGGCAAGTTTCTTACCTATGATGACTCTTTTCACTCCATCGGGAGAATGGCATTCACCAGGATCTTAGTTTATTTGGACCTCACAGATGGGCTTCTGGAGTTTATCAACATTTAGTGGAGGGATGTCGCGAGGAGGCAGTTGCTGGATTATGAGGGAGTCCCGTTCAGATGTCATCGCTGCCACAAGGTGGGGCACTTATTCAAAGACTGTCCTCTGAACAAGTGGAATAGCAGACAGTTCGCGAGACAAATCCCTCTGAATGCACCTGAGCGGGAGGCTCAATCACATGAAGACCCTGACGGAGAAGAACAACCTCATGCATCAGTGGATATTCAAAGGATGGCTACTCCACGTTCTGGAGTAACTGCCACTCTTTTGGGACCTGTTTTGAGATCTTCGGCACCTGCTCTCAGCACTCTGAGGAAGCATGGTCGGCCGCCCCATCGTGCCATGCCTTTTGTTCCTAGTTCGGCCGCTGCTGCCTCTGGGGAATCCATCACTTCAGGTATGCAATCCACCCATTTTCCACCCACTCATTGCATTTTTGATGTTCATAATTCTATAGTTGAATAGTTATTGGGTTCGGGTTCTACTTTCTCATTTGAGGCCCCTGTTCATAGTGTTTGCGAATTAAGCCCCCCCCTCTCCACTCTCCCTCCCTCATCCCCTACTATTTTATGCACCCCTCCCCCTCTACCCTCGGTAGCCTTGTCGTCGGCCTTGGTTCCTAGATACATCACTCGGTCTCGCTCGAGAAACATGGCCCCCGATCAGGTGGGTATTGATATCCTCCACCCCCCACCCTCTTTCAAGGCATCCCGAGGCCGCCCCTCTGAATTCAAAATCGGCCAAGCCCAAGCAGATGTTGACATTGCTATGGGAAAGCAATCAACCATTCCTGGGGTTCTTAGAGCAAGAACAACCCCCTCCGAAGCCCCTCCATGAAGATTTTATCCTTTCATTGTAGAGGGCTTGCTAGGCCCGATAAAAAACTAGCACTTCGCCGATTACTTGCTGCGGAAGCTCTGGACATCATTTTCCTTCAGGAGACCCTGGGTCCTGTAAATTACATTACTCGTACTCTTGAACAATTTTTGCTAGGGTGGAGATTTACGGGGTTAGATGCCCATGGTCATTCTGGTGGCCTTACTATGGGCATTAATACTCAGACTATAGAGGAAATTAATGGTTGGGGTGGTCAGGGATTCATAGGAGTCATTGTACACTCTGTGCTACTACAAATCTCCTTCAGGATTGTCAACATATATGGACCTTGCCAGAACTGGCCTGAATTCTGGGATCGATTGCTCAAACTGGAACTATTTTCGGCTAAGAATCTTATAGTTGGAGGGGACCTCAATTTTTCTATAGGCCACGCGGAATCCTGGGGCCACCAAGCGCAAAGGGATTCCCTTTCAGACTATTTCTCTTCCATATTGGATCAACAACATCTCATAGATATTCCAGCCGCAAAACTTCAAGCAACTTGGAGGAACAATAGAGTGGGAGAGAATGGACTAGCTAGAAGGCTGGATAGATTTCTTGTCAAGGAATAGGTCATGGAATTGGGGCTTAACATCCAGCAACGGGTTGGCTTGGGTGGTCTCTCAGACCACCTTCCTATTTTTCTGGAGTTGGATAATGGTAGAGACAGGCCGAAAGGGCCTTTCAAATTCAGTTCTACCTGGCTTAAGGATGCAACATACATCAGCATGATCACCGATTTTTGGAAAAGAAACCCTCCGAGGGAAAGGGGCTCTATTACGGTTGGCTTTATCCACAACCTAGCTGAGTTGAAAAAGATGTCCAAAAAATGGGCTCATCAAAAAAGATTACAGGAGGATCATGAACTGATACAAATTGAGATCGATCTTGGGGTTCTTGAGCAAGAGCAAGGTGGTCTATTTAGATCAAAAGAACATAAACAAAACATCACTACCCTCTACTCAGCTCGTGGAAATATACTCAAGGATAGAGAAGAAAAATGGCGATTGCGGAGCAGAGCCATCTGGGTTCGGGAAGGGGATGCAAATACAAAATTTTATCATAAGTTTGCTAATGGCACGAAAGCTATTAATACTATATGGCAAATGCAGGATGGTCATGGAGGTACAACTAACACTTTCCCTCAGCTTGCCTCACTGGCAAACTCTCATTTCAATTCTGCCTATCGAGACCCCAGGGACACTAATTTAGTAGAAATTATCAGAGTTGCTCAGCTTTTCCCCAGATATGTGGAGCCTGAGGATGAGGAGGAGCTGGCTCGAGAAGTCACCTTGGAAGAGCTGGAGGCCACATTGATATGGTTCAACAAAGACAAAAGCCCTGGACCTGATGGCTGGTCCGTTGAATTTTATTTGACATTCTTTGAAGTGATAGGGTCGGATCTTCTCAGAGTTGTGGAGGAGTCTTGGACCTCGGGGCGCTTGGAAGCTGCCATCACCTCCACATTTATAGCCCTCATTCCGAAGACAGATAATCCTTCCTCTTTTGATGATTTTCGTCCCATTTCGCTTTGTAATTGTTTGTACAAGATTATAGCTAAAATTATTGCTAACTGGGTGAAGCCTATCTTATCAAAGCACATCCTACCTGAACAATTTGCATTCCTGAAGGATAGGCAAATTCATGAGGTGATAGGGACGGCTCAGGAGGTATTACACACTCTCCACTGCAAAAAAGGCAAAGGTATGATTATGAAGGTGGATTTATCTAAAGCTTTTGACAGGGTTAACTGGTTATACTTGAGGATGCTTCTAACCCATCTTGGTTTTCCTTTCTCGTTCATTAAATGGATCATGGGATGCATCACTAACATACCTTTCAGTGTTCTGGTTAACGGTAGTGCTACCCCTTTCTTCACCTCGGCTCGTGGGCTGAGGCAAGGGTGTCCTCTATCACCATTGCTTTTTCTCCTGGTTATGGAAGGATTCAGTAGAATCATATCAGAGGAACATAGGCATGGTAGACTAAGAGGTATAAAGATTACAGAGGATTGCACTCTTACACACCTTCTATTTGTGGATGACGTGCTGGTTTTTCTCAATGGTAGCGTTGGGGACCTAACATCGATCAGAGATATATTTTCCTTATTCCAGAAGGCTACAGGGATGATCATTAATGAAGGAAAATCCACATTGACGGCCACAACTTGCACTCAACACGAAATTCATTATGCTCTCCACAGGTTTCACTTCACGCAGTGGGAATTGGTTGAAGGATTGAAATATCTGGGTTACAAGTTGAAACCAATAAGGTACAAGATTGTGGATTGGACTTGGCTCATTGAAAAGCTGGAGAAAAGGCTCACCATATGGTACCTTAGATTTCTATGTCGTGTTGGCCGTTTGACCCTCATCAAAAGCGTTCTGGAAGGGACCCTTGTTTACTGGATGTCCCTAGCCTGGATTCCTAGAGGCATCCTATCCAGGATTCAAAACATTTGCTGCATATTCTTATAGCGAGGTAAACAGACTGGGAGGATATTCGCTTGGGCTAATTGGGATGCGCTTACACTCCCTAAAAAATGGGGGGCCTGGGGCCTCAAAAATCTGGATGATTTTTCATCTGCGCTGGCAGCGAAGCTAGGATGGCAATTGGTAGCTTCAGACAGTTTATGGACCAGGGTTGCCTACTCGAAATATATAGCACCGACACAAGTAGTGGATTGGATCCGAAGTCCAGTTGGTCCCTACACAGGTATTTCAATTATTTGGAAGGTTGTTCTGAAGGCATTGGAGCCCATCTACTTAGGCATTACTTGGAGGATACATTCGGCGAACAGAGTGTGCATTGGGCTCGATCCGTGGATAGGTTGTGGGGACATGCATAGATTGCCTCCAGCTTTAATAGAACTCTTAAAGGAGCAGAATATAACACACTTTGCCCACATTGCTGACAAACGCAACTCCTCCTTCCTTCAACAGGCATGGAAATCATATTCCCAACTCAATATCCCTCCTCATTGGAGGCAACATTGGAGGGACTTTACACAGGCCCTATTGGAGGCACATATCCGAATCACGGATGGGGAGGATGAGATTATCTGGGCCCTGGCGAAATCTGGGAGATATACACCCAAGGAGGGTTATTTGGTCCTGCCAAATCCACGTAAGCCCCAGGTCATTCTTCATTGGTGGAAACTCCTTTGGAAGCTTAAGGCACCTCCTAGAACCAAAGTTCTTATGTGGTGTATCTTGAAAAACAAAATCCCCACTGGGGATAACTTGTTGAAGAGAGCCTTTTATGGCCCTCACTAGTGTTAGGGAAGGAGAAACTGCTTCCCACATTTTTCTACATTTCCACGTTGTGCGCAGCGCTTGGAATCTGGTGTCTATAGCTATCCCCTCTAATTATAATTGGTTATCAGGCTCTCTGGTTGAAGCCTGGAATCTTTGGTACCATTCTGTCTGGCCTCATAAATTGAGGAACCTCCCCCTGCTATTCTATTGGGCTATCTGGATAGCTCGGAATCAATTGATATTCCATAACACCCCCCCAGATGGTCTAGTTTGGTAGCCATGATCAAAGTGGACTATGACCTTATCCCTGATGACCCTTCCCCCCCTATCCACCACAATATCTCCCGGGAACAGATTGGCCCCAGTAGACCCTCGGCATACTTTGATGGGGCACAAACAACTTTGCAAAGCTTTTAGCAGCTTATCATAGCATTCGTTTTGCTTTGGAGAAGGGATGCAATGCATTACAACTGTTCGGTGACTCTAAGATTGTCTGTGATTGGTTGAATAAAGTATCTTCTTGCAGGACTTTCACATTGAGACACATATTTGATGAGGCTTTAAGATTGATTTCCATAATTGACCATTTTTCATGTAATCTTATATACAGGGAGTGGAACACAGAGGCTGACCGTCTTTCCAAAGGAGGCGTGATCTGGGAGTAGGGAAACTGGCCAATAATCAAACAGATTGATGGGGAACACCACCAGCTCTATCACAGGCCATTTATGGACATTTTGATTTAATGTTTGGACTCTGGAACATATTTTGTACATATATCCTTTGCTGTTTTTGAACTGATATGTGGCCATAGTTTTGGTACTGATCATATTTTTTTGGTATTATCTCCCTGTGTGGAACAAGATAATATATACTTTATTGTTATTTTGTATCATTTTGACTCTTTTTCAGACATTGTCTGGGCTACTCCTTGAGTGGATAAGGTAGCTGATGTTTACTGCCTCTATGGAGACAGTGTTTATCGATAGAATTATCGGAATATGCATATGCATCTACATAATGTAATTTCTTTCACTAACGAAATGACGAATTTTCCATGGGGAAAAATGTAATGCAATCGATATAAAGGAAATGTTAGCTGTCACAAAAAGGTTATTCAAGTACATGCCTTTATCTTTCTCTATGCACATTTAAAATAGGAAAGATTTGCTTGAGTTTTGATTTTGGAATTCAAAACTACAAAATTGTTTACTATCTCGAGTTGAAGAGAATAATAAGTTTCCTATCATAAGGCTATTACATATGACGTCAAATACATTTCGTGAGTTTTATTATATGTTATATGAGATAGAGTTTCAAGAAATAATTGGTTCGTACCAATTAATTTTAATTATAGTATGATGGTAACAGTGGGTTTTTAGTCTTGCCCAATTTGATTTGGCCACTCTAATCATGGTTTCCACTCTAGTTTAATTTGAAGTATCCACTACCACCTTCATATTTAAATAATGTCCATATGTTTTTAGCCATATAAAATAAAATTGAGTGTATTCAATAGGCCTAGTGTTTGAAGGTGTTAATAATACTTGTGTAAGGCAACTAAGTACAACCTTAGACATCACTAAATATTCCACATATTGTCCACTCTACTCCAAACACCTATATTATGATCAAATACTTCCCCACACTTCTCGATTCGACCCTTTGACTCTGTTGAATGCACACTTATCATAGTGAGTTCTCCATTTAAAAAGACTCCATGGCATCATTATCACTCTTGGTTCATAGGAGGTAGAGCCTCCTTCTTGTCTTGTTTAACATCATTTGCTTCTATAACCCGAAGAGAATTTTTATCGTTGTCATGTCCTTCAAACATGTAGATAAGCCCACTAGGATAAACATAACATGCGTAGAAGGATCAAACCATCACCATGTCTTCTTTGTGGTGTCATTTACCCATCATGAAGTCATAGATAAACAAATAATTCATTGATTCACAACAAGAGGGATTCCATCCCCCAAACATATTTAACTTCTTATATACCCAAACACAAAAGAGGGGAATCCCATCGAAAAATTGGGAAATTAAAGGAAATCGATTCCAAGCGCCCTATTGAGGGTCATATAGAGTGAACCCATAGGCATCGGTGCCCTGCCACTTAGAAAACTTCCCTTGAGGAATAGCTTGAATCAAACATATAAATTTCTTGTTAGCCACAAAGATCTTTTTGTCCTCATAGAACAAAGGGATACTCACCATAGGCTCCTAGCTTCTGCAAACAAATTTTAGTTTAATGTTTAAATTGTAAGAGACTATGAGCAAGTTCTTTCGAATGATTTTATCTATAATATTGGGAATAATATCCACTAATACCACTACAATTCCTCAAAATACTCCAAAATAAGCATAAACTAGTTGAGAATTAAATCACAAGCATTAGAAGTTGTTCAACTATTCTAAAATCAAATGAAGGGTATGAGAAAATAAAGATAAAACAATGTGGAATATTGTGCTGAAAATGCTTGAAGGTCTTCTAATAAAAACAAAATAAGGGTATGAAAAAATATGGGAAAAAACTAAAAATATTGTGGTAAAAACACTAGGGAATCTTGTGCTAAAAACCATTGAAGTGTATGAGTGAACATAAATAAAACCACAAAAATATTATGGTAGAAAGGAATTGAGGGTATGAGAGAAGAGTAGACTAAAGAGACTGTGATATACATAAAGTGAAGGGCGGCCATTACAAGAGCATTTGAAGATGGGTTGTCAGATGGAACAATCACATCGACCATTAGTCATCCCCATGATGAATTGGCTTTTCCGCATGTGGTAGTTCACTATTGAAAAATGAATGACAACATAGTGTAGACATGTCACATATTTGTATTGACTCTGGATAGGTGATGAAAGTCCTCGTACCAACTTCCCCTTAAAAACACCTTAAGTGTAATAGTAATAGTAATATGAGGAAATATCAAGTTGTGTTCCATTAATTTGACTTGATTACAAGTGTAATAGCGATAACATCTAAATTTTTTGAATAAATAAATTGTTATTCTATAAATTGAAAATAGGTGGTTGACACTCCAGAGTGAAGTGAGCAGGGATGGAATTTGATAGGTCATAGGTGATTTTCCTTTTCCATCAACATTCTTTTATTGAAATACAACCAAAATTTTGATAGGGTGATTTTCTCCTCAATATAGCCAAAACGTTTTCCTTCCCATCAACGTTCTTTGTGAAAGTGATCAAAACAGGCACTCACAGCTCCAGAAATTATCAAATTTGATTGGTGTTTCAAATTTGAAATTCCTACCTTGTAAGTGAGTCTCATCGCATATTAAAGTTTATCTCACTAATTCTTAAAATTAATGTTTAGGATGTGGATGGATTAAGTTTCTTATGTTTGATGTGCAAAAGGAAGGGATAAGGATTCAGTAGAAAATACAACAAACACCCCGTTGAGTTACTCATATCAAGAAATTAAATATTGAGAGTAAGTGTGGGAGTGTTAGAGAAGTTATCAACAATGGGGACTGGTAATGGTACATCGGTAGTGGCATTGTGGTTAGTGTTACTACTAGTGGGCATACATGTTAATGCTCAAAATTGTGATCATTGCTACACCATGTGTTGCAAAAGGTATGGCTATTGCAGTATTGGCGTTAATTACTATGGAAATAGCTGTAAGGGCAACCCTTATTGCAACTCACCCGAGAGATCTTGAAGTGGTTGAGGGGGAAGCACGGTGACCAAAAATCCCCATAATTTCTTCAATATGACCTTGTGAGTGGAGATTGTAGCTTTTGTTATGGCAAGAGATTTTACACTTAGAACACTTTCATTAAAGTTGCCAATGCCTATTTTGAATTTGGATATGGTAGCATTAGATCCCAATAGATAGAGGAGGAAACCAAAGGTTGCTACAATAGTTAAGATAATACATAATTCATACAATATTATTACACAATAGAGTTGTAATTCAAGAATTGGAGTTGATTGAATTACTTGAGTATAGAAGAATAAATAGACACAAAATGTTGTGGAGAGATCATCTAGAATAATCTTAGAATGTTAATAATAGCCACACTAATTTTAATTCTTATATCTATGCCTAATTATTTCTTAAATTTAGATTTTTCATGCAATACATACAAACTACATTCAAGCTACGTGAATACCCTTAATTATGACTACTAGTCTCTACTAGTCGTAGTTAGGATTACAACCCTTGAACTTAATTCAAAAGGTTGTTTGGTTGTCCTCGGTTCTATATTGTATAAAAATTTCCTTCTTTTTTCCTCCAAACTCTAAATTGTAAATAGGTTTCCTTGTTCCTCAACTTCAACTTTAGTTTGATCTTCTTCTTTGATATTTTTTTTCATTCTTTCTCTAATTCTTTTTCTACATTTGCTTGTACTTTAGTAGTACTAATTAAACATATTTTTCAATATTTGTAACATAAAAAACATCTTCATATTATTTCATCTCCTTTCCTACAATTACAAATTTCCCATACCAAATTTCATCTCTCTCATACCTAGGGTTTGCAAGTTAGTCCCCAGTAAGTGTTAATTTAGATTCATAATCAAATTCAATATTCAGTGTAACCTCATTCATGTCTTCAATAAATTTCGAAGTTGCTGCAAAGGTAGTTCCAATTTCGTTTTCAACTTCAATTTCATTATCCACATTTGTATCTACATAGTGAGCTTCATTTTCTTCACCTTGTTCATGTCTTGAATTTATAAAGTCACATTTTTATTTTGCAATTTTTTCCCAAATTTCTTTGTAGCATTTAAGACAATTACACTTTGCATGTCTTGTATATCTTCTTTTGATTCTCCAAGGTCTTCCATAATGTCTCCTATTATTTATTCAATGTCAAAATCAACTACTTCTTCTATTACAATAACTTGATGATAATTTATGTTACTCCCCCTTTCATTATATTTTATTTCTGGAATATCCCAAACTTCTTTGGACCATGTTGTTGCTGCAATTATTGTTATCCAAACCTTGTTGAGTGACAAACAATGTTTCTAATCCTCATCTTATTTTTTCTAATCTAATATGTCTCCCTCCTATCTTAAATTATAACACCATAAATTACTTGGCCTGAAATTTTTGAAACCCATTCACAATATCTCACAAAATCCCATCTTAATATCCCCAAAATCTTAATTTTTACTTTTAAAAAATAGAATAACATGGAACATAAGAATTCCTAAACAAATACATAATGATGAAAAATGAAAGTGCCTCTTTCTTATTTACCCTTTTTCTTTGTTTCCTTGAATAAACACAACTACCTATCCAGGACTCTTTGAACATGGGGAGCATGAAACTAGCTTATCCCATTCAAATTTTGGGAAGGAGTTCGCCTCCATAAATGAGTGAATGTGTAGATGTCTTTGCACGTAGCTCAATACTTTTACTTCCCTCTAAATAGATGTACACACTCAAGTGATTTAAAGTGTGATTTAAATGTTTTTCCTTGTGACAACATAAACACTCAACAAGGAAAGTAGTCACCTAACCTTCAATAGATATTTTAAATGAGTTTTTTCATTGTAGGTTAACCCATTATTAACACTTTCATCCACCCATACTATCCATGATTAGGGTTTTCTATTTCTTATGATTGGTGCTTTCTATTTCATTACTATAAATTAGGTATATGCTTAATCTTATAGAACTCCTTGTTATCAAAGATTATGACCTCCCCTACATGTGTTGTTTCTTGCATCTAGATATAATATTAGATTTTGATGAATTATTATCTATTTGCAACATTGCATTATCACAAATTAAATGTATACTTCAGGAAAAGGTTAGTTGTTTGAAAAAAATATCATTAACGGATTGACCAACGCGGAGAGCAAGAATTACTAATCGAGAAAATACAACTAATTAAGTTGATCTGTTCCAGAGTATGGAAAAACACAGATTGTCATCCAAGTTTTTGAAAATCCCAAGGAATATGATCATATAATATGAAAATTTAAGAAAATAAATGATATGTTTGTAACCCATCACTGCAACTTGAGGCAAAGCTTCTTGGTTGGTTTTTTCGATGAAGCTTGCTCTAACAATTATTGTGGTTGCAATGCTCTCATCATTTTTGAACCAGGCAGATTCTATCATTTCTAGTGGGAGGGAGGTAGGGGCTCCAACAACGGGGCATAAATTATAGCTTTATGGGGTACTCTCTTCACTGCAGAATGGCTCACATCAACAAATTACAGGTATTTGGGGACTCTAAATGCATCATTGACTAGGTTTCGAGCCTATCTAGTTTCCACCCTCCATTGTTAACAAATTGGATGAAGCGCATAAGATTAGTTGAAGGTAATTTTCACCAAATCACATACAAGAAAATCTACAGGGAACATAATCACATCGCAGACAAGCTTTCAAAAAGAGGAGTTGGGAAAACTCCAGGAGTCATTTTTTATGTTGCATACAATCATGAAACCAGGACTGACACATGCAATATTTCCATCCTTTAGCCTCTGCTTCTTTTCACTAGATAGAGACTACAAATACTGATATTGTTACTAGTTTTCACATTCTGTTTTGGAAAATGTTGGGTATAAAGAAACATGTCCTTTTCTAAGGACTACTTATTAGGCATTATTTTGACAAAGAAAAAATATGTATCTATCTTGGAAATGTTCTGTAAGTTTTCCAAAACATGAGAGATGTATTGATATTTCTATTTACTATATAGCCATGGACATCTTATTGATATATTTGGCAGCCATGAAGAGAAAAAAGATTTGGCAAGAGACATTAGCTCCAGTATTAACAACCAATTGGCCACATATTGTATTATAGTAACCAACTCTGCTATTCATTACAAGAGTTTTTCCAACATTGCATTCTATGTTGTTGATAGCTTTGATTGTCACACCGAAGCCCTACCCAAAGGTTATGGAGGAATGGAAGTTTTTGTTCTGCATCCAAAACCACATGACCATCTTGAACGAGAGGAGGAGATGGTATTATTTGCATGAGGAGTGGCGTACCAACTTAACTACATAGGGTCGCACCCATGGTAGCTCTTCCTGCTCGCACATGGCCACAAGGTGTAACTCAGGTCAGATTAGTTTGATGAAGGATTTATCTCATTGATGTAGCACAACGTTGACATGATGGAATAATTAATTTTTTGTCCATCACAATGACAAAGAAGGCACCGAGCTCTCTCTTTTGGTCATCGTTGGTGTTAAAATAAGCTGATTACTCACGCATGAAGAGTTCGCTAAATTTAGAGAGTCAAGTTAAGTCAAGTCAAGTCAAATTAATTCATAGTCGAATTTAGTGTGTGATTGCATGTAAAGTTATTTTAGGTGAGTTGTTAGTCAAAAAAGGTTTAAATACCCCTCTCCGGGTTCAATGTAATAATTGTTTTTTGAGATCAATAAAAGAGTCGTAACTCATGTTATCATGTGTCATTTATTTGTGTTATTTTGTGCCTTTCTTGATCTGCCTTTCTAAATAATTTCGTTAAATATTTCAATTAGGCGGCTCCTCCAAATTACAAGAGCTTCAAATAATGTGATTGCTTAAAAGTTGTGTAAAGCTTAACCTCTGCGAAACACGTGGAAATGAGATCGAGGCCGTCAAAGAAAGTGAGCAGCTGAGAGGGCCATTTGATCAGAGGGAGAGTAGGTCAACACTGCATATCCTAAACCCTCCTCACATTTGAAGATCTGATCTCTGCCATAGTTTCTTGGTCTCTCAACCCCTGAGGCCTAAATCCCAGTGCCCTCCGCATCAAATTCACAGGTAATCAATCCATCACTCACATATTAAGGTCACCCATATACTTAGGTTCCCCATGAAATGCACAGCTTGGTCGGGCATACATTTCAAGAATGACATTTTTTTTTATGAAAATCGAAATGAACGAGCTTTGGTGCTATTTTTTTTTAATGAAATGATATTTGCAAGAGTTTGTGCAGTTATCAAGGAGAGAAAAATTAATATGATTTGACTAGCATTAAATTTCAAGTGTTACTATCATATCAAGAAGAATTACAAGGTATGTTTTAATAAAATCTTTAAAATTACAACCAATAGTATTATAGATAAATGTTAATATTTTTTTTGTAATAAATAAAAAATCAATCTTTAAAGTTTTACTTTGTAAAATTGAGAATTATTTATTTTATTTGACCAAAGTAATAGTTGGTCAACCTATTACCAAATGCATAATACTCGCAAGCAAAATAAGAATGATAAATAGCTTGAAATTATTTCATTATTCCACATGGAGTAAGGCAAGGAATACTTTTTAAAATGCTTTGTTGTACCATGGTTAATTACGTTGATAAGTATCCTCAATTTCATAAATTAATCATTTTCCTAAATACAATGGATTAGAATTAAAGATGTCATCATATTCCTAG
Source organism: Pinus tabuliformis (assembly GCA_031772625.1). Taxonomy (NCBI): domain Eukaryota; kingdom Viridiplantae; phylum Streptophyta; class Pinopsida; order Pinales; family Pinaceae; genus Pinus; species Pinus tabuliformis. Next base: position 801,816,203 of record CM062818.1, on the reverse strand, counting down.
TCTCATTTATATCAATGGATAAGTCTCACACATAACCTGTATATATAAATATGTTGTTTAAAACATGTTTAAATTATGAAATTTACCGAACATGATCAAAAATTTACCTTGCTATTTGCTAAATGGCGCCTTTAAACATTATCAAAAAGTGAAAGGATTAAAGAAATGTTCTATTCCCATATAATAAGACTTGAAAATTAATGTAGAAAGTTTGTTTCATAGTTGTGTGTGTCCTAGATTAGAGTTAGTTCCTATTTTCTGGGAGATGATTTTTATCTCCCTAAATTGAATGTAAACTTATATATTTCTGATTTAATGATTAATGAGATAGAGTGTACTGTGTTAAAAAATGAAAGACAAAACTAGAATGAAATTTACACATTGAAGACTAGCAGCTCACAGGTGAGAAAGCTACACCCGGATACTGCCCAAGAAATACGCTCTATCTCATTAATCATTATATCATAAATATATAAGTTTACATTCAATTTAGGGAGATAAAAACCATATCCTAGAAAATACAAACTAACTCTAATCCAAGACACACACACAACTGTGAAACAAATTTTCTACATTAATTTTCAACTCTCCTCGTTAATGGAGAAAAGATTTACTTGCACACCTAACATCTCCCTAAACAATTCAAATTTAGTCTTCCCAACAAGCTTGGAGAAGATATCAACAACATTTTCACAGGTGTTACAATATTCAATAAATATCTCTTTGGACTGAGCCTTTTCTTTAACAAAATGAAATTGAGTAAAATATGTTTTGTGTTTTTATGAAAAACATGATTATTTTCCAGCTTGATTGAACTTTGGTTGTTGCATTTGATCACTGTAGCATCCTTTTGTTCTTTTCCTACGTCATGAAGGAGTCTCCTCAACCAAATTGCTTCACAACTGGATGCACATACAATTTGATACTCTGCTTCTACTGATGATAAAGATACAATACCCTGCTTATATTGCACCAAGAAATGACCCCAGACCCAATATTGAAAGAATACCTTGTTATATATCTTCTATCTTTCAGATCTCCACCCCAATTTGAATCTGAATAACCTGCCAGTTTAACATCAAAAGAATTAATATATTTAATGCAAAAATTTATGGTTCCTTGAAGATACCTTAAAACACCTTTTGCTGCCACCCAATGGTTTTCAAGAAGTTTTTTCATGAACTGGCTCAACACACTAACTGAATATTCTAAGTCAGGTCTGATTGTAGTCAAATAAATCAAAAATTTCCAACCAATTTTCTATACAATGTAGCATCCACCTCTTTAGAACCATCATCATTCTGAAATTTAACATTATGTCATATAGGTACTGAAGCATCTTTACACTAATCCATTATGAATTTCTTTGATAATTCCCTGACATACTTCCCTTGAGTAACAAAAGTCTAGCCATAATCACTCCAGACTTCAAGACCCAAATGATAATGCAGTTATCCAATATCTTTCATTTCGAATACATGTGACATCTGCACTTTAATTTCTTCAACCAATTCATTAGAATTTCCAGTAACAATCAAATCATCAACATATAAGCAAAGAAACACAATCTGCCCCTTTAAATCAAATATGGTATACATATTTGGATCTTATTTACTTCTCTTATAACCATGTTGTAAGAAGAAAGAGTCTATATTTTCATACCAAGATCTGGGAGCCTCTTTCAATCCATACAATGCCTTCTTTAATTTACAAACGAAGTGTTCTTTCCCTTTTTTAATAAAACCTTCTGGTTGTGTTAAATATACCTCTTCTTTCAACTCTCCATTTAGAAAAGCAGATTTCACATCTAGCTGGTGTAGGCTCCAATGGTACTTAGTAGCTAGAGCTATTAACGTTCTAATAGTATTTAACTTAGCTACAGGAGCAAAAGTCTCCTCATAATTAATTGCTTCTTTCTGTGAGTACCCTTTGGCCAGCAACCTAACTTTATACTTGTCCACACTACCATATGCTTTGAAATTAGGTTTAAATAACCATTTACAACCTATGGGTTCCTTTCCTTTTGGCAGCTCAACTAATTCCCAAGTTTCATTTTTAATTATGGACTCATATTCTTCTCTCATAGTTGATCTCCATTCATCATATTGATTTTCTTCATTATAATTCATGGGCTCAACATCATTTAAAATACTCGTCATTAGAGCATAGTTTTTGTACCTTGCAGGTAAGTGCATCTGCTTAATTGATCTTCTTGGTAGCGGACTTGCCTCTATTCTGTCCTGTGTGATTTCCTACTCACCTCTGAATGGACTTCAACTGTTGAATGTATCCACATCGCTAAGTTCTTATTTTTGTTACTACTGTTGCTGTTGTAAATCTCTGTCTTTGGCTTCATCATTATTGTCATCAATTAGTAAAGGCATGTGCCACTCCTCATAATTTCTGTCCTTATTTCCTTCATCAACTTGTTCATGAAATCTAACATCTCTACTCGCAAACGCACATGACAGAATTGAGGCAAGTCCACTACCAAGGAGATGAGGTAGGCGAACTCACTTACCTGCAAGGTACAAAGCTTATGCTCTTATGACTAGTATTTTAAATGTTGTTGAGCTAATGAATTATAATGAAGAAAATTATTATGATGAATGGAGGTCAGCAATGAAAGAAGAATATGAGTCCATAATTAAAAATGAAACTTGGGAATTAGTTGAATTCCCAAAAGGAAAAGAACCCATTGGTTGTAAATGGTTATTTAAACCTAAGTTCAAAGTATATGGTAGTGTGGAAAAGTATAAAGCTAGGTTGGTGGCCAAAGGGTACTCACAAAAAGAAATAATTGATTATGAGGATACTTTTGCTCCTATAGCTAAGTTAAATACCATTAAAATGTTAATAGCTTTAGCTAGTAAGTACCATTGGAGCCCACACCAGCTAGATGTGAAATCTACTTTTCTAAATGGAGAGTTGAAAGAAGAGGTATATTTAGTACAATCAGAAGGGTTCAATAAAAAGGGGTAGGAACACTTTTCCTGTAAATTAAAGAAGACATTGTATGGATTGAAATAGACTCCTAGATCTTGGTATGAAAAGGGAGACTCTTTCTTCTTACAACATGGTTATAAGAGAAGTAAAAGTGATCCAAATTTGTATAGCAGATTTGACTTAAAGGGGCAGATTGTGTTGATTTCATTATGTGTTGATGATTTGATTGTTACTAGAAATTCTAATGAATTGGTTGAAGAAATTAAATTGCAGATGTCACAGGTATTCAAAATGAAAGACCTTGGAGAACTACATTATTGTTTGGGTCTTGAAGTTTGGAGGGACTCTCGCTAGACTTTTGTTACTCAAGGGAAGTATGTAGGGGAATTATTGAAGAAATTAAAAATGGATTAGTGTAAAGTTGCTTCAGTACCTATACAACAAAATGTTAAATTTCATAATGATGATGGTTCTAAAGAGGTGGATACTACATTGTACAGACAACTGGTTGGAAGTTTGATTTATTTGACTATAGCTAGACCTGACTTAGCATATTTAGTTAATGTGTTGAGTTAGTTCATGAACAAACCTCTTGAAAATCATTGGGTGACAACAAAAGGTGTCTTAAGGTATCTTCAAGGAACCTTAAATTTTGATGTTAAATATATTAATTCTTTTGATGTTGATAGGTTATTCAGATTCAGATTGGGTTGGAGATCTGAACAATAGAAGATCTATAACAGAGTATGCTTTCAATATTAGGTTTGGGGTCATTTCTTGGTGTGATAAAAAACGGAATATTGTATATTTATCATCAGTAGAAGCATAGTATCAAGTTGTATGTGCAGCCACTTGTGAAGACCCTTAATTATGATTACTAGTCTCTACTAGTCATAGTTAGGATTACAACACTTAAAATTAATTCAAAAGGTTGTTTGGTTGTCCTCAGTTCTATATTGTATAAACATTTTCTTCTTTTTTCCTCCAAACTCTAAATTGTGCATAGGTTTTCTTGTTCCTCAACTTCAACTTTACTTCGATCTTCTTCTTTGATATTTTTTTCATTCTTCTCTAATTCTTTTTCTACATTTTCTTGTACTTTAGTAGTACTAATTAAACATATTTTTCAATCTTTGTAACCTCAAAAACATCTTCATATTATTTCATCTCCTTTTCTACAGTTACAACTTTACCATACCAAATTTCATCTCCCTCATACCTAGGGTTTGCAAGCTAGTCCCCATTAAGTGTTAATTTAACTTCATAATCAAATTCAATATTCATTGTAACCTCATTCACGTCTTCAATAAATTTCGAATTTGCTGCAACGGTAGTTCCAATTTCGTCTTCAACTTAAATTTCATCATCCACATTTGTATCTACATAGTAAGCTTCACTTTCTTCACCACGTTCATGTCTTGAATTTCTTATAAAGTCACATTTTTATTTTGCAATATTTTCCCAATTTCTTTGTAGCATTTAGGACAATTACACTTTGCATGTCTTGTATATCTTCTTTTGGTTTTTCAAGGTCTTCCATAATGTCTCCTATTATTTATTCAATGTCAAAATCAACTACTTCTTCTATTACGATAGCTTGATGATAATTTATGTTACTCCCCCTTTCATTATATTTTATTTCTAGGATATCCCAAACTTCTTTGGACCATGTTGTTGCTTCAATTATACTCATAACATTGTCATCCAAACCTTGTTGAATAACAAAAAATGTTTCTAATCATCATTTTATTTTTTATAATCTAATATGTCTCCCTCATGTCTTAAATTATAACACCATAAACTACTTGGCTTGAAATTTTTGAAACCCATTCAACACAATATCTCACAAATCCCATCTTAATATCCCCAAAATCTTAATTTTTACTTTTAAAAAATAGAATACCATGGAACATAAGAATTCCTAAACAAATACATAATGATGAAAAATGAAAGTGCCTCTTTCTTATTTACCCTTTTTCTTTGTTTCCTTGAATAAACACAACTACCTATCCAGGACTCTTTGGCGTGAGCTACTCGGGCCATTGGAACATGGGGAGCATGAAACCAGCTTATCCCATTCACATTCTGGGAAGGAGTTCACCTCCATAAATGAGTGAATGTGTAGAGGTCTTTGCACGTAGCTCAATCCTTTTACTTCCCTCTAAACAGATGTACACACTCGAGTGATTTAAAGTGTGATTTAAATGTTTTTCCTTGTGACAACATAAACACTCAACAAGGAAAGTAGTCACCTAACCTTCCATAGATATTTTAAATGAGTTTTTTTGTTGCAGGTTAACCCATTATTAATACTTTCATCCACCCATACTATCCATGATTGGGGTTTTCTATTTCTTATGATTGGTGCTTTCTATTTCATTACTATAAATGAGGCACATGTTTAATCTCGCAGAACTCCTTGTTATCAAAGATTAGGACCTCCCCTAGATGTGTTGTTTCTTGCATCTGGATATAATATCAGATTATGATGAATTATTATCTATTTGCAACATTGCATTCTCACAAATTAAATGTATACTTCAGGAAAAGGTTAGCTGTTTGAAAAAAAATATCATTAACAGATTGACCAATGCAGAGAGAAAGAATTACTAATCGAAAAAATACAAAAAATTAAGTTGATGTGTTCCAAAGAATGGAGAAACATGGATTGTCATCCAAGTTTTTGAAAATTCCAAGGAATATGATCATATAATATGAAAATTTAAGAAAATAAATGATATGTTTGTAACCCCTCACTGCAACTTGAGGTAATGTTTCGCGGTTGGTTTTTTCGATGGAGCTTTCTTCTCTAACAATTATTGTGGTTGTGATGCTCTCATCATTTCTGAACCAGGCACATTCTATCATTTCTAGTGGGAGGGTGGCATGAGCTCCAACAACAGGGCATAAATTATAGCTTTATGGGGTACTCTCTTCGTTGCAAAATAGCTCACATCAAAAAATTACAAGTATTCGGTGACTCTAAATGCATCATTGACTGGGTTTCGGGCCTATCTAGTTTCTACCCTCCATTGTTAACAAATTGGATGAAGCACATAAGATTATTTGAAGGTAATTTTCACCAAATCACATACAAGAAAATCTACAGGGAACATAATCACATCGCAAACAAGCTTTCGAAAAGAGGAGTTGGGAAAACTCAAGGAGTCATTTTCTATGTTGCATACAATCATGAAACTAGGACTGACACATGCAATATTTCCATCCTTTAGCCTCTGCTTCTTTCAACTAGATAGTGTTGGTAGAATAGGAGAAATAATAGGAAAGAATTACACACATTCAGTTATATATTAACCAAGAAAACACCATAACTAACTGGAAACCAAACAAACAAATAGACACAGAGGATTTACGTGGTAAAACCTCGACAAGGTGTCAAGGAAACATCCACGGGGCAAGGGATTGGAATTTATTAATTCAACAATGATTCTCCATGATTACATTTCTCGGGCATTCACCAGTTTTATACCAGCCACATCCGTTACATAACTAACATTTCGATATAGAACTGACTAGTTACATTTTACCCAAAATTACATAATTCGTTGTCAAACTAACAAACTCCACCTTGACAACAATTTTCCTAATCCCTTGCCCATGCGCATTCATCAATGTGCTTGGTTCTGTTGTGATACGTAGGGTTTGTAGCCAGGTGAATAGCACTTTGACTGTCACAAAGTACATTCACTTTCTCCTGCATTCTTCCAATTTCATCGAGCAGACCTTTAACTAGATTGCTTCTTTACTGGCATCTGAAGCAGCTATATATTCAGCTTCGGTAGTGGACAACACAACTGTTTCTTGAAGCTTTGACATCCAACTAATTGCTCCACCTGCAAGAGTAAAGACATAACCTGTAGTAGATCTTCATTTGTCCAAATCACCTGCATAGTCAACATCTACATATCCGCAGACTGATCCTTCACTACCATTAAAGACGATGCAATGGTCACTTGTGCCTCTTAAATATCGAAGCACCCATTTCACTGCTTGCCAATGTTCTTTACATGGATTTTCCATGAATCTGCTGACAACTCCAACTGCATGTGAAATGTCAGGTCTTGTAGATACCATCGCATATATTAAGTTGCCTACAGCGTTTGCATATGGTACATGAGACATATACTGCTTTTCTTCATTAGCTCTAGGACTCAAAACTAAAGAAAGCTTAAATGGGAAGCTAGTGGAACATTAACAGGTTTCACATTGTTCATAGAGAACTTTTCAAGTACTTTCTCCACATACTTCTGCTGTGATAACAAAATCTTACCATTTTTCCTGTCTCTGTGTATCTCCATGCCCAAGATATGTTTTGCCACTCCAAGATCCTTCATATCAAACGTCCTAGAGAGTTGAGCCTTTAACCTATTGATCTCTTCCATGCTTTTGCTTGCAATAAGCATATCTTCAACATACAAAGCTAAGATAATAAATATGTCATTGAAACTTTTGAAGTATACACAATGATCATACTCACTTCTTATAAAGTTCTGGCTCACCATGAAGGAACCAAACTTCTTGTACCATTGTCTGGGAGACTGCCTCAGACCATACATTGATTTCCTGAGCTTGCAAACTAATCTTCTGCTGTGACCTTGTACAAAACCTTCTGGTTGTTCCATATATATCTCTTCATTCAAATCACCATGTAGAAAAGCTGTTTTAACATCTAACAGTTCTAACTCAAGATTAAGTAACAGAGTTAGTGCCAACACAGTACGAATTGAAACAAGTTTTACAACTGGAGAAAAAATCTCATGAAAGTCTATACCTTCAACCTGAGAATACCCTTTTGCTACCAGTCTCACCTTATACCTTTTGATACTTCCATCAACTTTCCGTTTCAGCTTGAAGACCCATTTGCATCCAACAACACTTCTCCCTTCAGGAAGCTCTACAAGATCGCAGGTATTGTTCTTGGCTAAGGAGTCCATTTCTTATTCCATAGCTGTTTTCCATTTTTCGCTATATGTATCATCTACTGCTTACTGATAACAAGAAGGTTCCCCATCTTCAGTAATCAAAGAAAAAGATGAAGCAGAATCTTCATACCTTTTGGGAGTTTTCCTTTCCCTTGTAGACCTTCTTAGAGCGGCTGGTTGCTGAACTGGTTTAGAAACTTGCACTGGTTCAGAAGCTTCAACGGCTTCCTTTGTGTCTTCAATACCTTTTTCTCCAAAAGTCTCTCCTTCCTTTCGGCTATCACCAAAAGGTCTAGCCTCCAACTGAACTTGTTGATTTGGCGATACTTGTTCCTGTTCAATTCTTTCAACATTTGATTTTAAAAAGAGAGGATTCATCAAATGTTACATCTCTACTAATGACTATCTTTCGCAATGTAGGATCCCAAAACCTATATCCTTTCACTGCATAGTCATACCCAACAAAGACATAACATTTCGACTTTGGATCTAATTTTGAACGTTGATTTTTCGGAATAAGAGAATAAGCATCACAACCAAATGTCCTCAAATGTGAATAGTCACAAGACTAACCTGTCCAAACTTCTTCAGGAATTTTACAATCAATTGCTACTGAAGGTGATCTGTTAACTAAATAACAAGCATTAGATATTGGTTCTGCCCACAACTCCTTTTGCAGGTTAGCATCGCTGATCATGCGTCTGGCTCTTTCCATAAGAGTCCAATTGATACGCTCAGTAACACCATTTTGTTGAGGAGTATAAACAATAGTTTTGTGTCTAATAATTCCCTCATCCTTATAGTATTGTTTAAATTCAACTGAAGTGAACTCACCACCATTGTTAGTTCTTAAACATTTAATAGATTTGCCTGTTCTTTTCTCTACCATTAATTTAAATTGTTTAAACACATTTAATACATCAGCTTTCCTTTTTAGCATATAGACCCAAACTTTATGGGAGTAATCATCAATAAACGTTAAAAAATACAGTGCACCTCCATATGACACAACAGGGGATGGTCCCAAAAAATCAGAATGAATATAGTCTAAAACATCTTTACTATTATGATTTCCAACTTTAAATCTCTGTTTACACTGTTTTCCATACACACAATGTTCACAGAAATCTAACCTCAAGGATTTCAGATCGGGAAGAGATTTACGTTTCATCAGAATCTGAAGACCTTTCTCGCTCATATGACCCAATCGCTGATGCCATAGACAAGTACCTGCTTCTTCCTTTTCTGACGCAACCGCTGCTTCACTGACCTAAGTACTTCCTTTTAACCTGTAAAGATTTACGACCTTTTCTACCTTCATAACCACAAGGGCTCCTTTAAATACTTTCAAGGCGCCATCCTGACCTGTAAACTTATAACCATCTGAATCCAACACTCCCAAAGAAATCAAATTTTTCTTCAAATCAGGTACATGTCTAACACTAGTTAATGTTCTAACTGTGTTATCATACATCTTAATCCTGATATCTCCCATCCCAACAGTCTGACATGACACATTGTTACCCATAAACACAGAACTATTGTTTACATTTTTATACAAAGTAAACCAATTTCTATGTGGGCACATGTGATATGAAGCACCAGAGTCTAACAGCCAACTATCTAAACCCTGAGAGACACTACATTCAAGTGAACTTTCATCTATCATACATAATTCTTCAGCAGATAAAACTTCGTCTACCATACCTGAATCGACCTGATTCGTTTCCTTCTTCTGGTTTTCGGATTCCTTCCGTTTCCAATAGTCTTTCTGCAAGTGTCCAATTTTATTGCAGTTCCAACATTTTCCTTACACTTCTTTCCCTTCGATTTCGATCTGGAAGACCCCCTTGGTTTTTCTCCTCTTTCCTTTGAGCGTCCTCTAGCTACCATGGCTTCTAATGCAACTGTTTCAGTACTGGATTTCCTTCATACTTCTTCAGACAGGAGAGCTACAACGACTGATTCAAACTTCAAAGAATCAGCAGTGCTCAAGCTGATTGAAGTTACGAAGCGATCCCATGATTCAGGGAGAGAACACAACAAGGTTATAGCTTTATCTTCTTCCTGTATTTTAACTTCCATATCTGTTAATTAACATATAAGTGTATTAAAAACATTCAAATGTTTTGCAACGTTTGAACCTTCTTTCATTCGAAGACTATATAACTGTCTTTTCAGATAAATTCTGTTGGTTAATGACTTTGTCATATAGAGTTTTTCAAGTTTTTCCCAGAATCCTGAAGCTGTAGTCTCTTCAACAATATTGAAGAGAACTTCATCCGCTAGGCATAACCGGATGGTACTGAGGCTCGGGCATCCAAGTCCTCCCAGTCTGAAGTAGTCATGGTTGCAGGTTTCTTAGTTGCCCCATCTAATGCCTTGTGCAACCCTTGTTGCACGAGCAGATCCCTAACCTTCAGTTTCCAAAGAGCAAAATTGCTCTTTCTGGTGAATTTCTCCACCTCGAATTTCGCATTCAACATCTTGGCCATTTTTCCTCCTTCCTAGGGTTTCAGTCTTTCTAGGGTTTATATATATTATATATAATTTTTGTTTGTCTTTCTCAAAGAAAACTTTAAAAAAATAAATAATTCCCTAATTCAACATATTTTTAATTTCAAATCCTTTGTTTCCTTTCACCAATTTATGGAAGAAACCCTTTCTTTTTCTTCAAATTGAATGAAATATTTCCTTCAATTTACTCACATCCACCCTTTATTTTCAGAATCTAAAAAAACTTTATTTTCATAACTTTCTGAAAAAAAATTATGAGACAAAATTTATTTCAAAAAATACCCAAATCCACCTTTGCTGAACAGGTTCTGGCAGCACGCAGGGTAGAGGGTCTTCCTCTTCGCTGGACAACAGCTCTGGCCTCTTCCACGCAGGTCTGGCAACTAATTTTCCTTGCACGCAAACACGCAGAACAGAGGGTCTTCCTCTGCGCTGGACAACAGCTCTGGCCTCAGCAATACGCAGAACGGAGGGTCTTCTTCTTCACATAGATCAGCAATATGCAGAACAAAGGGTCTTCCTCTTCACTCTGCAGGTCTGACAACTACAACAGCAGAGGGTTTGGCAGCACGCTAGTCTAGCAATGTCCTCTCACACAGGTTCCACATAGTTTTGTAAAAAAAACTTCACGCAGGCTCCAGATCTTCACCCAGGCTCTGTATTCCAAAAAATTGGCCTCACGCAGCCTCTCACACGGCCTCTCACACAGGCAGATTCCAGTCTGGATTCTTCCCCTGCAATCTTCACGGGCATTACAATGGTTCTGGAACAGGCCTTCTTGCTCCACGCAGGTTCTGGACATATAGACAGGACCAGCAACGAGAAGCAACGATGGTCCACACAGAGAGCACTCAAAATAGGGTTTGGCCTCCCTCAACTCAACGGCTCTGGCTTCCTTGATGGCAACGCAGAGAGCACTCCTCCTTGTACACCATTCTACACAGATACCACCCTCCTCTCGATAGTTCTGGACAGAGTGATAACACGCAGCAGTCGTCCACTGAAACAAATGACCCAGCCAGCCTTCCTATGCAGCGTCTCTTCAACTTAACTCACGCTTTGATACCACTTGTGGTAGAATAGGAGAAATAATAGGAAAGAATTACACACATTCAGTTATATATTGACCAAGAAAACACCATAACTAATTGGAAACCAAGCACATAAATAGACACACAAGATTTATGTGGTAAAACCTCGACAGGGTGTCAAGGAAACATCCACGGGGCAAGGGATTGGAATTTATTAATTCAAAAATGATTCTCCATGATTACATTTCTCGGGCATTCACCAGTTTTGTACTAGCCACCTCCGTTACATAACTAACATTTCGGTATAGAATTGACTAGTTACATTTTACCCAAAATTACATAACTCGTTGTCAAACTAACAGATAGAGACTACAAATACTGATATTATTACTAGTTTTCACATTCTGTTTTGGAAAATGTTGGGTATAAAGGAACATGTCCTTTTCTAAGGACTACTTATTAGGAATTATTTTGACAAAGAAGAAATATGTATCTATCTTGGAACTATTCTGTATGTTTTCCAAAACACAAGAGATGCATTGCAATTTCTATTTACTGTATAGCCATGGGAATCTTATTGATATATTTGGCAGCAATGAAGAGAAAAAAGATTTGGCAGGAGACATTAGCTTCGGTATTGACAGCCAATTGGCCACATATTTTATTATACTAACCAACTCTACTATTCACTACAAGAGTGTTTCCAACATTGCATTCTATGTCGTTGATGGCTTTGATTGTCACACTGAAGCCCTGCCTAGAGGTTATGGAGGAATGGAAGTTGTTGTTCTGCATCCAAAACCAAATGACCATCTTGAACGAGATGGTGGAGACTTGCCCCACAACTTCTGGGTTTTTGATCCCATTGAAACCAATGTTCTTCCCGGCTACACCATAATTATAATTCCTGCATTCATTAACAATTCAACAGTCGATCTGAGCCTCTTTCACCATTACAGATGAGAGGAGGAGATGGTATTACTTGCATGAGGAGTGATATGCCAACTTAACTACAGAGGGTCATACCATGGTATCTCTTCCTACTCACACATGGCCACGAGGTGTAACTCAAGTCAGAGTAGTTTGACGAAGAATTTCTCTCATTGATGTGGCACAACCTTGACATGACGGAAGAATTAATTTTTTGTGTGTCACATTAACGAAGAAGGCACCAAGCTCTCTCTTCTGGTCATTGTTGGTGTTAAAATAAGCTAATTACTCATGTATGAAGAGTTGGCTGAACTTAGAGAGTCAATTCAAGTCAAGTCCAATTAAGTCATAGTCGAATTTAGTGTGTGATTGCATGTAAAGTTATTTTAGGTGAGTTGTTAGTCGAAAAAGGTTTAAATACCCCTCGTCAGGTTCAATGTAATAATTGTTTTTGTGTGATCAATAAAAGAGTCGTAACTCGTGTTATCATGTGATTTATTTATGTTATTTTGTGCCTTGCCTCCTCTGCCTTTCTAACAAATTGGTATCAGAGTTGAGTAAGGATCACAAGATCCGTGGTGCTTGTAGAGGCAGTGAGAAGAAGGCCAAGTGAAGAATGCTGACAATTTTTTTTTTTTTAAATTGTGCTGCAAAATTGTTGTGTCGTTAAGGAGTGTAGGGGTGGTGTGAAATCCACACTTGGTTAGTACATACACTGCACAAATATAGTTAAAATTCGAACCCACACAAGCATCAGTTATATGTGCATTTTATTAATTTTGTGGGTGGGCAAGCGTGTCAAGTATTAAAAAAGGCAAAGTCATGAGCATTAATTGAATTTGATCAAAGGCAAGTCACATGGCTCACTTATTTCATATGTGACCATACATTTTGAAAAAAAATTAAACGATTTTTTAAAGGTGTGGTGGTTTAATATAAAGGTTTTTAAAATATTCGTAAAAGGTTGAAAAGTGTTTTATGAAACAATTTTTTTTAAAGCCTTTTATAAAGCTTTTATAATAAGTTTTTAAAAAGATATATTTTTTTATAAAAGGATTTTTATAGAGTTTTTTATGGTAGTTATTAAAGAAGGCTTAACAAAGTTTTAAAAGTGATATTATTATTTGGAGTATTTTTTTGAAGAAAGATGGCTTTTTCAAATTTCCAGCCTTAGTTCCCAACGTTTACAGGGAATGATTATGATGTGTGGGCCATTAAGATGGAGACCCCGTTGAAGCCTCATGGTGTTTGGGATCATGTCCAGTTTGGGTTTTCATAACCTAAAGGTGAAGTAGAAGAACTAACTCTCACTAATGCAGAGAGGGAATTATAGAAGAAAGACAAAAAGAAAAAATCACAATTGTTGCATCTTATCTAGCAGGGAGTGGACCGAGTAGTGTTCCAGAAGATTATGATCACGTCTTCAACAATGTCATCATGGGAGACCTTAGCAATAAGCTATAAAGGTATGACCAAAGTCAATATTGTTAAGTTGTAAAATACTAGGAGAGATTTTGAAAGTCTGCAAATGAAGGAGATAGAGGACATTGATTCTTTCATGAATCGTGTCATGACTTTTGTAAATCAGTTAAAAATTTATGGTGATGAAAGTAAATATCAAATAGCGGTTGAGAAGGTCCTCAGATCTTTGTCTACCAAATTTGATGCTGTGGTAGTAGCCATAGAAGAATCCAATTATTTGACATCACTGAGAAAAATGCTCAATGAGAACTTAAATGGATCTATTCTAAACAAAACCCATGTTGTTGTTGTTGTTGTTGTTGATGTTGTTGTTGTTTTTTTTTTTTTTCCGAAATTAACTTGTATTTGTTCATAAAATGCGTTTGAATTTGGCTGGTCAAAAGTGTTGCGTTTTTCCCTTGATCTTTTGCTGGAGGTCTACATGTGCGAACTTGGTGGAATTTGACCAATACAAATCCATATTGGAGCTTCTAGAAACAATGCCCATGTGTTGGATTTCCTTCTATAGTGGTGCTACTACCTCAACCATGGAGATAGCTACATAAACTTGACAAAATTGAAACAACTTGAACTTGTTAAACTGCCATTAGTAAAACCATGCAAAATTCTTCTTAATTCATTAAAAATAATGGAAATAATAATAATAAACCATGTAAACATGTATGAGGGAATTTGGTGCGTTTATGAAGAAATATGGTTAAAAATGATGACAATGGTTGAATGGAATGATGCGAAAATGGATGGTCTCATCAACAAAATTATGACAAATTGGAAGCCCAACATTCCCCCACACCGAATATTTTGCATGCCCTCATGCAAATAAGACATTGCAAAATTTCATAATCCAACCGATTCCTTGTGTTCCTTTATTTTGTCATTCCAACTACATCCTTGACCAAAACTCGAAGAGCAATATTAACCCTCTATCTCAATAAGACACACTTTTCTCTCTCAGTTTTTCAAGATTACATATTTGGTAACATAACTCTTTGCTTCCACATTTGCTTGTTGTGATGTAAGAAAGAAGAGTTACCCATCCTCCTTTGAAAAACAAATAAGTTGAAGTCTTCACATACGAGGCTTCTCATGGATGCTATAAAGGTGGAAGCAATGCTTGTTGATTTGTTCTTCTCTAATAAAACAAACATACCTGCATTACTTATTAGCTCCTTGCACATTATCATATACAACTTGTGTGAAGGGCAAGGGTGCCCACAAAGTAGCACATCCAAGTACTTTTTCATTGTTGTCAAATCCTTTGCAAATTCATTTTTTTTTAAATATAACTCTTTCAATAACTTGGAAACTATTTATGAGGTTCTTGTCACTACTTAATTATGCATAATTTGTTCAATCCTTGGTAGAATGCCATATTGTGAAGAACACATCAGAACTTTTACTCCATCTATACACTACAACAAAACCAACGATTAGCGTCCCTTTTTACTTCTTTTTTTGCATCTAGAGCCCATTTTTGGTGCTATTTGCATCCATTTATCAAATATGGTGCAAAACTTGACACAAAATTTGCATCAAGTTTTGCACCAAATCTTACACCAAGTTTAGCACCAGGTATTGCAATAGGTTTTGCACCATGTTTTGCACCAAATTTTATGCCAAGTTTTGTGTCATCCTTTACACCAGGTTTTGTTCCAGGTTTTGCATCAAGTTTGGCACCTAATTTTGTTTGACATACTTTTGCATCCTCATTTGCATCCACTTTTGGCACCTACACTTGCATCAACTTTTGCATCCTTTTTTAAATCATTTTTTGCATCCATTTTTTCATCCATTTGTGCATCCCTTTTGCGCCAAGTTTTACATCGTGTTTTGTGTCTAGTTTTGCATAAAATTTTGCATCTACTTTTGTTGCATCCACTTTTCCCTCTTGTTTGGCATCCATATTTACATCCTCTTTTGCATCTATTATTGTACCCACTATTGCATCTAATATTTTTGTGCCACAATTAGCGCCTATTTTGGCACCTCCTTTTGCACCCACTTTTGATTATAATTTTGCATCCACGTTTGCATCCTCATTTGCGTCTAGGTTTTCATCAACTACTACATCTATTTTTGCATCCCTTTTTGTATCCAATTTTGGACCGAGATTTGCATCGGGTTTTGTGTCTCGTTTTGCATCTACTTTTGCATCGACTTCTATTGCATCCACTTTTGCACACAATTTTGCATCCACTGTTGCACCCATTTTAAATTTCACTTTT
Source organism: Pinus tabuliformis (assembly GCA_031772625.1). Taxonomy (NCBI): domain Eukaryota; kingdom Viridiplantae; phylum Streptophyta; class Pinopsida; order Pinales; family Pinaceae; genus Pinus; species Pinus tabuliformis. The sequence continues at coordinate 801,800,129 of CM062818.1, read as the reverse complement.
TGCATCCCTTTTTACATCTTCATTTGCATCATACTTTGATTCTTTTTTTGCATCTATCATTACATCCACTTTTGTTATGCCACAATTTGCACCATGTTTTGCACTCACTGTTGTATCCACGTTTGCTTCCAATTTTGCATCCATGTTCACATCCTCTTTTGCATCAAATATTGCATCTATTTTTGCATCCACTTTTATGTCAGGTTTATGCATTGGGTTTTGCATCTTGTTTTGTATCTACTTTTGCATCTACTTACATTATATCCATTTTTTGCATCCAATTTTGTTTTGCCTGTTGCATCAATGTTTGCTTCCACTTTTACATCCATTTTTGCATCTTATTTTGCATATTTTTTGTCTATTGTTACATCCACTTTTGTTGCACCATATCTTGCGCCTACCATTGCAACCACATTTGCTTCCACGTTTGCATCCCCTATTGCGTCCACTTTTGTTTCATCCATTTTTGCATATACTTTTGTTTCCGTTGTTGCATCCACATTTGTTTCACCACAATTTGTGCCAAGTTTTACACCTACCATTGGACCCATGTTTGCTTCCACTTTTTCCTTCATGTTTGCATCCAAGTTTGCATTGACAACTACATCTTCTTTTGGATCCAATTTTGTGTCAGGTTTTTCATGTTGTTGTGCATCTACTTATGTTGTATCCACTTTTCATCCAATTTTACTTCTATTGTTGCCCCCATTTCTATGTTCGCTTTTGCATCCCTTTTCCAACACTCATCATATTTTCTGCATTGATGATATTCCTTATGGCATTGACAATTATGAACAATTGATGACAATGTCAATAATATTGACAATGATGAAAATGAAGATGATGGCGATGACATGAATTGTGATTATGATGATAAAGACGATAGTGGTTACAATGACAATGATGATGATGGCAATGATTATGATGATGACGATGCTAATGACGTTGGCGAATCTTCCCAATTTTAGATGTTGTCATTGTCATAATCATAAGCATTATCTTTGGTGTCATGATCATCATTTTCATCTAGGTCATCATCAAAAACAATAATGGCATGAATGATGGTGATGCATGATTACAACAATGTCGATAGAAATTACATTAATGATGATGATGGGGATGATAAAAATGACAATGACGATGATAATGGTGGTGATGATGATCATCATCGATCATCTGTCAAAAATAGAGTTGTTAAATTTCTCTTACGTATATCAATGTGTCCTAAACAACCCTTTTCTAGCACTGATCACATTTTTTGGGTTGATGATATTTCTTACAACATCTACAATTATGAACAATTGCAAACAATGTCCATAATGATGATGATGATGGCATGAATGGTGATTATGATGATAATGTAATGATGGCAATAACAATGACAAGGATGATGGTGATGATGATGACAATGATTATGATAATGAGAATGACCTTACAATCTTATGGATTCGTGAACAATTACTCTTTTCAATACCATCTTCTGGATACGTATTACTATCATACTTTTTAAATTTTCTGTCTCTCTTGAGGTATCTTACTATAATGGTGTTGTCAACACTAGAAAGATATCTTGTTGTAATGGTGGTTCTAATGTTAGCACTAGCAAAGTTTAGTAGGGAGGATGCTACTACAAGAGGAATTCCTTCTAAGTGACTATGGCATTCAAAATGAGGCTTTATGGGCTGCTTGTTAACACATGTTCTCATGCTCATATAAAATTAATGTGAAAAGTTGCTTTAATTGGTTCCCATGCATAATTGATATTGATAATGGGGTGGTATAAAATTGTAATGGGCATATCCGTTAGTTAGTTATGATGGGTCAACAACATTGAAACCATCCAAGTGACATTTCACCTTGGAACAATCGTCGCTCGTGCGAAAACACGAAGTTTATGTAAATGAAAGTTGTGATTGTAGTGGAATTAAAACCATCGAGAAATATCAAAGAAGACGCTGCCTACCAGTTTTGAAAGACAACCAAGGCATTGAACAACTATTTGCGTTAGGATGTAGTGAGGGAATCGAAGGAAATTTGGCAGCCCTAAGTTGCCATTACTATTGCCAATCACACATTCAATAGTAACCATAAAAGGTAGCCACATATAAACAGAACCTCGAGGTGTTGACAGTCAGAATCTATTGTAATAGCTTTGACGTATATATAGTTTTGTGTTTAGATGAGAATGAAGTGGGCTTCATCCAGGTTTCGGCTCAATCCTCGTCCATTCCATGCAGTGGTGTTTAATTCGCCAAGCAAGAGAATATTACGTGAGTGTTCAGAGTTAAATCAACAGAAATCAAGGACGTGTGATTATCAAATTATTGCTCCTCCCTTATGATTGAGCGCTTGATACGATGGTCATTATCCTTGGGTGATACTTTTATTCCCCATTTTCTATTGAAAAAGTAGCGTTTTTCTGTTCGATTATGATAGGATTGGATGAACGCCGGTTTGGGTGGATGTAGACCCATGATTTTTTGTGGTGATCTTCAAATGTCTTGAGGATAAGAAAAAAATCCTTGACCAAGGTCCATGGTTTTGGGGATGAGTTGGTCTTCTAGTGAAGCCATGGTTTCCCAACTTCAATCCTCTCACTATGTTGCCGATGACTACTCTAGTATGGGTAAGATTCCCAGTTTTCCCATTCACTTTACCCATCTAGATCTCTTAGAAAAAGTGGGCAATTTTATTGGAAGATTCGTCAAAGTAGACAGGGAAAGACTTTTGAAAGGCATTTTCACCTATGTTTGCATATGTGTTTAGGTAGATCGCAATGAAGTTTTGCGAGATAAAATTGAGCTCAAGTGGATGGGAATTGTGTATTCCCAACCCCTGGACTATGAAAATACAACTTTTCGATATAGGAATTACCAACAAGATAGACACCTTCAAACTGTCTGTCCCTTTCCAATAGGGGCTTCCTCCTTACAGTCATCTAAGAACTCTAGCTGCAGTTGGAGGGATCTTAAGGAAAGAGAGGGATCCAAAATGTAACACCCCTCCCTTGTGTGTCAAACTTTGCAAACCTAAGCTAAGAAAAGCTAGGTATGATGTGTAATATAAAAAGTAAATACATTATTAATAAATTAATCACTTGGAAAAGCAAGACACCAAGAGATGAGATTCTTGCCAAATCACATTGGTGAATGGGAAAGGATAATTCTTTCATGGTAAAGCTTCTCGATTTAATTCTAGATAAGTTGGATGGATTGGAGATAAATATCCATTGAGAAAAACATAAAAGTTGTGTGGGAGAGAAAGGCAATCTTCTATGAGGAAAATCCTCATGGGAGAGAAAGGTGAGCTTTTATGAGATAAGCCTACGCAAATGGATAAAAAGATCCATAAAAGCGAGACACCGCTAATGGAAACCATATCATGAAAGAAGGTATTAAATACCCATTGCATAGATCAATTGGAGGCAGTTGATCCATGGCAAGAACCTCGACTCGGTGGTGAACTGAAGAGTCATTTCTAGGTTGGGTAGCGGTGCTCTGTTTTCCAAGTGTCGTTCTCTCTTTTGATCTAGTTTGACTCACTTGCGTGGATTGTTCTGTATGTTGGTTTCTTACCCTCTATGTTATAAATTCCTTAGCATATGAGAGAATTTGCTTGAGTTTTAAATGCACTGCATGTGGCGTTAATGAGATGATTTTATGGATGCACATAAATGAAATTCTAATCACAGTCACAGTATGTGGATCTTATGTAGAATTGGTGTTAACCTGTCTTTTGTTAAGATAGTGAATAGTCGTGCTTGAGCCGCTATGCAAATTTGTTAACTGTGGTTAAGGCTCGACTGTATAAACTATGGTACAAGTTATTTGTGCTATGCATCCAATGCTGCGCTTCTGATTAATTGTGCATAATCCCTAAGATACACATGTTAACGTGTCATGCAACTGTGGCAGACGGATTATTGATTATGTATGATAAATGATTTTGTTTTGAAACGGTAGAGCCTATGGTTCGGGTTATCTAATATATGCATTATGCATTATAGGATGAATTGCATCCATTGAGGCGTTCTAATTATTTATTCGTATTGCATAAGATATATGTCGGTGGTACTTTCGGCCATGACAATAGGAATATGAACATGCTATATGGCAAAGCTAGTTATTGTAAATGGATGACCTGATCTCCATAAATGTTGGATTGAATCCTCAAAGGAGGGATACTCGAATGCGGGATATTGAATAATATTGATTGATTCCTCCTCTGTGATGTGATGTAGGCATGGGTAGAAGTGCTTGTGTTAGCTTTGTTATGAGGTAGTTGTATATGAACGCGTGTGACAACCATTACATCTAAATTTATTACAAGCTAAAATTAGTAAAGGAAACCAATATGTTGCCTTTAATACTGTGGCTAGGAGGTGTCTACTGAAAGAGGACCCAAAGTTGATCATAATTCATGGAACAAGGTACCAATCAACCTTAAGCACAATGCAAGAATAGGATGAAAACCTTAAGCATGACCACCAACTCATCGAATGGCCTTGAGGCTGCAATATGCAAGAAGAGGATGAAAAACATTGACTTTGAAAGCTTTTACAACCAGAGAACCTTAAAACCCCAACTCCCTCCTTAGGACAAGTGTATTTGAGTTTACCAAGAGTTGGCTTCCAACACACCCAACGCTCAATGCCAAACATGACATGGTACACTAAAACACAAAGACCGTAAAACCTTTCAACATATCGACAAAGTACACATTCTTCCTTGAAATACACATTCTAAGGAAACCCACAAATGAATTCTCCTCATTTTGAGGATGGTACCTAAGTTAAATTGGATTGCATAGGGATTTCTTAACACAGGGTTCAAAATTATTACAACAATATACTCATTAATCACTAAATATGTCATTTGTAGGAATTGCAGTTAGGTGGGGAGGATAACACTCCTATCCATTTTTAAAGCTACACCCAATTAATAAGTTCTCCATGTGCCACAATAAATGCAATTTTTATGACTATAGTGACACATCCCTCGAGATTTCCTTCCACACCAACACTTTTATCCATGAACTAAAGAGTGACTATTTCATTATTATATTATACATACATGTTAATATAAGCATTAAAATTTGTATTCCTTTGTAAAAAATGCTAGTCCAAGAGATACATTTGATCACCTTGTCTTGTATCCAATATCCAATGTTGACCCCTATATCCTTAGATCTAGAGTGAAGGTTTCATTTCTAATGTTGTGTTTGAGCTTAAATTCTAATTAAATATTTGGGTTAGCCAAGGTCATTACTTAACTTAATGGCTTTGCAATATACAATGTATCATATTTTTTTTAAGTTCAATTGGTGAGATATGTCTGGGGGATTGAACTTTCAATCACTTGGATACACAAGGGCTTGCCAACATGCTTTTTTCCAATTGTGCTACTACCCTCAGAAAATATACAATGTATCATATTAACATCCACTTAAACCAAATTGACTTTTGGGACACATGTCTCTTTGATGATGAAGGGAATCCAATTATGTGATGTCAAACACATTCCCTCACAAACACTCACAAAGACCCTACACTTTTTAGGGTTCGAACCTAGGTTGTCTGTTATGAAACCAACTCACAAAAAGATAGAAAAGATAGATCAACAACTTAGAAATCAGCCTCTTCGAGGGGGCAACCTCCTTTACATTACACAAAAGAGCAATTATTGGATGATACAAATGACAAAGCCTCATTTCTATATATAGGAGTCTAAGGGGTCACAATATAATCAAAGTCAACATAACAATAATAATATAAGGGCACAAAAATAACAATAGTGGGCTTCTATGGGGCACAATAATAACAATATGGGGACAATAAGGGCACAACAATAACAGTAAGGGCCACAATGACACTAGTAATGGGGGAATCACTAGTGTTATAGGGACCTAACATTGTCTATATGGAAACACTGTATAATTTTGAATTTATTTATTGTAGATTTGTACATAGATGGATATTCCTTTCTTTGCATTTATCTTTTAGACTTCTTGCTTTCACCAATTGATTTAGAGCTTATGGAGTCTCAAGTAGCACCAATCCCCTTGCTTCTATTGGATTGAATAACATGATTTCTCTTTTGAAATCCATAATATCTCATTCACATGCTTCCTATTTCTCCCATAAGACTTTAGCACAGACTCCATGATCATGTTTGTGTCCCTCTTAATAACGCACTCCTTGGAAGGGGCCATAAAATCTTTTATTAGGACTAAACTTGGATGTCTCTTCTTTCTTGCCCTTTGATTCTTCATTCAATCATACCACCCATCAACTTGTTATTTTTCCATTTTTCTTATAATGACCTTTGTTGTTGGGAAGGTGCCTTTCAAGTATTTTGTCTTTGCATATAGATACACATAAAGTATCATTATTTTAATCTAATGGACGTGGTTGTTAAAATCACCAATATTTAATTAAATATGCATTGTTATACCTTTGCTCAAGTCAACTTCAATTCAAATTCTAACACATGTGTGTATACCCTTCCTTGCTTAGTTTGTATATTGTTGTAAGTCCCCAATATATTTATGTTGGCTTTTGAAAGATCATCTCATCCCAAAATAAGTAGGGGGGATTCAATATTCAAATCCGGCAGAGTGGGGTTGAAGAAATGGATATTGAAGATGGATTCAATTATAGAAACTATCTTTTGAAAAAAGGTTAGTTTTGCCCCAAAAAGAAAGTCCCTCCTTTGAGACCTTGCCACAACTTCCATAGTTGTGAAATTTTACAATAATAGAACCTCTAGAGTAGAGGTTTACCATATACTTAGAACTTAGGTTGGAATTGATTTGATTCTTGAACTCTTTAGATGATGACTACAGATCATTAAATACATAGTTTGAAGCGTTTGCTTGTAGTTATTAATGAACTTGTTAACCATCCATAGATGAATACTTCCCTTGCACATGTGCTTGATTTTGTCAATAATGAAAGAATCCTACTATGTTTTTGGTATATTCGACAAGACTACATCTTTAAAATAAAGAAGATTCAATTCTTAATGCTTTGCAATCCTGTAAGAGGGAGGGACAATCGAAGTCACGCAGGAGGAGGTATTCCCTTTGTTTAGCGAAACTCTACAGAGATAAAGCACTAAATGCAAGATTAACCCCTTGTTTATGTGATAATTAGGGAATATATATCTATTCTCTCAAAGATTAGTCTTATATATTCAAAAAGAATTTCTCATTTATTCTAAATAACACTTAACACTGTTTATAGAATAATTTCTCACCATTACAATCACAATAATCATTTTTCAAGGCAAAAACTACATCAAAACTTTTTGAATATGCAAGTAGATAATCTCCACAAATGAAGATGAAAACATATTTTGAGCATGTTTAAAGTGGATTAAAATATAATAATAAAAGACACAACAAAAATCTTGATACAATAATAGCTCAAATAATTATCTTTAACAAAAATCTATTAAAAATTACTATAAAATTATAAAATGAAATTAACATTAATAAATAATCAATTAATTTATATAGAATCCCAATTTAATAATGAATAATTACTTAATTCTTTAAGTTCCACTTCAAAGAAAGCATTGACACATCAGCTAGAGAAGGGTGCATTATTGTTTTGGAGTAAGAGAAGGGTGCATTATTGTTTCGGAGTTCTATGTCCGTCGCATCAATATTTTATTTGATGTGCCCAATTATTTTTCCAAAGTAAAACTATTATTCAGCTTAAATAATAGAATGTATAATATTTCAAATTCTATAAAATGTATAATATTTCAAATTCTTTGAAAATCCGTTTTACTGAAACACAAATATATGGCCGTCGATGACATGATCGGATGGTAGATATTCTATCCCGCCTTTAAATTCAAATCCTCTTGGTAGTTTGGCGCCATTGCGCGTATCCCTCTCAACGAGCTCAGTAGCTCGCATATGAACAATCATGGTTTGCAATCGCATAAACATTGCCCCAGAATCGATCCACGAGCCACCAGATCTCTCTCTGCACGACTTCCAACAGTTCATCTGCGTTTCTTCGTGGTCAAAACGATTTCAGAAAAGGTATTTTTCTGCAAGAGAGTGCTTAAATTGCAAAGCGCCATTATTTTCTTGTCGCCGTCATGAATCCTCTACGCCTTGTCCTAATGAAATTATTTAGAGTTCTTGATTGGAAAAATTTGCCATATTTCAACTTTCTGGAAATATTTCATTAAATAAGCTACCGTATTATCTAAAATAAATCTGAAGAAAGAGGCCGTGCTCAAAACAATGTTTTAAGCAGCAAATTTCACAAGGGTTATTTCTGGTTCAGTTATTCTGAGCTTTCAATGGAAAATTTTGACTCTATTTTGGCTTACAGGCAAGATTTCATAAACTAACGCTCTCTATAAATGGACTAGACAAGGTTGTGCTCAAAATTTTGTTTAAAAAATGGCAGAGTTTGGGAAGAAGTTCTTTAAGTTAATGGATCAGCATTCAGATGCATTTCGAGTGGTTTGATTGAATGATTTCTGTCTCAGTTCCGCACATTTAAAAGTTTTGGAGAATGGGAATTGATAATTCTGGTATTTGATGGTGTTCTATTCAAATTACACAGAAGAAGATAGAAAGCTAGGGCTTTTAGAGGCTAAGCGTACACAATGGCAAATCTTTACAGGTTTTCGTGAGATTTTTCAGACAGGCAAATAGGATAGAAAATTAGGGATTTCACTAAGCCAAGAAAGCTAATGCTACATTCTTTACAAATTTACTTCAGAGTTTTGAGACTGAACATTTTTTATGTTCAAGTGGTTCGTAGATATCTTCATGCGGTTTCTATTTCCATGGAACCAAGAATTTGATACCTCAACATGAAATACTGTGCTCCGAAGGGTTTTCCCTTCCAGCTCATCTTTGTGTAATGGAATAGAATCGTTAATGCTCTTTAGTGTCTGGAGAAGTCAAAACTAATGGATCAGGAAGCAGGGGCTATTGGAACGGTTAGTAATTGAGGGAAACACTATCCTTCACAATATAACAACGTAGAGGAAAACTCATGGTACATTTTTGTAGTTTTGGTCAGATTAGGCCATCCAAGCACGCCGTTAGAGATTTCAGAGAGAAGCTCTTTGTTTTCTTTAGCACCGGCTGAAGGGGAGAACTTTTGCCACATTCCGGGGTCATCTCTGTTCATTATAGAAGGAGGTCTTGTAACCTGCTCCAAACTGCCAGTTTCTCTCTTTGAAAGTTTGTATTGAAAACCAGTGCTGGGTCGAAGGTTTACTCATATGAAGGATGCAGAAAATGAGAGTCCTTTAGTGAGTCCATGAAAAAGGCTTGGCGAAGATTTGGGGCAAAATGATACCTGCAGCAGAGCCAACAAAGTTCCAAAATTAGAGCCAACCTCACCAATTAAAATCTGCAAACAACCTGGAATCCTATCTTTAGGACGAGATTGTTTGAAGCACCCCGAAAACTCAAGTATGTTATTACTATGCTACCTTTCTATAGACTGGAATTATTTCTTTTATTGCTGCAATATCCGTGATATAGTCCTGGTTCAAGCAATTGAAAGATAGACCACAATTAGGAAATGCTACAACCACTTTGTATCTATTGGCATTGGATGGACTAAAATCTGGTCAAACTGTCAATATGTATTGGTCTAGAATCTGTGGTCTTCATCAGGAAAACCCTAAAACTTTGGTTTTCTATCAACAATAACTCCATTTCCTAGGCTCTGATTTGCACAATTTTTTTGAAGCTGGGTATTTTTCTAGAGGAACCCAGATCTACAACTGGTTTCTTCATATTTTAAAATTTTAGAATATGATTTGATTTTTGCTGTCCTCTTTTTCCTTTGAAAAATTTATATAAAAAAATAAAAATTCTTCCACTTTGTACCTCGAAAAAGCTTTGATACCACTTCAAACTGAGCCAAAAAATCCAATAATCTGCTAACTCAGCTAATATTTTCCATTTTTTGGTGACATTTTGTTGATATATCAGGATATTTTCAAAATATCATGATATGTTCAAAATTTGTAAAATTCACAACTTTTTCTGCTGATAATATCCCTGAGCTGAGAGAATCATGATATCTCATGATATTGACGATAGATAACCAATCTTTGCAACACTGTATTGGACAACAGAGCATTAATTGAAGATTTTTGGTCTCATTTCGATGATTCTTTGAGCATCAATACATTCCTTTGCCTTTGGTACTTTTACATACAGTTTTCCACAGCCACCACTTTTTCCCAAAAGTGAGTGTGGGGTAAGATGTTATTATTTTTGCCCATTAGTAATTACAGAATGGTTACATAACGGTAGTAGTTAATTATTATTAAACTAAGAGCGTGAATCCTTTGTTTATATTCGCATCTCCTTCCACCCTGGAAGGCACAGAAGGGCAAGTGTTATTATAAATTTTCTGCCACTTATTTCTTGTTTGTGGATTGTTGGCTTGACATATTACAGGCTATTAATTCTCTCTTTTTGTTGTATTGGGCTTGTTTCCTTTTGTCTAACATTTCAACTGATAGACGATGGATGGTAGCCATGTAAAAAGTAGCTAAATTTTAGCAACAGATTCCTTTGAATTATGTATGTTGAAAATGGTTGTTATTGATGTCAAAGGCTATCCAAATGAAAGAGAGTTATATAGTCAAATAACATATTTTGAGACCTTTCACCAACGATATATGACACACCTTCTTGAAATATTGTTTTTGGATTTTTGATGTCCCATTTAGGTATCCTATCTTTGAATGCATTTTTACTCCAATTATGGAACATGATATATATATATATATATATATATATATATATATATATATATATATATATATATATATATATATATATATATATATATATATATATATATATGGTTGGAAAGCTTATTCCAAGATTTTTGCAACATTATATGGCACTCCCCCTAACTTCTTTTGGTTAAAGAGATGATTTTTTTCAATATTATAGTCTGCCAAGTTAGCCTAGCCAGTGGGCAAGTCGGCCTTGCTTTTGGTGGTCAAACACACTATATATAGGTGTTATGTGTAGGGACCTAGGACTTACTCGCTCAAGCCAATTCAGGTTTGTCTAAGCAAGCAAAGGAGTAATTCTAAGGTTCATACCTCATGAACCAAGTGAAGCATAGTTGGAGAGTTTTCTTGTGGGAAGGGTTTTTGGCACTCTTTGTGAAGGTTTTTGGTCCTAGTTAGAAGGTGAGTTGCAACGCTGTTCTAGAGGCCGAGTTTTAGCCCTGTTGAAGGCCGAACTTCAATGTTGTTGAGGCTGAGTTTCAGGTTTGTTCTGGTGGCCAAATTTCGATGTTTGAAGGTTGAGCTTAGGCCTAATTTGAACTTTGAAGGCCAAGTCTTGTAGTTTTGATGGGAAAATTCAGGGTTTGTTTGAGGGTTCAATATAGGGTTTATGTGTGGATGAAGTGCAGAAACCCAGGGAACTTACCCAATGGTGGGCATGCAGCCTTGTACTTATCTTCATGGCTTGTGGAACTTATTGGCAAGATACCTCTTCTTGATCCAACTGTCTGATGTGAATGCCATCCTTGAGAATAGGCAATGATATGGTAATGGAGGTGTAGTTTATATGGAAGTTTTCTTTCAAGATTCAAGGGACACATGACAAGAGTGCTCGTTCTTGTCCTATTTAGGTCAAGATAATACTATATAGAATGTTCAAGGTAAATTTTTACTGTGAGTAGGGGCAATATGGCAATATCCAGCTGCTTGAAATCTCGCTGACCCCAACAAATTGAGGTGACCAATATGCCAGCTGAAGAAATATACAACAACCCAAATGGTAACTTGCTGGTTGCATACGATCAGAGTCTCATTTCTGGCCCTAACTAAATCAAGGCAAAAGCTATGTAGCAAGCTTCCTTACTAGTCCCATGAGATTGAGGAACAAGATACATTCAAACAAACATTGTAGTAGTAAGGTTTCTTGAATATATCTCTGCCTACACATTCCTTTTGCAAGTGTGTAGTTGGTTATACCAGCTTATCATATAAGGGTCAAGGGAAAATTGCAGAATGTGCAACGTGCAGTATCTGGCTAGTTGCACCAATAAGAAAAACCATAACCAACAACATCATCTTCTTATCTATGAAAGTGAGATGGTTGGCAGGGGCAAGTTGAGAGTTGATGTAGCTTTAATCCTCAGCAAGAGAAAGAATAATTTTACTCCATTTGACATATCATGACCCCTCTTTGTTTTCCCAAGGCAATCTGGTTCATAATCCAATTAATTGCAAGCTTCACATGTTGGCTAAATAAAATGTTGTCATCTATGCATAGGTATATCCCTTGGCAATTGGCACTTGAGCTCTCATTTTACACAATTGATGCATGTATGTATGTATGATTGTATGCATGTGTGTATGGATTGTATGCATGTATGTATGCATAGTACATATCCATAGATACATGTATACAATCCATACATACATGTATACAATCCATACATACATACATACATACAATGTATGCATGTATGGATGTATGCATGTATGGATGAATTTTGTTTAAAAAATGGCAGAGTTTGGGAAGAAGTTCTTTAAGTTAATGGATCAGCATTCAGATGCATTTCGAGTGGTTTGATTGAATGATTTCTGTCTCAGTTCCGCACATTTAAAAGTTTTGGAGAATGGGAATTGATAATTCTGGTATTTGATGGTGTTCTATTCAAATTACACAGAAGAAGATAGAAAGCTAGGGCTTTTAGAGGCTAAGCGTACACAATGGCACAATCTTTACAGGTTTTCGTGAGATTTTTAAGACAGGCAAATAGGATAGAAAATTAGGGATTTCACTAAGCCAAGAAAGCTAATGCTACATTCTTTACAAATTTACTTCAGAGTTTTGAGACTGAACATTTTTGATGCTTTTAGACCCACTGCTTTATGTAATTGGATTTATAAGATAATGGCTAAGGTTTTGTCTGTGAGATTAAAATCACTACTTTCTAACTTCATCTAACCAGAACAGTTTGTCAAATCTATGACACAATTGTTTCAGCACAAGAGGGCCTCTACACTATTCAAGTCAACAAAGTTCCAGCAATGGTGATCTGTCCAGAAAAGCACTTTTGAATGTGTTTGTCCACTTTCCATAAGGACAAGAGTCCCAATCCCTATGGGTGGACTGTGGAGTTCTACCTGGGATTTGTTGAAGTGTTGGGAGACAACTTACTTCAGGTAGTGGAAGAAATGAGAAGCTTTAGTAAGGCTCCCTGGCTCCTTCATCTGGACCTCTATTGCACTCATTCCAAAGGTGGATCAACCTGAGTCTTTTTATGCTTTTAGACCCACTTCTTTGTCTAATTGTATTTATAAGATAATGGCTAAGGTTTTGGCTGTCAGATTGAAAGCACTACTTTGTAAGTTCATATAACAGAACCGCTTGGTTCTCTAGAGGATCGTCAGATCCATGAAGCAATTGTTTCAGCACAAGAGGGCCTCCATATTATTCAAGTCAAAAATGTTACAATAATGGTGATCAAGTTGAACCTCTCCAAGGCTTATAAAGGGTGTCTTGGCTCTTTCTGATACTTCTTTTTATCCATATTAGTTTCAACTTACGACTGGTAAATTAGATTATGGGATGTGTTATTTAAGCTTCTTATGCATTTTTTATAAATGGTTCAGCCTCTAATTTCTTAAGACCCTCAAGAGGGTTAAAACTTAAAACAAGGTTGTACCTTGTCTCCTTATTTATTTCTTCTAGTTGTTGAAGGACTAAGTAGGTCCATCCTAGAAGCAAAAAAAAAAAAACAAGATACATTCAAGGGATTAGCAGCGACTCTTGTAAAGAAGATCATGGCATTGCATAGAACCAATTATTCCCCTGTCCTTGCAACATATCCCTGTGGTTATCCTATTAAAAACCCAGGCCCTAGCAGCAGAAGAAGTGTGTGCCTCATTTAGGCCTTCCTCTCCCATTGGTCGCCCTAGATCCTCACCCCACTTGATTAGGATAAGCAATTCTTCCTCTTTAGATTTACTTTAGATAGAAAAGATACAGAGATAATACAAACAAGAATAGTATGATTAGTCTTCTTATTAGTTTAGTATCACTTGGAATAAAGAATAACTCCTTTGTTTATATTATCTAATCAGTAACTCGCAAAGGCATCAGAATAATAATTAGGAGTTATTGGTTTCTTTTTGTAGTATATGTGGTTGTAGTAATCTATTACAAGTAGGGAAATCTTGGACAAAGAAAGTATGTTTTGGATTACATACAGTTTAGTCTTCACTCCTGAAAAAAGATAGCGGAATGTCTTTGTTAGTAGGAGATTAGGAACTAACAATACAACCGAGACTTAAATTCCTTTTACTATTTTACTCTTGAGGGATTAAGCTCCTTAGAATTCATAGGCAACAAGAACTACAAATTACATACATCAGAATCATCATCCTTCTTTTTATTATTGGTATTAATGGAATGCTTAAGACATGAGCTTTGAAAAGATGAACAATGCTTTATTTATATATGGGTCTTTGAGAAGAGGACGAGTTAATTTAAAAGGATATTAAAGTAAGTTGAAGAAACTCTTTAGAATACTTTATAGTAAAGATCCATTTATAGTTTATATAGATACAAGCAACTGGAAAACCACCTCACTATGACACCCTTCACCTTCGTTTTTAGAGGACTTTTATACCACTTTTTCTCACCCTGGAACCAACAGCCCACAACAAAGAGGAGATATCAGATTCCAGATCCTTATGATATATATAGCATTGTCACATTCACCCCCAAGAAGCTACAAACAATAAAGTGAGAGTTATCTTTTAGTTTGTAGTATTATTAGCAGATCAGATCAGGTTGGTCACTACACTCCTCTCTTCTTGTTTCTCCTCCAAAGCCTTGGTTTATATTTGGGTCTTGTTGTGAGAAACGTATGAAGGTGGAAGTATGAAGATCCTTGGCTATGCAGAAGTTGGATCTAGGATATGTTGGATAAGGATTTAGAAAGTACATAGAGAATAGAATAAGAATTAAGATTGTATAAATTAACATATAGAAAGTCGTGTCCTTTGATAACAAGGAGAAGGAACAGAGTCGTGTCTTTTGATAGTGCATGGGTATTGATAAAATGTGATGGAATGCATTTTTGATGAGATGCTTGACCATAAGATACTCAGAACCTTATGACTGTTTGGCTTGAACAAACGCTGGACTTGGAATTTGCTCAGAAATGAATTCACTGTATTATATATTTACACTTGTAGTTTTGTTGTAATAGCTACAGGCCTATGAGCTTAAACCCTGAACATACATATGCATTGATGTGTGTAATTAAGGTGAACAACCTGTATACCTTTCAATACCAGGGCAGTGAACATAGCCCAAAACGTGTAATGACAACCTTGCTGAATTAGTTACATGAAAGGTATGTGTCCTTCCAACTATACCTAAACATATATATGTGGCATGGGAGTAATGGGATATTGTTCTTTGGCTGCCTTAGTTTCTGTATGTTAAGTGATCTGGACTCTGGAGTATTAAGACTCCTCGAATCATTATTTAAATCATGGAGGTGATGTCAAGTAGATCTGAGTGAGATTCTCTAAATTGGATCTGCTCATCTAGCTGACTGTTCTATTAATTATTCTTGAACACCTGAGGATGTGCATTCTAATTGATAGAAATAATACCTTGTCAATTTTGAAAGATAGTCTCCCAGCCAGGCCTGCTTCTACTTTGGTTTTGGGTGAGGATATAGGTAACCTACCGGTGCCAAGAGGGCTAAAATCAGGAAAAGTGACAATACATCTTACCTGGATTATCATATTGATATTTACTGTGACTAGATTGATTCATTATCCTTTTGGCTGTACTTACCCATGGGTTTTATTTTTCTCTTATTACATTCCTGAAAGATTTGCGGAAGATCTCAAAGCGCTCTTCTTTGTTTAATCCGTCTGTAATGATTGTTTTCCAACATATGCTTGCAAAAATATGCTTGAGCTATTTTGACATATTTAATGTTAATTTTAAGATATAGGAATGATATTGGGTTTTTCCCTCATGGTACAGAAATGGAAAGAAGATGAAGTGGACAACAATAATTAGAATTATTCTTAGAAATTAGTTAATGGTTGGTATTGAAATAAAAATAGTTATTGTTTTAAAAAATGTGATTTTATAATAAATTAATAACAATGAAATAATAACTCTCTTGTTTATATTCAACCTGTAGGCTATTCAATTCCATATCATTCCATTATTATTTACAACTCATTTAATTGTCAATCTCATGCTATGATGTTGGCTTTATCCCCAATCCAACATGTACTGCAGATTTACCTTGATCTTCACTTGTGTTATTGTATGTTTTTGCAATTTCTTGGAAAGCTTTAATGCATTTGGTCTTTTATCGACTCCTTTGTAATGGTGAGATTGTACTGTGTAATAACTGTTCTCCTGTAGCTTTCGTATTTTGGATATGGGGCATTATATCTCGAGAAACACAGATAGACTAACACTCTCTTTATTTTCCTGTAAATAAAACAGAGAGTTACTTTTAAACGCATTTTATTTATATTGGATATATTTTTTAATTCCATTGATTTGTTTGTATCATCATTGGTTGAAGATCAGCGAAAGTAATGTGGTGTCCGTGGCAGAAGATGAGCTAATGCGCATTCTCATATTGATGCGAAACTTTGTGCCTGGATATAAGCAAATTGTTGAGGGTGATTGGAAAGTGGCAACAATTTCTTACAGGTCATATGATCTAGAAGGGAAAACTATTGGTTCTATTGGTGCAGGGTGTATTGGCAAAGAACTACTTAAGCGTTTGAAGGTATTCATTCTTAGGATCTAGTACTACTTCATGATGTTGCAAACTTCTTTTCAAAAATCAGTGCTCCATAATTCTTATGCATGCATGCTGTTTGTTTCAAAATTTCAATCTAATAATAATAAACATTACATGATGTTGAATTGAATTGCGTTCCTTTGTACAGCCCTTCAATTGTAAGCTTCTTTACCACGACCGTCTTTCTATTGGACCCGAATTGGAAAAGGAAACTGGAGCAACATTGGAGACAAATCTTGACGAAATGCTACCTAAATGTGATGTACTTGTCATTAATATGCCTCTTTCTGACAAAACTAGGTGCGCCTTATCACAATTTCATAAATAATCTCTCCCATTATTCACTCAAACATCAATAGCACCTATATATTTTGTACAACTTGTGAACAAAAACCTAATTATTGTTTCTCTTTCCCTTTCCTTTTGGTTACAGTAGGGGAATGTTTAACAAGGAAGGTGTTCTCTACCAAGCCTAGCTTTTCTCTCAGAATCTTAACATCCCCTTTGCAAAGGGTTTCATTAGAATGACAACAACCCGCATTTAAAGCATTTCTCCACCCATCCTAATTAGAAATACAATTTTGGGTTCTCTACTAATTTTCTCCACACCCATTTAATCTAACAATGGACATAGAGCATGTATATATATACTTGTGTGTTGGAAATACCATTTTATACTTTAATGTTTATTATTTTTGTTTTATTATTATTACTTGAATTTCTTCTTAACAAGTGGTTGTGTTTCTTTTGGTTTTAGTGAAAGTATGGGCTCCAATGTTGGCTCTCTTATTATGGAGTATAATTCATCTTTGAGAATTTTTCAATTATTAAAGTAGGTTAGTCAATTGCTTAAAATATTAAATTTATTTCAAAAAGTTTTTGTTACTTTATAGGTTAGACACTGGCTTGAAATATTAAACTTATTTCAAAATGTTTTTGTTACTTTATAGATAAGGCGTAGATTTCTTGGCTCTATGATGAAAATAATGAAGGGAAAATACATGTTAATATGTTACTTGTGCTCTTTGACCGAAAAATACACGGTGAGAGAAAAATGTATATTATGCTAATTGAGGAATGTTTTTCACTTGTCGAACTTATAGTATTGAATTTAACACACTAACACTTTACAACAATGAACTAACAATATTCATGATGAAAATAGAAATATGGAAGATTTATCTGCATAATGAAAAAGGCAATATGGAAGATTCCGATCACGTTCCAAGGCATTTCTTAAAATGTGGATGTGACAAAAGGTTGTTGTGGAAGTTGTTGTTTGTATATGGAAAATTTCTTGATCATTGTGTATAATCCTAATGTTGATAGATATGTCTACTAAATGCTTCCAATTAATGGGGCATTGATTTGAGCATTCAATATATTTTTATTCTTTATCAAAGTATTCTTTTGTTGTATTTGTATTTTTCAATTTATGCCTTACGACGTTTCCTTTGCAACATTTGGTGCAAATGCTAGTATATCTTACCTCATTTTATGGTTAACATTGTATAACAAAAACATGTGTTGTGTTATGTAATTAATACTAACATGTAATATTGATTTTTTTTGTCAGAATGCTATAGGTAATGATTGCCAAGACGATGATCCAAATTATGTTCAACATATATCAAGAGATGATGAGGATGAGGATGAGGATGATGGTGGTGAAGGAGGAGATGATGATGATAGTTGCGGTGTTGGTGATGATGTGGATCAGAGTAATGAGGATGGTCAAGATGATCATGAGGATGATCTTGGTGGTGGTAGCTAGGCATGCACATGCATTGTTTTTTATGAAGAAATTATTGTGTAGAATGACATTGTTATGTTTAGATGGGTGTTGTGAATTTACCCTATATCAATGAGACATTTTGATTTTGTAATCATACGATGAGTTTGATTTATGTATGTTGTTAATTTATCGTAGAATAACGATATTCATGAAATATTTTGATTTGTTAATCATATTTGAATTTTACTTGTTTTGATTAAAAATAATACTAATTTTATTAGTATTATGTTGCTATTTTATACATGTTTTGAAAATTGTTAATGACACATTGTTATTTTTTTGGATGGATGTTGTCAATTTCTCTTAAATTTCTTTACAAATGATTTTGAATTGTGATATCTGCTTTAATGATATTTAGAAACTATCATATATTTCACTATGAATCTATAAAGGAGGTCATATATGTAAAGAAAAATATACTCTATATAAGAAGTCAAATGCGGATGTAACCATGGATGCAAAATTGAAAGTAAAATTGGATGTTAAACTAGGAATTAATACAAAATGCAAACAATTGACATACAAAGTGTTTTAAATTAGAAGTGAAAAATTGTGCAATAGTTGACACAAAGAAGGGAACAAAACATGGCATACAAAAGGATATCAAATTGGGCAAAAACAAGGACACATAAATGGGCACCAAATTAGATGCAAAAAAGGACAACAACTAGATGTAAAATAAGATGCAAAGTTGAGCGTTAAAAAGAAGCAAAAAACGTTAAAAATTAATATGCCAAATGATGATGCAATTAATGGTGTAAATTTGGGATGCAAACTTGGGTGCAAAAAAGGAAAAAAAAAAAAAGATGTAAGAAAAGACATAAAACAAGATGCAAAATGGGGCTGAAAAAAGGTGAAACCAAGGATGCCATATTGGATGTAAAAAATGATTCCTAATCACATGCAAATTTAGGCTCGAACTCAGACACAAAATTATATGCAAATGTGGACACAAAATGAGGCAAAAAAAGATGCAAATTTGGATGGTGAAAACGATATAAAACTAGACACCAAAAAAATGCAAAATTGGATGAAAAAGTCGGTGTAAATAATGGTGCAACATTGGACACAAGTAGACACAAAAAAATGGTACAAAAAGGGGCATAAAATAGCTTAAAATTGGATGCAAAACTTGGTCCAAAAAAAATATAGAAGTAGACGTAAAAAATGGCTCTAAATTGAATGTACCATTAGACACAAAATAAGATGCAAAGGTGGACACAACACATGACTCAACATAAGATGCAAATATAAATGCAAATTTGGATGCTCAAAATGATGTAACATTAGATGCAAGAGATGGTGTTAAAAATTATGCAAAATTGGATGAAAAAAATGACGCAAAATATGGTGCAAAATGAGATGGGCAAAATGGAGACAAATCAAACGTAAATGTGGATGTAAAAAATGGTCCAAAAAAAAATGCAAAAATGGGCACAAAAATGGATGCAAAATTTGGTGCTAAATCAAATTCAACACATGGTGCAAAGATAGGCACCAAAGCTGGTGCAAAAATAGAAGCAAAAACTAGTGTAAGACTAGATACAAAACCTGGCGTAAGACTAGATGCAAAAACTGACACAAAATGGATGCATAAAAAGACGTTAAATTGGATTCAAAATACAGTGTAAACTTGATGCAAATGATGGTGCAAAAATGGAAGCAAAGAATGACACAAAATAGGAAGCAAAAGAGAATGAAAAATAGATGCAAAAAATGACACAAAACTAGAAGCAAAACCTGTCATAAAATAAGATGCAAATCTTGGTTCAAAATTTGACGCAAAAAATGATGCATAGTTTGGTGTAAAAAATGATGCAAAATCTAGCGTGAAAAAGGATGCAAAATTAGGTGCAAAAAAGGACGCTTTAAAAATTGTACAATAGAGCCAGATTTAGCGCCAGGTTGCTCATCACAATTACAAAAAAAATGCACTAAAATCTGGCGCTAAATCTGGCGCAAATCGTTGGTTTTGTTGTAGTGATAGAATGTGCTTTCCATCCGTGTGAAGTTCATCCCATTAGCATGGATGGAAATGATCATAGATTGCAACCCATAACGATTGTCTTCTTATCTTCCATGCATAGAAACATTTTTTTATAGCAACCAATGCTACTTCAACAATGTTATCAAATAGTTTTTTCAAGAACTCACAAACTAATGAAATAAGAAGACTTCCCAATGTGAAGCTTTGGCAATATGAGTTGCACATAAAACAAAATAAGAGTTGTTGGTGAGGATTATACAACTGATCAAAGCCTAAAATATGCTTCCAAGTGATTTCAAGAGTGTGTAAACAAAGCCTTGTTGCAACCTTCTTCTTCTTGTGGATTTGTACTCATCATTTCTTGGCTTCCATTAGAAATCTAAAGATGAACAATATGACACATAATCCAAATGCCCCATGTACTTTTTGAGCATGTGCTACAACCATGTACTATGATGATTCATTAAGAAAATCATCTCCACATTTTGAATTAGTCTCATATGAAGGCCAAAAAGGTCAAATTGTTCTTCAAGGAGATGAATCAATTTATATTGTAGCAAGAAGAGAAAGTTAAACATGAGAATGGTGGGAGACAAGATTATTACTAGGGCAAACATAAGACCTTATGAAGGAAAAGATTATGCAATCATGGGATGGGGTTCAACCATAACACGATTTGTAGAGCATCCAATAAGGTATGAAGGATTGAGAAAATGGTTTGAACAATGTGGATATGATAGGGTCAAATACATAGATCACATGTTTTAGAATAACTTTCTTATTACAATTTCCAATTCTTTTAACGAATTAAAAAGTTTAAGGCTAGTTTTACCTCAAGTTTGCTTGTTGGATTTGAAGAAGAGAACATGATCTAATGGCTGATTTGGTGTTGGTTTGGTTGTGGTATGCTGCTCCATCACTTTGACTTTGCTCCACAAAATGTATCATTTTCGTGTAACAACCTTCTTTTTGAAATTTCTCTCAAATGGTAAATCAAATTGTCTTGAATATTTTGGATATTATTACCATAAATATTATGCATTTTCCCACAAAATATCTTAGCCAATGGATGCATGAATTTCGAGCAAATTGAGAAATCGCTGTAGGTGAAATTGATCGAGTTTTTGAAAGATACACACTCGAATTTCTTGAATTTTTTTGTCTTTATTAACCCTACCTCAATACATTTACCATAAAAATTTCAGGACCAATGGATAAGATATGGTCAAATCAATTTCTACCTTGTTTCACTTTTCACGTTGCCCAATGTTGCAACAAAAACATATGACACGAACTCATTTTAAGGCCAAATTGAGTGCTTCAAAAGGGAAATAGTGTATTTTTACCTTTTTTACCACCACATGCCTTCATAATCCACTTTTGATGACGAAAAGAAGCTATTGTGCAAAAATACCAAATTCTGTCATAATTTGTGCACAATGGTAAAAATTGAAAATCTGCCTTAAAAACCCGCAAAAAAGTCCTAGAAAATTGAACTTTTTTGGAATTTTGGTTGCATATTACTCAATTTACCATATTATAAGAAAACATAGAAGCTCATAATTTTTTATTGATGCTCCAATCTATTGCAACATTTGTGCCAAAACTTCCTTTGGAACAAGCTCCTCCAGCAAAAAACAGGTTGTTACAACAATAACTGCAAAAACTACAACTTTCCGTAGTTGTTGAAGAAAATGTCAATTTTTGCAGAAAGTTGCTTTCTTCAAGTTGAATTGTTGATGTGGATTGTGTATTGCATGCTGAAGTAGAAACCATGAAACATAAAGCATATTGACTAAAATACACCCAATGATATTATTTTTCTTCAAAATGAAATGAATGAAAAAGCATTATAATGGTGTCATCGTCCGGCTGTTAAATGGCAAAAAGATGAACATGCTTATATAAGAAACCAGTATACTGTTGCAAGTTGTTGTTGATTCCGTAAAACCATATAGTCTTTATCCAAAACCAAAATTCATGGTACAATTCTTACCATGTGAATGAATGTGCCAAAGTTGAGCATGGAAAGAAATCATTGGATTATCGATCACTGATGAAAATCGTTAACCAATGCGAGACAACTCACCGATAATGTAAATGAGTGTCAAGGTACTTGAGTGCATCTTGACAGGGATGAATGAATGTGTTGAAGTTGAGTCACCCGCAAGATCTGACAATCAAGAAACATTGTTGTATTCCCATTATTGTCAACGAGGAGGCTTACCATTGATGTATGCAAGTTTCAAGGCACTCCAAGTAATCTCTGATCTTGATCCCAGATAAGGTGTTGAGGTCGATGGGACAATATCTGTTGGAAGGTGGGCCTTAAGGAATCCCACATTAACCAACTTGAGAATAGAACCAAAAATTATTTGAAGAACCATAATAAAATATTGAAACCATCATAAAATTGCAAAAATTATTATGAACACTTCTCTCCAATTACCTAGTTTTCAAGCAAAGCTCATGTCCAATTGCGCTAGCAAGTTGGTTTTCACAATAGTGTTATAGACATAGTTGGGCACATCAACCAAAAACTTATATGTCGATTTATTAGGGCTCATCAACCCCTAAAAGAGTTGTTTCATACCCTAAAGGAACATAGTCATCTAAATACATCATTCCCCAAAAGTTCCACTTGAGAAACCATCCAAAAACTGCCTAAATTGAACCATACTGATTGCTCCACTGGCAAAGTGCGATGCATACTAAGTGGTACACTACCAAGGTGCAATGCATACTGTTTAGGCCTTCTATAGGGTGTGATGGGCGAGGATGGACAAATGTCTGGGACATTTGTGAGTTGATTGCTCATGGAATCTTCCAGAACTTTCTCCTATGCCACTTACCTCTCTGAATTCGCCCAAGGATGAATAAGGGATCTAAGAAAACCCAATACCTTCTCTTGTGGAACCCATTGTAACAAGTGGAATGACACTAATCAAACCCCATGGATGACTCACACCCTTGCAAACATCTATAAATGGATCCATCATCCAAGAGATCTAGAGGCTGGAATATTGTGTTGGAAATAATACTGAGGGGGGGGGGGTGAATCAGTATTATTAAGTCAATAAAATTTTTTCATTTCCATACTTAGAGACGTATATGCTACTTCAATTAGTAGAACCCGCATGTATACGCAACTGAGTCTAATGCAACTAGTGTTTATCCAGAATACTTATGATTCAATTAATTCATTGAATGTTGATCTTTAGTTAGTGCATCAGAACTTAATTAACCGTATGAACAGTAAGCAGGTGCAGTAAAACAGAACAGATCATCACACACACAAGAAGCACACATGAACACCATGATATAAGGTGGAAACCCAATGTGGGTGAAAACCACCTGCTGCAAGTTGTCTCTATCTTCTCTTAATAAGAAACTTCATTTTACAATAGTTCTGTACTAGTGCAGTCTTATACCAGTATGCAGGCTTCTACCTGCAGAGGGCTACAACCCTCTCTAGTTTTCCAGACTCTCTTGGATGGGAGCTACAACCCCCTTAGCTCTTGTACTAGCTGATCCATTTACTATTACATAGGTGCCTGCCTACTGAATGCTCCAATCTTCACTTGTTCTCTAGCTGCTACTGGAAGGGAGCTACTACCCCCTTTGCTCTTATACTAGCTGATGTACTAGTACGTAGGCGCCGGCCTACAATCTCCTTTCATCCTCCAGGGACCACATTTCATACATTCTCAGACTAGATACTCCTGAAGCACAACACTATAATCTGAAGGCCACGTTTCATCAAATTTTCATACTGGACACATAAATATCATTGAAGCACAAAACAATCAATACTAGCATCATCAATTTCTAAATCACTGAAACACTGAAACCTTGTCAACAACACAGTCACCAAAACACAGAGCAGAACACTGAACTCTGCAACAATATTCAGAACCAATTGTATCATCAAAATCATGCATCAGAGTGCATACGCTACTTGGAAGTGCTGAACCAGCGTGTATACGCAACTTCACCAAGGTGAACCAACGTATATGTCATCAATTACTTACTTATAACTTGTATATACACGGATACTCCTTCTGAGTTTGGCCCACTGAATTCCTTCAAATTATCATATACGTGTCTGTATCCACAGAAACAAGTGTATATACGCGGATACTCCTTATTAAACTCGCGTACAACCATTTCCAGATCAACAACCTGTAAATGTCCTATGACAAGATATGTCTGCATATAGATATCAACTCATCATCATAAAATCATTCACATTATATCATATGTGTAAAACACCATAGCCATCTTATCAACACGATCATCCATGTATCATCACTTGGGAATATCTGCATCAATCAACATATGTAAGTATCAACCTATCAACATATAGGTAAGAACTCATCATCATCATGTCTCCAACAATGCAACTTTGAGTAATCATTCATGTATCTAGCACTATGTATCTTGAGCTCAAGATCTTTTGTCAAGGATTTATATGAGCACCAAGAACTATAGGAATCCTGCATCATAACTGTATTATATGATCTTTATGCATATGACGACAACAGCATATGAGAGACTCATCATCAAGTAATGAAGATGTGTATTCAAGCTTTGTACTTCTCCTTATCCTTATGAAGATCACCATGTAAGCATCATATATGCACCATCTAAGAATCAATCCACAAATATGATCTGAACATCAACTATGTAACCCAAAGAATCATATGAGATTTTATCATGGACAACTCATAACCAAATCATAGCAAGATATATCATTTAGCCATATAAGCATCATTACCAAGGACTATTAACCATAATGCCAACAATGCATTATTGAAGGCATATGCTCCCCCTCAACATGTGCCATCTGTTTACTGTTAGATCTGATCATGCATATATAAGCAATAAGCATCAAGACATCATCATCATCAAGTTAGGATCAAAACACTTCTAAACATCTTACAAGTATCAAGACATTTCCACACATCCTCAGCAGACTATAACTATTAACCAATAGAGCAAATAATGGACTGAATCATATCAAACCCTTTTTCTGAGCCTGTCCCCACTGCTTTTCCTCAAACTGACATATACGCGACTGTGTAGTGTCAAACTTGCGTATATATGTGACTTCCCTTTATGCAACTTGCGTATGAGCTTTAGGACACTGAAGTTTTACACTTTCTGCTCCCCCTGAGTCTGTTATGTCTGTATATGGTGTTGTGCCACATCTTCCTGACTGTACTTCCTTCTTCTTCCATATCTTCAAGTGTGATGATGTTTTCTCCTTTTGGTGTGGTGCCCGTACCTTGTTCCTGCATTCCTTTGCTATATGTCCAAGCTTGTTACATGCATAACATCTCATATGTTTCATATTCCTCCTGTAGCATTCAACAACTTTGTGACCAAACATATTGCAGGAAAAACAATATCCCTGAAAGTACCTGGAATGTGATGATCTTTCTGTGTGATGATCTTGAACCATTCTTATTCTATATCTAGCTGTAGCATGTCCAAGATTATGACATACATAACATTCAATATTATCCATTGGAGGAGTAAAAGATTTCCTTTGAAGAATTTCTTTCCTTGGCTATTGATGTGGTTTTCTTCTCATCTCATCGTTGTGCATTTCAGATTTCTCATTAGAGTTTCTTGCCTCTCCTTGTGAGTTAGATTCACTTTCAGTGGGTTCATAAAAACCAATACCAGTTTTGATAGCAGGAGACCTTTGACTACTAAGAATATCATCCAAGATCTTAGTACTATCGTGAAATCATAAGAGCTTATCCTTTTCTTCTAATTTATCATTTAGAATATTTGCCTCAACCTGAAGATGCTCTTCCTTTTCATGATAATGCTTCTTCATGTATTCTTCAGCTTTCCTTCCTTCTTCCAACTGATGCCTCAATTCAAGAACTTCGTTTTCTTGTTTTTGGAGTAGATCTTTATCCTGCTTCTTTGATTCTTCAAGATCTTCCTTTAGTGAGCAGATCATAGCTTCAAGCCTTTCATAATAACTGGATCTATCTCTGAGTTTCTTGATGATTGAGCTCCTTTCATTGACTTCATTTCTTAATGATGTCACTTCATCTTGCAACTTTTGACATTGGTCTTCCTTGTTCTTGAATAACTTCCTTACCTTGTTTCCTTCCTCTAGTTGAGCTTTTAGTTTGGTAGCTTCTTCTTTGAAAGCACATTCCCTTTTGTTCAATAGATCTTGTTGATCTCTAATTTTGTCTATAAGCCTTTTAAATCCTGCCTCTATTTGATATCTTTCTTGCTCACCCATAAGTGCAAATTCAGTTGCTTCGCTATCACATTCATCATCTTTAAGAGGATAAATAGATGTATCACCAGAGGATAACAAATTCATACCTGATAGATCTTGTTCATCTTCATTCTGAAGTGATTCTGAATCGGATGTGCTCCTTCCACATATTCCCCAATCAATACACCCACTGTCATAGCTCTTTTGAGATGCCTTCTTCTTCTTAGGTTCTTTCTTCTTAAGCTTCTTTCCCATAGTTCCACGGATCTCCTTCAAGCGATCAAGCTTCTACCAAAGGACCTGCTTTGATACCAATTTTTGGAAATAATACTGAGAGGGGGGGGGGGGGGGGGTGAATCAGTATTATTAAATCAATAAAACTTTTTCATTTCCATACTTAGATACATATACGCTACTTCAGTTAGTAGAACCCGCGGGTATATGCAACTGAGTCTAATGCAACTATCGTATATCCAGAATACTTATGATGCAGTTAATTCATTGAATGTTAATCTTTAGTTAGTGCATCAGAACTTAATTAACCATATGAATAGTAAGCAGGTGTAGTAAAACAGAATAGATCATCACACACACAAGAAGCACACATGAACACCATGATATAAGGTGGAAACCCAATGTGGGTGAAAACCACCTGTTGCAAGTCATCAATATCTTCTCTTAACAAGAAACTTCATTTTACAATAGTTCTGTACTGGTGCAATCTTATACTAGTACGCAGGCTTCTACCTGCAGAGGGCTACAACCCTCTCTAGTTTTCCAGACTCTCCTAGATGGGAGCTACAACCCCCTTAGCCCTTGTACTAGCTGATCCATTTACTAGTATGTAGGTGCCTACCTACTGAATGCTCAAATCTTCACTTGTTCTCTAGCTGCTACTGGAAGGGAGCTACTACCCCCTTTTCTCTTGTACTAGCTGATGTACTAGTACATAGGCGCCGGCCTACAATCTCCTTTCATCCTCTAGGGACCACATTCATACATTTTCATACTGGATACTCCTGAAGCACAACACTATAATCTGAAGGCCACGTTTCATCAAATTTTCATACTGGACCCATAAATATCATTGAAGCACAAAACAATCAATACTAGCATCATCAATTTCTGAATCAATGAAACACTGAAACCTTGTCAACAACACAGTCACCAGAACACAGAGCAGAACACTGAACTCCGAAACAATATTCAGAACCAACTGTATCATCAAAATCATGCATCATAGTGCATACACTACTTGGAAGTGCTGAACTAGTGTGTATACACAACTTCACCAAGGTGAACCAGCGTATATGTCATCAATTACTTATAACTTGATGCACTTCGTGACTTCATACATATCCAGATTATTACATATACAAGGATAATATGTGTGTTAGCACCCAGATCTAGTCCATCATATCACATAAATATGAGTCATTATGATCCTGATCCAATATTAGTTCTCATCCATCAATACTGAAGCTAAACACAATCAACCAAACAGGATATGCAGAATACTGACACCTTTAAACTGTCATCAGAACTCATCAACAACCAGAACCACATGTAACTTCAAACATCATAGCTCAAATGGTATACGCTACTACAATGAACCAAACCTGCGTACATACGTGCTTACACCAAAGCCAACTCGCGTACAGATCTATAAATATTCAATCATGACTTGTAGCGATTTCAAACTTAAGTTATACCCAGTTCAGATCATTACATGCGTCAGATAAACATAATCAATCATATAGAGATAGTTCATTTTAAACCATTTGATCCTGATCTATCCTTAGATCTTGTTCTCCATCAACCGGTGAGATCCCTCCTTAGCTCAGATCAAGCAATGCATCATCAACCCATAACCTGCATACTGGATCTTATACTTCATCAGATATTCAAGACTTTCTCATTGCACTTGCCTAATGATCTTCTTCTCCTTTTATAGTCTTAGGCCTTTCTCAATACCATGGTCCAAAACCATAATAAAACAATACCATGGACCCAATACTTGGGATCAACACTTCTGGCGAGATATCATGGCCCAAAACCATAGGTTCAAATACCAAGGACTACATACCATGTACCAAGCATAATTTCTCCGACATGTACGCGCTTTTCCTTGTATGAAAGTGCATGTATACGCATACACGTCTTTTCAACGATTAACCCGCGTGTATATGTGTCTCGGTCACGATGAACCTGCGTATATATATATATATATATATATATATATATATATATATATATATATATATATATATATATATATATATTCTCTTCATTCTTGTAGTCTGATCATCAATTCCTTGTTGCTGACCTACTGCACTATGATCTGTCATCTGTGTGATTTGCCATAAAGGACAACACTTGTCTCATAATTCCAACATATTGTAAATTGCAAGGAAGTGCTGATAGTTTCTAATTGAGGAAAGAGCATTATATTGTTGGAGTGATCTTGCTATTTCATGAGCTGAAGAAGGATTGAAGCTCGGAGGATGATGCTAGATCAGACAACTGGGTTGTAATTCTCCCTTCTATTAATAAATCTCTTCAAGTTTTCGTCCATATGATCATGCAATTGTGAATGTTATCATTTGTGAATGCTATCATTTTTTCATTATATATCTGATTCTGTAATGTTTATGTTGTAATATATCATGATGCTTTGATGGTTCTTTGTTGCTGTACTTGTGCAGGTACTCTCCAAGCATGTTAAGTGCGGGGAGGAGTTATAGGCTGTGTCAAAAGGGAGAGAGATCAAGTGAGGGATTAAGCGGAAGTTCTAGGTTGGTTCCATTATCTTTCTCATATCTATTACACATAGAAGAAATCATTGAATTTCTTTAAACTGTTGTTTCTAGGGTAGCTGCCAAACCTAGAGGGCTAGCATTCTTTAGGAATACTAGTTTTCCCAGAAACAAATTGGTGACTCCGCTGGGGAATGAAAAGATGTTCGCTTGTTGTTATTGTTTGTTTTACGTTCAATTTGATAAGCTATAGAAAGAGTCTAAAATCAGCCAGGTAGCCTTTGAACTGCTCTTGCTCTGCAATTGCATAGTAGATGAATGTTGCTTCAGTCAATCTCTGGTTTAGTTAATGAATTGAGCATTTGACTTGCAACCACATATAGATGTCCCTTTCGTAGCTTAGTAACCTTTCAAGGCACTTAATTATACTTTGCTCATCATTGTTCATCGAAACCCACCTTAACTCATTGAAAACAACTCCACATTTGAGCCAAAACCCATTTCAATTGCCCTCCCTGGACCATCGCACTGTCTTCCACTGTGACTCAGTATGCATCGAACCTCCCAAGCACAGTAAGTGTGATGCATCTCAGTTTCTATGAAGCCTAGGTGCGATGATTCACTGATCTCTTTTTCCATCTAGAAATTGAGGGTTTTTTACCTTTTTTTCAATTTTGTTTAGTTGTTTTGCTGCAAATGAACAGTGCCTCCTTATTGAAACTTACTTGCATCACTTAGATTAGCCTCAATTACATTAGGATTAGTGAATTTTTTGGTGTGTTTTTTCATCATTTACAATCCTTTGTCGAAAAGTTGTTTAAATCGATTTTTCGCTTTGGTACAAAAAGTGTCATAATTGTCGTTTTTTGTCGAAAAGAGAAGTGTCGTAAATTCTTCCTTCCCTTGATAATCGATTGAACTTTTCTTCATGTACTTGGTTTGATTTGTTTATATTTGAAGTTTCGAAAGCATTTTTATTCAAAAGTGAAATTTTCATTTAGAATCTTCCTTTCTCTTTTGAAGAAGAAATTGTCGAAATGTCATTTTGAGTGAAATATTTTAGATTTTTGCTGCATTTAGTTTTCCCTTTTGGCATTTTTCACATTAAGGAAAATGAAAACAAATGCATGCATTTTTATTTAGCATTTTTTGTTTTGTGTGCGAAAACATGATTTAGGGAATGCACTAGTGTGTTCTCTTTGCTCTTTCCTTAAAAGAACTATCATATTCTTTCCCTAGTAGCTAGGACTTTCATTGCTCAAATAAATAAAGATTGTTTATCATTGTAGATTGCATCTTAGGAATTTTATATCATCATCATGCAATGAACCATTGAAAGGAAAACTCTAAATAAGATCAACTCTAAAATAAATTTCAATGAACCTAACAACACTTTGGAACTTAACGCAACATATCTAGAGGTCTAGGCTAGTGACGTGTTCTAGCGTCATTAAAACTAGTGGCTATTGTTTTCATTCAAGGTTGGGTGATTCCTCCTCCTTGATACGACAAGTGCTAGCATGGACTTGTGCTCCTTGTATCGTTGCATATATTTTGGGAGACCACAATAGGCTTAAATCCTTTATCCATGGGAAACTGAGTCTGCCGCCTTATCGATCGCAATGCACTAAACACAGCATTTGGGAAGATTGATTGCCATACATAAGTCCTTGGTAATTTCTTTTTAATTTATCACCAAGGTGTATATTTTAGTTTTGTGATTGGTTTGGTAATCCCTCTGTCTAGATTTTCTAGAGTAGTCACTTTCATTCCTTTTCGACTCTTTAAAAGGAAAGGTCCATCTGAGTACTTGTCCTTTCAAGCGCATTAAAAATCGAAGGAGACTAGAGTCATCTTTAGCTTTTTCTCGACTCTTAAAAACTGAAAAAGCAAAGTTGTGTCCAAGTGTCATTAAAATTAATTGAATTCGAAATAACATCCCTATCTCTTAGTTGATCTTAGGTTGAGACATATGTCGACAAATTCGGAGTCCACTAATCAAGAAATCCCTTTTGATAGGAATCCTAGTCCTTTTCCTTCTTTCGGAAATATTGGTGCTCCTTATATGGCTACATTATCCCTTCCAGGACTTACCATTGGCCTGCTAGTATGGCTATTTTCAACCTCTTTGGTTCAAAATGTCGTGATTTCTCCATAATCGAGTACACCCTCAACTAGAAAAAATCAACCTCCAGTCGATCCTGAAGTTGACCCTTCACCTTCTTCCTCGTTTGTTTCTTCCTCCCCTTCCTCCTCTTCACTTGGTGAAAGTATTAATACTAGTAACCAGGTGGCTAAGAAGAAGAAGAAAGGGCAGGAGAAGAAGAAGAAGCCAATTCAGCAAGAGGGCAACCAAGCAACCATTGCTCTGAATGCAACACCTAATGAAAATTCATCCATTAAGCTTCAAAAACCCAAATATCCATGCATAATTTGTGCAGAAGACCATTTTCATCGAAATTGTCCATACTTTCCTCAGATCTTGAAAGAATGGTCTTCCTGTTCACACCATCCCGTGTCATCAACCTCTGGAGATCATGTTGGTAACACACCATCAACTAGTGATAGTAAAGTTCATGGAAAGAAGGGAAAGGTAAGAATTCCATGTAGGTTATGTGAAGGTAATCATTCCCTTCACCATTGTCCCTTTTTGGATGAAGCCAAAAGAGTGTTGGATAATCGTCCTACCTCACCGCAGTGACTTCCATCTGGTTACAGGAAACTCTCCCTAAATCCTTCACTTGTTGAAGAATCGACTGGCCAAAATCAACTGCTGGTCGAAACCACTCTCTGGGAAAGTGAATCCAATGAGTCTATACTCGACCCAAATCAATAGGTCAAAATGAAAGTTGACCCTATTTCACCTTCAACTAATCGTACCTTTCCCAAAGAGAGTGAAAATGATACTGTTCAAGTTCTTTTTGTTACTTCAAATTCTAATGATCTTGGGGAAATCCACCTGTTCCATCAAGGCAAGAGGAAAGTCCTCCAGTTCTCGTAACTCAAGGGGTTAACTCTCTCGTTTCTTCGGTACCCCCTCCAAGTAGTCTAGTCACTTCCTTTGATTGGAATCGACTAGTAGGATCCTGCCTTCCTTCTTATGGGCCTTTCCAAATCATAGTACAAGTTTGTAAAATGATTATGTCTTGCATTATTATAGATGAAGGTGCACCAGTGAGTATCCTTTCCTCAACTTTCCAGAAAGCACTTGGTTCACCACCACTTGTCCTTGTTACACAAAATCTGTTAGGCTTTAATAGAGGAACCAGTAGACCATTAGGGATCCTTCCAAAGTTACCTATCACTTTGAGAGGAAAGACCATTCATCTGAATGTGATGGTAGTCCCAGGACCTTTAGACTACAATTTACTTCTTGGGCATGACTATGTTTATAACATGGAAGCTATTGTTTCAACACTCTTCCGAGTGATGTGTTTCCCGCATGAAGGCAAGATTGTCACTGTTGACCAGCTTTCATTTCCCAGTCCAAATATAGCTCCAAGTCAATCATTGTCCCTAAATGGTCCATTTATATCAATGGTATCATCCTTGCCACGGGTTAATTATGGGCAACCTGTTCCATACCTACATTAGCTAGCAATCAATTCAGTGATGTTGTACATCATGCTGGGGGCATGCAAACCAATTCAAGCATATTTTTTCATTTTAAGCTTGTGTAAAAAAGAAACTGTAGCCAAGCATAGTTTGTTCGTTTCAAGCTTGTGTAAACATGAAATTGAATCCAAGCATAGTTCTGCATGGTTCAAGCTTGTCTAAAAATGAACCCATTAAGCATAGTTCCCCATGGTTCAAGCTTGTCTAAAAATGAACCCATTTTCAATTTTTAACCCTTGTGATTGCCATTCTATCAGCTTTTTAAGCCTTGGTTGTTTTCATCTCATCACCACCATCTCTTTGGCTGACCATATGCTTTCACTTCATTTTTTTACCCTTTTTAAGGAACAGTTACAATGAGTGGTCTTATTAGCCAGCCTCTTCACATAAATCAACATGTTTTGAAAAGTTCCGACATCACCGGAATCAGTTGCTACCCTAGACACCACTCGTTCCTCAAAATAGAGTCCTCTTTAAATTCTTTTCAGACACGTTAAATATGAAAAGATTTTCGAGCGCTTGCCTTTTCCAGCTTGTTAAAGTATTGGAAATGTCATCCCTCCTGTATTATTTTATCCTTTTTCAGACATGGAGGGATTACTTTACGAAAAATAACTTATGGAGTTTTCTTTTCGTCCCTTTTCAAACTCTCTAAACATGAAAAGGACCAAGTTATCCTTGTCCTTAAACTCATTAAAACAATAGCAACAAACTTGTCCATCTAGACAAGACTGAATTTCACTGTCGCTAGACTCGTTAAAACATTAAATAGTGACAGGTTTGCCCGAAGGGCGAATTATAGAACAAGCATATGTTATCCTCCTAAAGCTTGACAAAAATAAAGAGGTACTGGTCAGCAATGACTGGGGAAAAAGGGAAAAAACTTGAAGAATTTATGGTAGCAAGTCGCTCTTGAACATGACACTTTCACTTCATCTCCATTATTGAGTTGGGTTGGGTTATTCCGTTCACCGGTCATCTTACCATTAGTCTTTCATACAATCCATCTTTTGGGGTTAACACTACCAATTCATTTCAGTTTCACCGACATGTTCAAGGGAAGTCACTCAGTTGAGAAAACACCATCCAATTAATGTCTCATCCATTGCAATACCTCCAACCTTCATTTTTTCATGACCGCCATTCCTGAACCTTGTGTCATCAATTCATTTTTTCACCTCTAGAAATCATTTGTTTCATTTCGTATCGTAGATGTGGGATACATCAAGGCCCTCCTACGACAAGTCGCTTCTTGTCGAGATCAATTCATTATCCAAGAAGTTGACTTAGAAACAACCCTTTCAGTGCTTTGGAGCTTGCATACATCAATGACAAGTTTCTCACTTCCGGTGACAGGTTGACATCAATGGCCTTCGACTGAAAGATTTTGTGTGGTGTTCGACATCGGATCATGTATTCACACCACGTGAGTTGTACTGTAGTACCTTGAGGGTCATTATCATTATCGGTGATTCCTCTCGCATCCGTTGACAACTCACATCATTGGCTGGTAATTAGGCGATGTCTTTCCATGTTCGACTTCAGAACATCTCTTCACATGGATTGACTTGTACATTGAGCGAAGATTGAACGAGTTTTAAGACCCCGATCTAGTTTCATCCATTCTAGGGATATAAAAACATCAAATGTACAAAGGCTCTACTCAGATGGTCATCCTAATAATGGATTGCGACCCTATATCTGTAGAATCACAAATCTGTATCTGCAAACGACTACCTGATCTATGTACATGAAATGAAATTTATAAAGCTGAGCATGGGAATGCCTCCCTCAGCTAGATCATGAAAGATTATATTATGATGATGTATTGTATTGTAACTTATGCAGGTCACCTTCCAGTTCGAAACTTCGGATCCTCATGATAAAGCATTTCACCCGACATGGATATTTATGACCTCATGCTTTAGGGTGCAACTGTTATAAACATATTTGGGCACATCAACCCCAAGCTTATATTTCGATGTATTAGGGCTCATCAACCCCTAAAAGAGTTGTTTCATACCCTAAAGCAACATAGTCATCTAAATACATCATTCCCCAAAAGTTCCACCTGAGAAACCATCCAGAAACTACTTAAATTGAACCATACTGACTGCTCCATTAGCAAAGTGTGATGCATACTGAGTGGTACACTGCCAGGGTGTGATGCGTACTATTTAGGCCTTCTATAGGGTGCGATGGGCGAGGGTGGACAAATGTCCAGGACATTTGTCAATTGATTTCTCATGGAATCTTCCAGAACTTTCTCCTATGCCACTTGCCTCTCTAAATTCGCCCAAGGATGAATAAGGGATCTAAGAAAATATAATCCCTTCTCTTGTGAAACCCATTGTAACAAGTGGAATGACACTAATCAAACCTCATGGATGACTCACACCCTTGCAAACATCTATAAATGGATCCCTCATCCAAGAGATCTACAGGCTAGAATATTGTAAATTACAAGGAAGTGCTGATAGTTTGTAAGTGAGGAAAGAGCATTGTATTGTTGGAGTGATCTTGCTATTTCATGAGGTGAAGAAGGATTGAAGCTAGGAGGATGATGCTAGATCAAACAACTGGGTTGTAATTCTCCCTTCTATTAATAAAGCTCTTCAAGTTTTCTTCCATATGATCGTGCAATTCTGAATGTTATCATTTGTGAATGCTATCATTTTTTCGTTATATATCTGATTCTGTAATGTTTATGTTGTAATAGATCACGATGCTTTGATGGTTCTTTGTTGTTGTACTTGTGCAGGTACTCTCCAAGCGTGTTAAGTACGGGGAGGAGTTGCACGCTCTGCCAAAGGGAAGAGAGATCAAGCGAGGGATTAAGCAGAAGTTCCAGGTTGGTTCCATTATCTTTCTCTTATCTATTACACATAGAAGAAATCATTGAATTTCTTTAAATTGTTGTTTCTAGGGTAGCTGCCAAACCTAGAGGTCTAGCATTCTTTAGGAATACAAGTTTTCCCAGAGACAAATAGGAATTATTTTTCTCTTTACTTTTTTTTATTTTTATTTTTTTATTTTTTATATGTCCTACTCTACCTGAAAAAAAAAATCTTGTTTGAGTACATGAATGCTTCTAATGGAACCATGTGTGTAACAAGATGATAGATAAACTCATATGCAAGTTTGAAAAATACTCTTTGATATGTACCAATATATGAGAGACCAATTGCCTTAATTGAGATGATGTCAGAAGATACTGAAAATTGGGCATTGGGATCTGATGACTGTCTTGAACCAAGATTCAATGTAATCTTTTCTTCCTTGGCTTCCTACTATTATGCCATGCAAGTCTTTAGAGATGTAATTCTCATTCATAGAATCTAGTGATAGGCATGCAAGAAAATTTTTAATCTCAGGTTCCAACAACTGCTCTTCTTTAACGAGCATCCATGATTCTTGGAGCTTATCTAAATCTTCTTATTCTGGTTGTTGTTCTTCAATGACATATGGTGAATCATTTTGCAATACCTCATTATTGTAAGCGGATTGAGGTGTTTTATTGTTGGGGATTCTAAATGGTTGTGAAAGTAGTGGAGTGGGAATGGATCTTTGGGCTGTTTATGTGGGTGGTAATGAGAAAGTTTGAATTGAGTTTAATTGATGGTGAAATTGATGTTGTGGTGGAGGTGAATGGTATGTATAGCATTGATATTTGTATTGAGGATAGTGAGGAAAATATTGAGGATATGGTGGATTTCCTCTATAAGGCTCTTGCCAACCCTATTTCCAAGATTGATTTTGAGCTTGTGATTGAGATGGCCAAGGTTGCCAAGGTCGCTTTTGAGGTTGGGATTGAGATGTCCAAGGTTGCCAAGGCAAGGGTGTTTTCCAATTACTTTGAGATTGTTGTGCATAACCCTGAAATTGTGAAATAAGATCTTGCATCATACTAGGTTGATGATGCTGCCATGGTCTTCTTGGAGCTACATAACAAGATTGTTCTAGTGTTTGATTTAATCCCTGGTGTTAGCCTCCTATTGCTATAGGTTTCATATTTCATGATTGACTGTTTACATGCCAAATATGTCATTCTTTCCATGCTGCAAAGGTTCCATATTTCCAAGAAACACCATTTTTGAAGAGTTTTTCAGTTAAGGGAAGGCCAAACATCTTAATATTGGCTTCCCTAGGTTTAAATTACTTGTTTTAGAAGATAGAGAATGAATATCTGTCCAAACTATTTAATCTTGGCAGATTTGTAGATAGGTAGAGAAGCAAGGGCGCTCAACAACTTAATCTGAGCCCCGGAAGAAATAAGGATTGATTTAGATAGGAGGATAGCCAAAAAAAAAGTTGAAAAGTTGGGTTTGCTAGTTCAAGTGCACCCAAACCAAAAAGAAGAGAAAATGCTAGGTAAGTAGGCCGGGTAGGTAGTTTTGAGGTGGCAGAATGATGAATTGTGATCCAGTTTTGTGTTTCAAAGTGTTAATCTACTTCAGATCACAAGTGCAAGGCAATTTTTCCCTTGGAGCAGCTCAAGCGAGGCATGACTAACTTACCCTTCTTCCTTTTCCCCAAATCATTCACTAATTCCCCCTAAAAGATGTTAAGATCTGTTTGATATCTTTAAAAATCATCATATTCCATAAACTTTGCCTAAGTAAAGATCTGCTTTACTTAGGAGTGCTCATATTTCTTCTATAAAGTCATATTTCCCCTTTATAGCCTAAGATTTCTATCCTTAGCGCTTTCTTCACAAAATCCATATTAAATTCTAACTCTATTATATAAATGCCTTCTTATTTCCCCTTCCCCTATTAAAAATATGCAAAATATCCCCCTTATATACATATCCCCTCCCTCTGGTTGAAATATAACCATAAATATGCCTTGGGAATTACTAAGTTTACTTGAAACTTAGTAAGAACCCTCATTTTCCTCCTTAACCATCTCTCAAATGCTTTGGACCCCTTCCAAAAGCATAAAACCCCTTTTACTTCATAAAACCCTCTTTTCCATGCATTGGACTTCTTCCATTGCATTAAAAATACCCCTTCCGATGCATTAACAAACCCTTCCGATGCTTTATAACCCTTTTAAGGCATATAAAACCCTCCTCTGATGGCATTCCCCCCCTATAGCAGTGTTGGCCCCTTTATATATATGCTCCCAATCCTCATGCTCCGATGCAATATCGCTATCGCATCCGAAGCGATATCGCTATTGGGAGGCCCCCCTAGCGCATTTTCCAGTTTTTTCACATATATCTGCCTTTATCGTAAATCCCCGCTTTATCGTTATAACTTAAGTTTTACCGTAAACTTAAGTTTTATCATTAAAACCCATTTTTCTGCTAAACATTGAATTTCCGCATATTTCCCCTTTATCGCCATATATCGCATCGCTATCGCAATTATATATAAAGCCTGCACCCATAGACCTCCACCGACGCGATATTGCGATTGCGCGGCAACGGACCATTGATCTGCCCGCAGATCAACGGTCCAGATCTTATCGCATCGCTCCCATCGCTATCGCATATCTAAAAGCCATCTCCCATTCCACCCCCGATAGCTGATCGCCGATGCGATATCGGTGATCGCTATATCGCAAGTCGCATATATATTAAAGTCCCCGTCCCCCGATCCCCGCCGATAGCGATATTGCGATTCAATCGCAACCGTTAGATCTGCCATCGCGCGATCCAACGGCCAGGATTAATTTTCCGCTACAAAATCGCTCCCGCTCGATTTTTTCGTGATTTTCACGTATAATATGGTCTCTTTCTTTATAAAGGAAAAGATGCATTTCTTCATATTTTCATGTCTATGCCCGCGCGCGCTCCAGTTCAAAGGAAGTATGCATTCTTCAACCATTTTTTATCGCTCCAAAGCCCAGATTTGCTCCGGACAACGAGCACGGTCCCAGCACAGTTATATTTTTGCAGATCTTCTGCTAGTTTTCAATATTTCTTCCTTTTTTATGATATTTTGATCGACCAAGCGTCAAAATAGTTCTAAAGGCCACGGAAAGCACAGCAGTAG
This sequence comes from Pinus tabuliformis, assembly GCA_031772625.1. Lineage (NCBI taxonomy): Eukaryota > Viridiplantae > Streptophyta > Pinopsida > Pinales > Pinaceae > Pinus > Pinus tabuliformis. Next base: position 801,760,893 of record CM062818.1, on the reverse strand, counting down.
TCAAATCTGTCCATAAAGTGGCAGGCAAGGGCGATTTTGACAGTTAAAGAGTATCAGTGGAGAGGAAAGTGGCCCGATTCAAGTTAAAGTGTATCAGAGTTGCGTTAGAGAGTATCAGTTAATGTTTTTTAGTAGAAATCTTTATTTCCAAGGCAGATAGACAATAAAGAGGCCTCCATCAAAGTCAAAGAAGCAGTCAAATGCATTTAAAGGCTCACCATATCAGAGTTAATGCGCATAAGGCCACATGAGAGCAGCGCTGCGGAAACCAAAGCACAGTTATTATAAAAATGAACAGCACAGAGCTCAAAGGACACCTCAAGGCCTCATTTTGAATGCTGCTACCTCCAACGCAACTTAGATAGATATTTGTTACATTTATTTCAGGATAAGTTAGGTTAATCAGAGTTATTTCCCCAGATCTTCCCTCAGATCTGTTTTGTAGATATTTTTCCTATAAATACCACCCTGAGCAATATATTAAGGGTTGGTTGGTTGGTTGTTTTTCTCATTCTAGACTTGCGCTGTAAGCTGAGAGTTTCTATAATCAAAGATTGCTGGAATATTTGCTTATGAACTAGCTAGTTGTGGTTTTAATGGCTGAAGAGCTTAATATGGAATTCTCGTGCTTCCTCATGGTTCAATAAGTCTTTCCTACCTCTGTTTTTCAGTTTATATGTGTCTGTATCATCTATATATCACAATCTAAGCTACAGAAAGAAAGAATAGCTCAGAACTATTTCTATATGCTCTGTGCTCAATTTATGTGGTTTCATATGTTTTCCTCTGAATTAATGATGAATATGCATACTTAATTGATCATGTTTAAGTTATTTCTCTCATTTCTGAATGCTGTCTAGGAATCCTTCATTGCTCCTATTTAGCCTTCATCCACTTTCCCTCTTTGGCTGGATGAGAGATCCTTAATTGCCTCTCATCCCCTAATCTCCATTTCATCTTAATTCCAGCATTTAACATTGTGCCATGTGTAGCTATCTTGCTCTGTAATCCTTCTTTGCCAAAGAAAACACACCCAGCAGCCCATAATCCTTGACTCCATGCCCAATGGTCTGAACTTCTCACTTTTCATGCCAACTCTGTTTGAAAACATCACCCCCATCCCACCAAACTCAAAACAAAATCCATGTACACCATAACTAGCCTAAAATCATTTTAAAACAAAGCTAAATTTTAAAGAGAGAGCCCTCTCTGGTTGCATGTAGGCTAGAACCTGCAATCCAAAGATTGGTTTGTGGTTACCTCGGCCATATCCCTTAAGAAGCCAAGGGACAACCTGAGTGATAACACCTGGTAAATTTCATTTAACCCTAGTAATGATGGAAAATATCTAGTAGTATGTGCTCCTACACAGATTTCACAAATTTTAATGTTATCAAGTGGACATTCATGCAAAGAATGTTTCGTTCTACATTTAGGGAAAAATATAAATGAAGCAACAATCTCAACTTTTTGCTTGTTTTGCATTCTTAGCATATCAATTTGTTCATTTAAATTACCAAGAATTTCTAGAGAATTGTTAACGTCAATTTGACTTACCAATCCTAATGTCGATTTACTTACTCTTGCCATGAATGGATCTTGAGGGGATCTTACATTCTTTGATTTTCCTCTTGATATGTTCTTCGCAGTTCACAAATCTCTTGAAATGACAATTGAGAGACATCTCCTTTTCCCACCAAGTTAAGAAGATCATTCCATTCATCCCTTATAGAATTTAGTACGAAAGTTTTTAATGTGTCTAATCCTAAATTATGCAATTTAGATATTTTGATATTATAAGTAAATCTCTCCACTAAATGTTCTATGCTTTCATCCTCTTTTTGGTTCATCTTAAAGACTTAATTTCTATGGTCATGGTGTATACAATAACCTTTATATTTTTCCAAAAATACTCTTTTCATACCATTCCATGTCCTTATAGAATTTGTTCCTAAAGTCATGAACCATCTAAGAGCTCTATCCTTCAATGTTTCCGGAACAAATTCGATTTCTGAATGTGTAATGAGTAGCCATAAGATCTACAAATTATTTCAAATTCAAAAATAAAGGTTTTCGTGTCTTCTGATCTCATACATTTGGAGTTAGGAAGTACAGATGGAGGGATGTTCTTCATATGAACATTGACATTAGTTTCTTGAATGGGAAATCCAAAAGGATCTTCCTCATTGTCATCATCTTCATCCATTTCTTCAACATCTTTTTCTTTTACCTCTTTTTCTACCGACAAAAATGAGAATTCATGATGTGGAAGATGATGTGGCTCTTATTGCACCACGTGATATAGTGGGGGTGGTAGGTGATTAGAGTTTTTTTTTTTAAATGAATCTACCTCTAGGATGTATTAAATGAGATTAGTCTTATGCAACTAAATGGATGCAAGTTACTAAGAATGAGATGCAATTGAAAGATAACACCTATGTATACTTTCCCGGCAACAGAGCCAAAATGTTGGGTAATTTAATTGATGGTTAAATTACTTGCATTAATGTGTCAATTCGGGTACATGAACTTGCGAAGTACACTACATTGTATGTGCTAGGAGATTAGCTTTCAATATCTATGAAAAACTGAAATGAATTAGAAACTTCAAAAGGAAATTATATTCATTATATTCTTTAATATAAACTATGAAAGTACTAAGTTTTTTAAAAGAAATTAATGTTAAACTAGAAAAAAAAAAAATATTATTCATCTTCGAAAACATGAGATTTTATCCTATGAAAGCATGGAGATTTTTTTTTAAAACTTACAAACCTTAATCTATGGAATCATGAACATTTTTAACCTTAGAAAGCATAAACATTTAATCTATGGAAAGCATGAGTTTTTAATCTATGATAAGCATAAACAATTAATCTATGTAAAACAAACCATTCATGAGAATATGAAATAAATGGAAATCATCCATACTATTCTCATAGATCTCCGGGGGCCCTCCTGGGGACTGCAAGGTGTTGAAAATGCAGATCAAGGGAAGAGATTTAAATGACCAATTTCATTCATAGTTGCACCATATTAAAAAAAAATACATTCAATGGATAACAATAGAGTTTTTCTCCTTCAATCAAAAACAACAATTACAAATTATGATTATCCTTGACATCTCTGATCATTTCTCTCATCAAAGAGACTGCCATTTATAGAATTTTGAGACAATTAACAAACTCATAATTTTCTTGATTAATTTTTGGTCATGAGATCAAATCAAATAAAATTTCATGGATTTTTTTTGGATCAAAGATTGGCCCAAATCTGATGAAACCTATCTCTATGCCACAAATTTTCTAAAGAACAACTAGTTCAATCCTTTTTGTTGACTATGCATTAAATGAAAATTTTAAAAACTATATATCCATGTAATCTACAAAATAAGGCTCCAAAGAACTTCAAAAATCTCTCAAATGGTAATGAATTTGAGAAAAATTCCCATAGATAACTTAATTGGGTCCATTTTGAATAAAACCCATGTTTTGTTTTTCCGAGATGTTCTTGCATTTGCTTAGAGAACGCGTTTGAAGTTGACAGGTCAAAACTATTGCATTTTCCCTTTGATCTTTTACTAGAGGTCCACATGTGTGAGCTGGGTGGAATTTGACCCATAAAAATCCATATTTGAGCTTCTACTAACAATGTGCATATGTCAGATTTCCTTCTAGAGTGGTTCTACTACCTCAACCATGGAGATAGCTACAGAAACTTCACAAAATTGTAGCAACTTGAACTTGCTAAATTGTCAATAGTAAAACCATGCAAAATTCTTCTTAATTCATTAAAAATAATGGAAATAATAATAATAAACCATGTAAACATGTATGTGGGAATTTTGTGCGTTTATGAAGGTTTGAAATGATGACAATGGGTGAATGGAATGATGCGAAAATGGATGGTTTCATCGACAAAATTATGACAAATTGGAAGCCCAACAATGCCCAAGCAAGCAGTTGATAGAAAACGTTCATATAACGAGGAACAAACTCTTTCCTCTAGTTATGAATTATAACGATAAAGTCAGTTCTTTTATAGTTGCATGTTCTAATGATTATTTGTTATGGCACTGTCAGTTTGGACACTTGTGATTTTTTGGTTTTAAATTTTTGCAGCAGAAACAGATGGTCAGAGGATTACCTCTCATCAAAGAGCCTACTAGCACTTGTGAGTATTGAATCTTGGGAAAGAAACACCGTGAAAGTTTTCCAAATGGAGTTGCATACATAGTAAAGGAACCTATTGAGCTAGATTTGCATACAAACCTCTGTGGACCTATGAGGACACAGTCGATAGGTGGAAGTTGTTACTTCCTCACTTTCATTGATGACTATAACACAAAGACTTGGGTTTGCTTCTTGAAGTAGAAGTATGAAAATTTTTCAAAATTCAAGGAATTCAAAGCCTTAGAAGAGAACCAAATTGATCAGTAGATCAAGGTATTGAGGTCATATTGTGGTGGAAAATATGATTCGAAGGAATTCCATGATTACTGCAAACAACATGGAATCAAAAGACAGTTTATAACCAAGTAGACACCACAGCAGAATGGTGTAGCAGAGAGAAAGAATAGGACAATTATGAACATGGTGAGAAGCATGATGAAAGAAAGAAACTTGTCTAATGAGTATTGGGTAGAAGCCATTGCAAGTGTTGTTTATGTGATAAACAGATCCCCTACAAAGGGTGTGATGAATAGAGTACCAGAAGAAGCATGGTCAAGTATGTATTGCAACGTGTCTCATCTTAGAGTGTTTGGATGTGTAGCTATTGCACATGTTCCTAAAGAGCTAATAAATAAATTGGATAATAAAAGTGAAAAATGCATATTTACTGGTTATAGTGAGCAATCAAAAGCTTACAAATTGTATAACCCTGTCACCAAGAAGACCATAATTAGCATAGATGTTATGTTCAAAGACAAAGAGTATTGGAATGGGACTATAGACAAAATAGTTAATGCACAAGTGCCACTAATGGAAGAAGATGATGTAGTAGAAAATGAGCAACAAGAATCACAGGTGAAGACACCAAACAGAGACACACCAACAAGGACTCCAAGATTTTTTGAGCAACATGTATCTTTAAGAAAATCAATAGATCATTATTCTCCCAACAGTTAATCAGGTGATTAATTAAGTAATGGTAAGAGAAAAAATGAGAAGTATAAAAGATATTTATGATGATTTGGGTGCTAGTTCAAATTTTGGATTATTGGCATTCCAACCTTTTTCGTTTGAGGAAGCAATCAAAGATGAAAATTGTGTCCAAGCCATGGATGAAGAAATTAAAGCTATTGAAAAAAATTATACATGGGATTTGGTTGATTTTCCAACAGATAAAATCTCATTGGTGTGAAATGGGAGTAAAAGGCAAAGTTGAATGAGAAAGGTGAAATTGATAGATTTAGAGCAAGACTTGTAGTAAAAGGATTCTCACAACAATCGAGAATAGATTTTGGAGAAATGTTTTCTCTAGTAGTAAGATTGGATACTGTAAGAGAAGTTTTAGCCACAACAACTGAGAACAAGTGGAAAGTATATCAGATGGATGTAAAATTAGCCTTCTTGAATGGAATTCTATAAGAAGAAATTTATGTGCTATAGCCTCGAGGATATGAAGTTAAAGGTAAAGAAGATAAATTTTACAGGCTGAAGAAAGCGCTCTATGGACTCAAACAAGCACCTAGGGCTTGGTATAGTAAAATTGACAGCCAAATGATCAAGAATGCATTTTGCATAAGTAACATTGAGCCTACCTTGTACACAAAGGTAAATGAGCATGGATATATTTCGGTTGTTTGCTTATCTGTTGATGACATGATTTATACCGGTGAATTTGAATTGGATGAATTTAAATAAGCCATGATGAAATAATTTGAGATGACACACCTTCGACTTATGAAATATTTTCTTGGCATAGAAGTTGAGCAATCTGAAAAAGAATTTTTATTTGTCAAAATAAATATGCTAGAGATTTGTTGAAAATATTCAGGATGGAGAATTGCAAACTTGTCCCAAAACCAGTTGCAGTAGGTACAAAGTTAAGCAAGGATGATGAAGGATTAGATTTCAATCCAACTCTATTCAAAATATTGGTTGGTAGCCTCCTGTATCTCACAGCTACAAGACCAGATATTATGCAAGGAGTAAGTCTGGTTTCCATATTTATGGAGACACCAAAAGACACACATTGGAGAGTAGGAAAAAAAAATATAAGATACATAGCAGGAACTAGAGATTATGGCATAATGTATCCAAGTACAAAAAAAGGATTTGATTGGATATACTAATAGTGATTTTGTAGGTAGTTTGGAAGATAGGATGATAACTTGTAGTTATGTGTTCCATATTGGTTTAGGTGTGATTTAATGGGGATCCAAAAAGAAACATATTGTGACACTTCCGTTAGTAGAAGAAGAATATGTAGAAGAAACATTAGCAGCATGTCAAGAAGTATGGTTAAGAAGAGTATTTGATGGACTCAAGCAGAAATAACAAGGATCGACACGAATATATTGTGACAACATGTCAGTGATTGCACTATCCAAGAATAGTGTGTTTCATCAAAAGATAAAGCATATTGATACTAGATATCACTTTATTAGAGAACTTGTGAGCAATGGAAAAGTTCATTTGAAGCCTTGTAAATCTAGTGATCAATTGGATGATATATTTACCAAGTCATTAGCAAAAGATGTGTTTTATTTTCATAGAAGAAACTTGGGTGTTGTAAATGTAGCTAAAACATAAACCAACGTACTTGTTTGAGTTCTTATGAGTCATGTCTTATTTTAGTAGTCGTAATTAAGAGGGAGTGTTAAAATAAGCTAATTAATCATGCATGAAGAGTTCGCTAAATTTATGGAGTCAAGTTAAGTCAAGTCAAGTCGAGTTAAGTCATAGTCAAATTTAGTGTGTGGTTGCTTTTCAAGTTATTTTAGGTGATTCGTTAGTTGAAAAAGGTTTTAAAACCCCTCACCGGGTTCATTGTGATAATCAAGTTTTTGTGTGATCAATAGAAGAGTCAAATCTCATGTTATTATGTGTGATTTATTTGTGTTATTTTGTGCCCTGCCTCCTCTTCCTTTCCAACAGTTGGATATAGTGGTGCCAAATTCAAATATGCATTGGCAACAACTATGAAAGCATTGTAAGTGTACAATCCTTTTCCCTCACAGGAACTCGAAGCTCCGCCTGCAAGACCGTTGAAGAAACTTTGAGAAATACTCCCCCTGAGGTGGTACAGGGGCTGCTTTGGCATTCATGACAAAATTTAAACCATGAAACTTGATTGTATTGAGTCAAAAGAGAAATTTGATGTTATACTACCTCATGTGTTGTATAGGTTATAAGCATTTAGAGACAATTCCATATAGAAGCTTAAGGAACAAGGACTTCAAAATAGCATGTAGAATCTAAACTATGAGACTATGATCTATTTTGTCAGAGTTGAAGTCTTATTTGGTGAAGATATTTTGACGTGCTTATTTGGATATTTTCAATTATTTTCCCAGCTCTCCTCTCCATTTCCAAACTAGTTTGAGAGAGTTGGTTTTCCTCTTTGTTCTTATCCCTATATACATGGTCAAAAGAGGTGCGAGTGAAGGAGTGGGCACTCTTTATTTCTTGAAAGAGAATCATGCATGTATAATTTTACAATGAGAATTATTCCATTCATTCAATTTATAATAAGAAGAGAATCTCTGTAGATATGAAGCTAAGAGATGTCTTTCTCCAAAGAAAGTTGAACCCCCTCAGCCACTGAGTCCTTCAATGGACTGTTTTCCTTGAACCATACTTTGAAAACATTCCCAAGGAAATTACTTTTGTATTGTGGTGTCTAATCGTTGAGGGAATCCTAGATATGCAAGCTTTGTGGGAAAGAATTTAATATGATCAAATATTGCATTACACATTACATAACTAAGCGAGACACAACAATGAACATGGAGTGATTCTAAGCTAAGCAAATTTCCTAGGCTATTATTAAATGAGGCACCTTGTATTCTTTTGTGTGAGAATTGTGTCCCCCACCTCACCCCTCCAATGGACCATTTTCCTTGAACCACACCATCAAAAAATTCCCAAGGCTAGTCCTTTTGTATCCTGGTGTGTAGTTGTTGGAGGGAATCCTACATATGAGAGCTTTGTGAGATAGAATTTAATATGAGAAATCCTTGCATTGCACATTGGATAAATGAGGGAGACACATCAATGAATAGGGAGTGATTCTCGGCCAACCAAATTTCCTAGGCTATCATCAAAGGGGGCGCCTTGTACTCTTTTGTGTGACAATTACCTATCTAGGATTTAAAATCTTCTTCATTTGTGGTTCCCTCCCATGGATAATTAGACCATCTAGTCCTTTGGATCTCTATCCAAACATCCCTTGAGAAAGTAGTCTAGAATAATATGTTGATTTGTTTCAATGTCTTGATTTGTAGTACCTACATTTGCTTGGATCACTAAAACTCTTTTTTGGAGTTTTCCTGAGTTGGAAATTTGTTGGAAATTATTTTTTTCCTTCTCAGAGAATTTTAACATGCACAACTTTTTCTCTGCTACGGGGATGGATTTGTGAAATATGTTGGAGTGAAGCTTGGCAATGTACCTTTTAGTCGAATTTAGGGACTATTCATTCATTTTCCTGATTCAAGGGAGAAATAAACGAATTTTTTTTCCAACTGGGCCTTTCATCTTCGTGGAGACCGAATTCTTGCCAAAACATCCATTGAATGTGACTTGTGATGAAATCTTGATGCGAAATCTAAGTGAAGAAGAAGAATTCCACCTGGTTGAGGTCACAGACTTTATGTGTTGATAGAAGGTGTCAATAATCACTAGATTATTTCCAATTAGACTTTTAAACTTCTCCATGTCTTCTATATTAGCCAATTCCCATTGAGAAGGAAGACATTCAAAATATCTTTCAAAACTATAGATCCATTTCAGAGTTTTTTTGTTAGAATTTTTGATACAATCTATTATTGATTACTAAGAGTAAACTCTTAACATAAAAAAGTTTGATAATAGTTTAATAAGGATATTCTAAATTATTTCCAAAATTAAGTATTATACTAATAAGATTTAAATTAATAGATTTCTTTAATTAATAGATATATCATATTAAATTATATAATATATTTTTTATATAGAGTATAAAAATATTTTTCATTAAAAAATATATTATTATATTATTTTTTAGATATTTTATATTTATTTAATTATATGTTGAATTTTATTTCGTTGATTTGATTGGATTAGAAACAAATCCTAATGAAATAATTAATAACACAATTTTTTATATTATAATTATATATATATATATATATATATATATATATATATATATATATATATATATATATATATAGATATATAGATATATATATATATATGTATATGTATATATATATATATATATATATATATATATATATATATATATATATATATATATATGAGAATTTCTTTCAGATTAATCACATCATTAGGATTTGGTCCATGTTTCGAACAAATTAATGTGGTTCATCCTCACGACAAACTTAGGACTCTAGTAATCGCCTCTTAACTATTATTACATTGGCATTGAGCAATGCAACTTATAATGTTTAACTTAGAAAAATATATTTATTTTTCAATAATAATAATAATAATAATAATATCTTTTTTATTGATTCTAATAGCAATATTAATAATAAAAATATAATTTCTTTCACCCCTTTTAATAATAGAGTTGTTAACCTTTCTCATTTTCCTTTTGATCCTCATGTTTATAGTCTTTTAGAGAAATATTTAAATTTTGCCCTAGAAAAATCCCAGTGTAAGAGAGTATCTATGACGTTGAATTTAGGATAAGGGTGTTGTCGGACTCGACTAGGGATATCATTAGATGGGATTGTGTGGTTGTCCTAAGAAAGACTAAGCCCCCTAAGAACAACCTTAGCAAACCTGAGTTTGAGGCTCTCAAAGCTTTGAATAATAACAAGGACATCGTTGTTCTTAAAGCTGACAAAGGGGGTGCTGTTGTTATCTTAGATAAGGAAGATTTCTGGAGAAAAATGTTATATCACCTTTGTAATAGTGGGAGCTATAGAAAACTCAATAAGAATCCCTTAAAGAATATAATTGCTATAGCCATAAAATCTAGTAGCATTGTTCACTCCCTTAGCCAAAAGCGGATTAAGAGTAGCCCTATCACTCTTAGGATTTATGTCTTCCAAATATCCACAAGGAAGGGGCTCCCCTGCATCCTATTTTCAACACCATTAGAGGTGTGACCTATCTTCTTGCTAAGTTTTTAGCCAATAAGCTTAAACCTCTTGTTGGTCGGATTGAATCATTTGTCAAAGATTTGCCTTTGTTTGTCAACGAATTAAAGGTTGGACCTTGTTGATAATTTGGTGAGTTTTGATGTGGTCTCCTTGTACTCTAATATCACCATTAATGATATCATTGAATTCATCAAGCGCATTACGGACCCAGATACAACTTTTTTGGTTGAAATTTGTCTTACTTCTACTTTCTTTTGTTTTGAACGTAAATCCTATGAACAAATTTGTGGATTTTCCATGGGTTCCCCCCTTTCCCCAGTAGTGGCTAATGCGTTTATGGAGGGATTGGAATCTAAGGCCTTGTCCTCAGCTTTATTCCAGCTTAAGCTTTCGAAAAGGTTTGTGTACGACACTTGCATCATCTGGTCTAATGGTCGGGAAAAGTTGGAGCTCTTTTTCTAGCATCTTAACAATCCATCTAGTTCCGTAAAGTTTACTATGGACTGTGAAATCGATGTCAACCTCCCTTTCCTCGACATTCTTATTTCAAAGAAAGATGGTGGTTCTTTCTCCCACCAGGTTTTTCGGAAGAAAACTCACACCGAATAATATCTTCATGCAAATTCGCATAATTTCCCTGTTCAAAAGCTAGGTGTTCTCAACACCTTAGCCACTTAGGAATTACGAGTTTCTTATGAAAACCACCTCAATGATGAAAAAACTCATCTCCTTATTGTTTTTAATAAAACTGGTTATAGTAAGTGTCAATGTATTAGAGCCTTCCTTACGGCTGAAAAGGGTCCTAGGATTAAAAATGATCTTAAAGATCGGTTTTCAGGGGTGCATCCTCTGTTTATCCGAGGAACCACATACAAGACTACTAAGATCCCGAAGAAGCATAAGGTTACTTCAACATTTAGGCCCCTAAACACTATCTGAATCTCCCTAAGGTTAGTGAAGGACCTTGTGAACCCTAAAGATGGGAAAGGTGTTTATGTCATCCCTTGTTCCTGTGGGACTCTGTACATTGGTGAAACTGGTCGCTCAATTAATCAAAGGATTGTTGAGCATGCAACTGACATCAAACATGGAAGGTCACGCTCCTCCATTTTGGCAGAGCATGTGGAAAAGACAAAACATTACATCTCCATTGAAGAGGCTAGGGTCATTGCAAGGATCGATCATTTTCATCACTGTAAGTTTAGGGAGGCCTTGGAAATTGAAAGGAAGTCTATCAATCTGAATAGAGACGATGCTGAAGTATTAATAGGTGTTGGATCCCTACCGTTTATTCCTAAGTTTCTATAATATTTATTTATTTATTTTGATCGAATTGTTGGTATTCCTTTATTTCTTATTTATTTAGTTTTAACTTTTTTGGGACCATATTATTTTATTTTTGGATTTAAATAATAAAATTGAGTTAATTCATTATTTTGATTTATATTTTATATTTATTTTGTTTTTTAACTTTAATATTACTATTTTTAGTTTTATGGTTTAGAATAGTTAACTTTGAACTTATTATTTTTACTGTTTTTGTTTATTATTATTATTATTATTTTTCTAGTTTTATTGTTTAGGATAATTAAGTTTGACCTTATTATTATTTATCTTCATTTTGATTAAAATAATAATAATAATAAAATTAATTTATTTCTTCATTTACAACTAATTTCCATCTAGTACTTGATTTTATTTAAAAAAATGTTTATTAATTAATGACAATTTTTTAGTCAAAACTAGTTGTTATATTCTAACGGCTAGAAGACAACTCTCTTAATATATTTAATCTAATGCCATGATTTGGTTCTTCATCTTGTCCTGAGGATGAACCACACTAGATGGTTCCAAACGAGCCGACTTAAAGTTTTTTAGGTGATTTTTACTGATCTCTCAACCTTCAAAATATATATTTTTCAAAGATTTGATTGGACCATAATTTGAAAGTCTTGCTGCAATTTTTATATATTATAATGTAGTGTTGATAACTTACTCACATATTTTATGCCATAATTTATGGATATATTTGCAATATTCATACATGATATATAGATATTTGTGCATTGATTTTTTATTCTTAATCTTTGTAGGAAAATGATCTAAAACTAAATCCAGTCATATGCTTCTAAGGAGTTACTTCCCACCATTATTTAGGGTTTTACTTAGCACTTATGTAGGATTTAAATTGTAAATGTGGACTTACTAGTGACTACTACCCACAAAAACTTATCCAAATCCTTGTGTCTAAGAAATAAATTAATTTATCGACGTTTCAATTTAGTAGGAGTTAAATTATAAATGTGGACTTACTAGTGACTACTACCCACAAAAACTTATCCAAATCCTTGTGTCTGAGAAATAAATTAATTTATCGATGTTTCAATTTATTAGTTCTTTGATTTCAGACTTATGTGATCCATATTGTTATTCAGAGTGTCTTTCAGATTAATCACATCATTAGTTTGAGGTCTACGTTTAGGTCGACGTTTCTAACCATCTAATGTGGTTCATCCTCTAGGATTTGATTTGACTCTTGACTAATATTAATTTAAGATTGGCCAATATATGTTATATTTTTATGCAATTTTTTCCAAAACATAAATTCTAATTTAAGTTATTGGGACTAAGCTACCTTACGACACTCGTTTATATTAATAAAACAAATTTTAGTTAAAAAAATGTAATTATAAAATATAATGTAATTATAATTTATAAAATCATTTGAATAATTAAAAGTTATCATTTTTAAATACTAATAAAAAAAAATAGGTGTAATCTAACTTATAGACGAAATATTATTTTTCACCTGAAAAGATGGCCATATATTCGAATGATTTGGTTGACTTAGAGGTCGGGAGGTTGAATTTCATGGAGGTTAGGTGGTTAAAACAAGTCGGAGTCGGGAGGTTCAATTTCATGGACGTCAGGAGGTTAAAACAAGTAGGAGTCAAGGAGGTGGGAGATTAAAACAAGCTAGAGGTTCAATTTTATGAAAGAATGTGATTTTTTGTCGTTTAAAATGCATTTTTGAATGGATAAATGAATTTAGCACCTGAAAAACTCCTTGGGGCACTCAAATTTAGCAAATTAAACAATTTAAACTCAAGTTTTTAAAAATATATGCTAGATTTTGATTAAAATTAACCAAAAAAATTGTAAAAAAAAAAAAAAACCAGTTTGTCAATAAATATATCAAAATTTTAAATTAACTACCTTTAATAAATATTATTTCCCTAACAAAGTACACTTTGTAATACCTTTAATAAATATTATTTCCTCAACAAAATACTCTTGCAATCCAAAATTTAATTTGAATGAATTTTATTTTTAATATATAACAAACTTATGTCCATCTCAATGACACTTTTACATCCTTCACAAATTTTCAATCTTATCTCTAATTAAATGTGAATTATTGACTTTTTCATTAGTGACAAAATTTCAACCTTTTTTCTAGTTATACACCAATTTGATGACTCGCTTGAATATGACCTTAAAATTAGATCAAAATAATAATACTATTATTTTTCACAATATTCCATTTGAATAGAATTTATTTTTAATATATAAAAAACTTATGTCTATCTCATTCAGATTTTTCCATCCTTGAAAACTTTTCAACCTTAACTCTGATTAAATGTGAATTATTGACTTCGTGACAAAATTTCAACCATATCTCTCGCTAAATGCGATTATTTTCCACCGTGTGATAATGGAATGTTTTTATTTCCTATTTGACGAATTTCAGTTCCGGCCACTCTTAGGATAAAAATTCCATTGAATCTAGAATGTGTCAATATCCATTTCGCTATTTTCATAAATAAATAAATAATAAAAAAAAGTGGATTTCACGAAACGCTGAAGTTCGTGCGTGCTGAAGAAAATCTAAACTTGCGCTCATTTGATTTGATTTGATTGCGAGCATGGTAGGAAATATTTTAATAAAATAATAATAACAAAGAAGAAATTTTTTTGGTTCTATAGGGAATATTTGCTTGTTAAATTTTATTGTATTTTTTATTACAGTGTAACAGCTATAAGATCACAATTTTTTTTATGAATAAATAAATTACTAATTGAATTTAAGTTTTTTTTTATGAATAAATAAATTACTAATTGAATTTAAGTTTTTGTGATTTATTGAGATTTTTATTTTTATTTTTATTTATTTATTTATTTACTTTTAAATGATAATCACATTAAAGTTTATTTATAAATTTACAAATTATATTAATTTTCATTTACAAATTTATAAACTATATTAATTGATTAGGAACCACAAATAAATTTTGATGTGATTATCAAAGAAATAAAATAAATTGTGGTTGTACGTATGATGGAAGGAACCAATGGAATTAGCAATGGTTAGTTAACACTCCAAAGTGAAGTGGGTCCCATCGCATGTTGACGTACAATAGAGCAATTATTAAAATCAAATTTTAGGTTGCGGATGGATTGAGTTGCTTATATGTGACGTGAAAAAGAAGGGATGAGGATTTTGTATAAATATAGCAAACATCCCATTCAGTTACTTGTATCAAGAAACTAAATATTGTGGGTACGTGCGGGAGAAATTATTGACAATGGGGGACTGGTCATGGCACTGGTCGAAATTATGACTGACTGTTGCAGATAGCTGTAAGAGCGACCCCTGTTACAACTGAGCCGGAGGATCTGTTGAACTGGAAGGCTGGCGACCATAACTTTCCACAGTTCCTTTAATATGACTTTGGGAGGATTACCAATGCTTTCATTGTAGTTGGCAAAGCCTATTTTGCATTTGGTACCACTGGATCCTTATGGAGAGATGGAGAAACCAAAAATTTACAGAAGTTAACACAATAAATAAATCACATAATAAAACTACGGGTCAGAATTTGGAATTGATTGAATTACTTGACACCAGAGAATAAATAAATAAACCCAACTCTATGTATAGCCATGGACATTTTTGGCATTTTATTGATATATTTGGTAGCCATGAAGAGAAAAAAGATTTCACAGGAGACATTGGCTCTGGGATTCACACCCAACTGGCTACATATTGTATTGTAGTAATTAACTCTGTTGTTCACTACATGAGTGTTTCTGCTGTTGCATTCCATGTTGATGATGGCTTTAATTGTGGCGCCGAAGCCATGTTCGGATATTATGGCAGAATGATAGTTCTGCATCCAGAACCACACAGTCGTCTTGAGGGAGATGGTGGCATCCTGCCCCACCATGTCTGGGTTGGTCAACCATCGAAGCTTATGTTTTGCCCAACCACTCCATAATCGTAATTCCTGCATTCATGAAAAATCCAAAAGTGGGTTTGTTAGCCTCTGTTGCCATACATATGAGATGAGGGGATGGTATTAGTTGCATGATGAGTTACGTACCAGCTTAACGGGAGAGGGCCGGCCCATGGTAGCTCTTCCCGCTCGCACACGACCACGAGGTGGAAGTCATATCACAGTAGGTGATTGGAGGATTTATCTCGTTGATGTAGCACATCCCTAACTTGATGACAAAAGAATTAATTAAGTGGATATGCATCCCTCTTAGTGGAATGGGGCACTTTAATCATTTTCTTAATTAATCTTTTTAATGGGATGGTTTTCACTTCGTGTGTACATGTTATGTTTGCTATGAAATCATCTGTCGCACTCACACATGGAGTCACATCCATTGTCGCACAAGCGTCATTGCGGTCAATCAATGATCAATCACGAATGTCGCGCTTGTCTCTTGCACCATCGACCAGTCATGTTGAACATGTGTGTCAGGTTTTTTTAAGTCATCTCATCATCAAGTCATGTTGGTGTGTGTTTGTAATATCACATTTGCATCTTTCACTTGCTCACACACTTAGTCATTTTGATGAAATTCTGATGACCAAACTCCCCTCTCATAGCCGAACTATCACCTCGCCATCGACTCAATCAACTGCCACCCAGAACAACGCAAAAGCACCAAGCAAGTCTTTTCAAGCTGCGTTGCTCGCAATCAATCCAATCAACTTTCATGTTGGCCACCTGGAGAGTCGAACCAGATAGCCACTCCGAGACTAACTCCCCTCAAAACTTGAGCAGAGGCTGCTGACATTGCCTGCTCTGCTGATTGAGGAAATTGTACAAATAGGTCGGACAGACACCAAGTGCCCATCCCTATATCCCTTAGAAAATTGCGCAGTTTTCCTAATCAGTCCTCCCGACAGTCGACTAGCTATTCATCCAGAAAATTGTGCAATTTTCATGAGCATGCCTTCTGTTGCCCAGCAGTCCGCTCAGCTCAGAAATTGTGTAGAGATGATCAGCAAGCCGACCTCCCACCATCAGTGCAGTTTCCCTTGTCAACAGCTCCCAACAATAAATTTCCAGTTCCCTCCAGGAATTGTGCAGTTTTTGCTGCCAACCTCCCGACAGTTGATTGCCTGTTCCCCTTAGGAATTGTGCAATTTCTGCTGCCAATGACCCAACAGCTACCTGTCATTCCCCTCCAGGAATTGCACAGTTTTGGCTACCAGGCTCCCGGCCAGTTCCTCCAAAAAACTACGCAATTTTTGCCTGTTGATCCTCCATGTAGCCTGGCCTGTTCCTCCAGAAAATTGCACAAATTTTGATGTCAATCCCTTGCTTCCCACTCATTCTAGAAAATGCGTAGATTCTTTCTACCTTGCCTTCCTGTAGCCTAGACTGTCCCTCCCAAAATTTGCGGAATTTTACCTTCTAGCCAAGCCAAACCTCGTGGATAGTCACTGTCGACTTGGATTTCCCATCTTCATCACCCAATGACTCTTGCAGAGTTTTCATCAGCAGTGCCTGGAGCCATCATCCCGCATTCCAACGTTGCTGCCTCTCCCAGTTACCTGCATCCGAAATGATCATGTGTCATGGTAGACTAGGAGGTTTTTGGATTTTATGTCGTCTCGTCATGAGTGACTACAGTTATAGGTACACTAACAAACATAGCGTGACGACGAATGGGATGAACGAAGGGAGCACATGTAGAAGGACAGATTCACCAACAAACAAAAAACAATGCATGCGAAGATATGTGCTCGCGAACAGATGTTCATGCAAAGATGTGTTCGTGAATAGACGGATGAGCAAACATGCAAGACGTGTTCACAGACGAATGAATGAACGAACATCCACCTTTCACGAACAGGCAAGCTTGTCAAGCCTTCCAACATAGAAGCAAGAAGAAACGTGCCAAAGCAACATCAAGTGAACCAACAACCATCGAAGACTTCGCACACTTAACCATGCAGAGGTGAAGCTGTAACACACCATGAAGACATCCGTCACCCAACAACACTGCAACTTGACATGCACTCCAACAGCAACACAATGTACTACCACTGTCATGTCGAGTTGTGTCATGAGTCATATTGTCCACATCTCCACTGTGGGCCATGTTGTCGATCAATTTAATGTAACGTGGAAGTCCAAGGGACCCACCTGTTGTACAAAGAGTCATGTAAAGTCGAAAAGTCATGGAAGTCAAACAAGAGGGTAGTCAAATAGCTACAAGGGTCAGTTTCACCCTTGGCTATAAATACTTCCTCATTTGTACATGCAAAGGACTTTTCACCTGAGCTCCTCCCACATAGCCAAGAGAGTTTATAATCTTTTCTTTGAGGGGTAAGTAGTGGCTCTAACGCCCCGCACATGGGGTTAGTGATGTATGGTGTAAGGATGTGTCTTGGAACTTTCGCTTAATTCATAGGCTTGCTAACAGGCCAACACATTTTCACACATGTATTGTAATTGTTGTAAGACTAATATTGAACACTTGTAATGCATGTTTCTTTAACCCGTGTTGAACACTTGAACTTATTTCACTTGTTATAATGCATAATCTATTAATGAAAATGTGTTGAACATGTTGTTAATGCTATCTCACCCGTGGTGGCTATCTCCCCAGACATCAGACATACCTTTCACATAAAACTTGCTGTAACAATCGTTTAACTCGTGTGCACTCATCCGCTGAGTGTTGCACATGTTATTTTCCATTAATTGTTATGACTGCCGCATCCATGTGGACTGCTCCTCTGGAAGCTGTGCACGTCATGTTGTGTTGTGTGTTCTTAGCAGAGTTGGAGCTTCCTCCCAACAGACTTGGGACTCACTTTCACCCTCTCGCTCTAAAGTGAAAGAACCATTGACACAAGTAACACTAGAAATCACCAAGCACGCGAACATCACTTCTCGAAGACAAAGCATACCACTCTCCTATGCTGACAAGCAAGAGTTGAGGCAAATCCTTAAGACAATGGCGACCGGGCTATCATACCAGATGGGACTCCCACACCAAACAGTGTGAGGTCTAGTTGGGACTTCATACCAAGGTGATCCCCTGAATGTTGGCAGGTCCAGCCC
The DNA here is from genome assembly GCA_031772625.1 of Pinus tabuliformis. Taxonomy (NCBI): domain Eukaryota; kingdom Viridiplantae; phylum Streptophyta; class Pinopsida; order Pinales; family Pinaceae; genus Pinus; species Pinus tabuliformis. Next base: position 801,742,239 of record CM062818.1, on the reverse strand, counting down.
CGTCAATAGGGCTTTGGCCAGAATTTTTTTACTCAAGGGAAGTATGTCAGGGAATTATTGAAGAAATTCAAAATGGATTAGTGTAAAGCTACTTCAGTAACTATACAACAGAATGTTAAATTTCATAACGATGATGGTTCTAAAAAGGTGGATGCTACATTGTACAAACAACTGGTTGGAAGTTTGATTTATTTGACTACAATCTAACCTGGCTTAGCATATTCAATCAGTGTGTTGAGTTAGTTCATTACGAAACATCTTGAAAATCTTTAGGTGGAAGCAAAAGGTGTCTTAAGGTATCTTCAAGGAACCATAGATTTTTGCATTAAATATACTGATTCTTTTGATGTTAAACTGACAGGCTATTCATATTCAGATTGAGGTGGAGATTTGAAAGATAGAAGATCTATAACAGGGTATGCTTCCAATATTGGGTTTGGGGTCATTTCTTGCTGTAGTAAAAAGCAGAGTATTGTATATTTATCATCAACATAAGCATAGTATCAAGTTGTATGTGCAGCCACTTGTGACGCAATTTGGTTGAGGGGACTCATTCATGATGCAGGATAAGAACAAAAGGATGCTACAATGATCAAATGCGACAGCCAAAGTTCAATCAAGCTGGAAAATAATATTGTTTTTCATAAAAAAAGAGAACATATTGATACTCAATTTCATTTTGTTAAAGAAAAGATTCAGTCCAAAGAGATTTTTATTGAATATTGTAGCACCTGCGAAGATGTTGTTGATATATTCACCAAGTCTCTTGGGAAGACTAAATTTGAATTGTTTAGGGAGATGTTAGGTGTGCAAGTGAATATTTTCTCTATTAACGGGGAGAGTTGAAAATTAATGTAGAAAGTTTGTTTCATAGTTGTGTGTGTCCTAGATTAGAGTTAGTTCGTATTTTCTAGGAGATGGTTTTTATCTCCCTAAATTGAATGTAAACTTATATATTTCTGATTTAAACATTAATGAGATAGAGCGTATTGCTTGGACAATCTCCGAGTGTAGCTTTCTCACCTATGAGATGCTAGTTTTCAATGTGTAAGTTTCATTCAAGTTTTGTCTTTCCATTTTTTAACACAATACAGTCTATCTCATTAATTATTATATCAGAAATACATAAGTTTATATTCAACTTAAGGAGATAAAATTCATCTCCTAGAAAATAGGAACTAACTCTAATCTAGGACACACAACCGTGAAACAAACTTTCTACATTAATTTTCAACTCTTGTTTATATGAGAATATAATGTTTCTTTAATCCTTTCACTTTTTGTTAATGTCGATAGGTGCCATTTAGCAAATGGCAAGATAAATTTTTAATCATATTTAGTAAATTTCATAATTTAAACATGTTTTAAACAAGATATTTATATATACAAGTTATGTGTGAGAATTATGCATTGATATAAATGAGACTGAGAATATGATGGCATTTTAATTCTAATCCATCATATTTAGGAAAATGATTTATTTATCAACTTCGGGATACTTATCAACGTAATTAACCATGATACAACAAAGCATTCTACAAAGTATTCCTTGCCTTCCTAAATGTCGAATAATGAAATAATTTCAAGTTATTTTTCATTCTTATTATCCCTGCCCCAACATGTATTATGCATTTGATAATAGGCTGACTACCTATTACTTAGTAAAATTAAATAAATAATTCTCAATCTTACAAAGTGAAACTTTAAAGATTAATTTTTTTATTTATTAAAAAAAAGTATTAGCATTTTTCTATAATGTTATTAGTTGTAATTTTAAAGATCTTATTAGAACATGCCTTGTAATTCGTGATATAATAGTGACACTTAAATTTAATGCTAGTCAAATCATATTAACTTTTCTCTCCAAATCTCATTTCATTATCACCAAACTCATTCACTTAGATTTTCATAAAAAATAAAGCTTGTTCAGTGAGATTTTCATAAAAAACAATGTCATTCTTCGAATGTATGCCCGACCAAGATGTGCATTTCGCGGGAAGGCGAAGTATATGAGTGAGCTTACTATGGGAGTGATGGATTGATTCTCTGAATTTGATGTCGAGGGTACCAGGATTTAAGCCTCCAGGGTTTGAGAGACCAAGAAACTATGATAGAGATCAGATATCCGAATGTGAGGAGGGTTTAGGATATGCGGTGTTGACCCACTCTCCCTCTGATCAGACGACCCTCCCACGTGTTTGGCAGAGACTAAGCTTTACATGACTTTTAAGTGCAGTTGTCTATAACGCAACTTTTTGAAAGCCTTTCCGGCGGGTTTTTCCGGTAGAAATCCGGCAGGAATTTTTTGGAATCGCAAGTTTGATAGCTAGTTTCTGCACAATGAAAGCATCCCAGGGGTTTTTCAGGATGCTGAATCCAAATATGCAGTTAAAAAACCATTTTAACTGCAACAAATCAAGATTTAACCTCAATTTCTTCTGCCGGATTCCGTCACCGGAATCTCCAAAAAGTCGCATTATAGACATCTCCCTTTTAAGTAATCACATCTTTTGAAGCTCTTGTAATTTGGAGGAGCTGCCTAATTCGAATATTTAATGAAATTATTATTATTTATCTTCCTTTGGCATAGACTTTTAGTGTGTTCATTAATGTGAGATATATTTTTTTATTTTTAATTTTTATTAAAGTAAAAGTTTTCAATTTTTTGAGAAAGTTCTCAAAGTGAAGACTTCCATTTATGAGAATTAGGTGAATTTTTATTTTTATTTTTAAGTTTAATTTTTTTTATATTTTGAATCGTTGAAATATATTTTTTAATTAATTTAAAATTTAATATAAATTTGTTAAAAACTTGAATGGTATAGTTTATATAGTTTGAATGTTTTAAGGATATTTTAAAGTATTGAATTTATTTATTTATTTAAAAGTACATTTTAAATTACTAAAAAAATTGTATTATTGGATTTAGATTAAAAATATCAAAAGATAAGTTTTGTCTAAACTTTGTTAAAATGGTAAATTTGAGTGGTTAAAATGTATAGAATGAGTGTCATCAAAATTGTATTTCAAGTGATTAAAAATAATGATCTCACCAAAAAGTACATAGTCACATTTCATAATAATAATAATAAAATAAAAGACATATTTACCATTGATAATTATTTTCTAAATTTAAATTTAAAATCATAAATTTATTTACGAGAATTTCAATTAAAGATATTGACTTATTTTAAAAGAAATCATATTATAAGGTTTTGACTTATTTCAAAACAAACCATATTACAAGATTTTGATTTATTTCAAAACAAACTATATTACAAGATTTTGATTTATCTAACAAACCATATTACAAGGTTTTGGTTTATCTCAAAACAAACTATATTACAAAAGATAAATACACAAAGGTGGAACTTTGCTTGGTTAAAAAAAATGAATTTATCCATTTATTATGCAACATTTGGTAATAGAGGGGCCACCTATTACTTTGGTCAAATAGAGTAAATAATTCTAATTTTACAAACTGAAACTTTAGAGATTAATTTTTTATTTATTAAAAAAAATTATTAGCATTTACCTATAATGCTATTAGTTGTAATTTTAAAGAACCTATTGGAACATGCCTTGTAATTGGTGATATGACGGTAATATTTGAGATTTAATGCTAGTCAAAACATATCAACTTTTCTCTCCTTGATAATTGCACAAACTCTTGTTGATTTCATTTCATTAAAATACAATAGCACAAAAACTAGCTCAATTAGATTTTCATGAAAAAATAATGCCATTCTCCAAATGTATTCCCGACCAAGTTGTGCATTTAGCGAGAGAAGCCAAAGTATAACAATGTAGATAAATCAAATACACCACTAGGTATGGATCAATATTATCCTATTATGATGTGATATTATTAATTATTAATTTTTCTATTTTATCATAACATTTGTTTATATATAGGTATGTTATTATTTGATTCATATTATTATTTTTTTTTAAATGTGCTTACCAATCACTTATGATTGGATATTTATTATTTATTATTTTATTTTGATGTCGTTTAATAAAATAAAAATATAGATTTTACTATCTAATAACAAAATAAATATCAATTTAAAAATACATATTTTTTTTTTACTTTTTAATATTTAATAAAAACATTCACTAACATTATAATTACTCATTTTAAATTTAATTTTTTATAATTATTTTAAATTATTTAATTTAATTTTAATTAAATATAATATTAAGTTGAATTAACACTATTTTAATTGATTTAATTTCATTAATAAAAATATTTTATATCATTCCATTATAAAATTATTATTTTTAAAAAAATTATAAATTAATTTAATATATATATATATATATATATATATATATATATATATTAAAATTTAGTATACTATTACAATTTTTATTGTTATACTATTTCTTATAAAAGTAAAATAGCATCTATCGTCATATTAAAAATAATCTTCCATATATTTTCAATTTTCTAATAAATTTTCATTATATTAATAAGTGGTTGGACACTTTCACAATTATTCATATTTTTGTTGGAGACTTCCGTAAGAGAACTGTGTAATATTTGTGATCTACCCAATGTTTTGAATGGTAATTCCATTCATCATTAAGGACCAAAGAACTTTCATTATATTTTTAACATTCTCTTCAACTAAGTACAATATTATCTTGATGATGATTATTTTAATTGATTTTATTTTATTAACAAAATTATCTTAGATTATTTAATTGATTTAAATTTTTTTGACAAAAAAAATTTATATTATTTATAATTATTTATTTATTAATTTTTTGAATTATATAAATTAATTTATTATTTATTCTGTTTAAATTTTATAAAATTAAATTTTATGTTATTAAATAAGATAAAATGGAAACACAACTTTTTCCAAAATGAGAAAAAGTCATATAACATAGTACAAAACAAAATTGCATGATCACATTTTAGAAAACATTATTAATATGATTTTAAAGTCTATAACCTTATTGCTAATAAACTTTCATTAGAAAATAATGTTGTACATTATTTTTGTAAATTGCATGATCACATTTTACAAAACATTTTTGATTTGATTTTAAAGCTTACGACTGTATCGCAAAAAATGTTTGTTGTATTAGACATTTGGTAATCAGTTGACCACTATTACTTTAGTCAAACACGGTAAATAATAAATTACAAATAACTTAATACCTCAATTTACCAATCACTGGAATCTAAATTAACCCAATTCTAAACCTTAATAATAACTTAAATTTAATATTTTTACCTTAATTTAATTATATTAAAATTAAATGACAAGTATTAACTAATATGTAGCTTGTATTTCCATGATAATAATCTTTATTTCCATAATGATAATGTGAAGCTAATAATACTACTTGTTTTCATCATACAAATGATACAAGGATTAGTATTTGAAGACAAGTGTCCATTACTATCAACAGCTGTTTAGCGCCATTATCCCAATAAAAGGTAAATCTGCGTTTAGTCAATTCACAAAGCAAAAAACTCCATTTATAAAATCACAATAAAGCCATGTTCTGTGTATTCAAAAAAGCGAAAGAAGGAAGCTCCATCTATAAAAGGTAGTTGTCATTGGCTTCGATCGTTCCATCTTAATTTTGTATTTTGTTCGAACTGATCTCGGGTTGATTCCTTTTCTTTCATCGCCGTTTTATCGACTTCCAGCGCTATTTTATTTGTTTTCAGGTTTCTTTCTTATATTGGTTCGTTTAGATTTCTTTCATTTCTTTCCAGGTTTCATTCTTGTATTTGTTCCTTTAGATTTCTTCTTTTCTAATGGTGAATCACATTTTGATCTTTTACCTTCTTGATTTCATATCCAAGGGCATGACATGGCTAGACAAAACCCTATTGTGCAATAAAATGATTTAATGTAATGGAATTCATTTGACATGAAAAAGTTTAAACGGGTAATGTTCTCCTTTTTCTTTTACTTTTATTTTTCAAAATTGGGTGCCCCTAATGAAAAGTTCATTTGTGACCTGGTATTGTTTTTTTTTTCTCGGTAAATCTATTCTATTCTATTATATACATGAAAACATTACAATCATAGAGTCAGGTTGCCCAAGGCCGACTGTGGCTCTTTGGGTTAGCATTTCTCAGCTCAATACCAGCCTTCGCAGGGGCAGCATGTCCACACAGAACTGTTTCCACATCGCAACATAACACAACAATGTATCTAGACCATACAAAATCATCCCACACAGGGGCCCCGGAGCAAAAAATTCATCCCTCGCAGGGGCATCAAAAGACTTATAACAACATCCCTTACGGGTCCTACAAACATAACCAAAGCAGACATAGACATATACATAAACCAGAGAGACATAGACAAAGACGTATAACCTATACCAGACCTGAACAATTATGGAGGATGACAGAGTGTGCCAATGGAGGCTATTCCTCCGGCTTCTCCTCGAGAATTCTGCACCACCCGTAATGTTCTGGGATGGCGTCCCAATCTTCAGCCATGTTCTTCTTGGAGGTCGACGCCTCCTGCTCCTGAGGGCGGTTAGGAGTTTGCTCAGGTACCCCCGCTTGTTTTTCCTCGTCGTTTTCCAGGCTTTCACCTGGGAGCTCCTCCTTACTGCCCGAACCACCTTCACCTTCCTGAGTTTCCTCAATGAATAAAACCGAGATGTGTGCATTGATGCGGGAGTTGTCCCTCGAGCTGCCGAGAGTGAAGATGGCGGAGCCGAACGCTGGAAGAGGGTTCGGTCCAGGGTTGGGATTGCTCGCATCCATGAATTGGCTCACCTGGATAGGATTGGCCCCTACCCTTCTGTGGCAGTAACAACAACAACAGTGGTGATGGGGCTCTACGGCTGAATGGCGAGAAGAACCTCCTCGAGCAGAACCTCGTCGACTGAGCAGCCTTTGCCGGGGTCTAACCATCTTTGCAGGGATGCCAGTGGCTTGAAGCAGAGCTGCAATTGAAGGCCTTCCCGGCTTGAGATGCCCCCCAACAGAATTGAATCCGCTCCCAACAGTTCTGGGACGATACTCAACATAACAGAGACAACAATCAACAGAATTTCCGAGCTTGAGACTTCCCTCAGCTTCTTGAATGCCGGCCTTAACAGCAAGAGTTGTAGCCTGGATGATAAAATTGCCAACAGAAACCTGAACTGCGTGATCCCAGCTATGAGCATAAGCCTGCTCCATTCCCTCATCCTCCTTAAACTTCTCAACATTCCCTCGATACCTGTTCTCCATAACTGCACTCTGCAGTCTCCCCATTTCACCTGACGCTGCAATGAATACCCTGCGATCTCACCTTAGCCTTTAACTCCTCGGCGGCGAGAGGCATTGAATTCTACGATTATACTCTAGGCAGCACATGTCTGGCATGTGGCTCCTCACTGCCACTCGTCCTATCACCCGCATCCGGGTTGTGACCTGGTATTGTTGTGATGGTATTGAATTTATAATTTTGGTTTTATTTAATTTTTATTCAAATAACTTATTCTTTATGTTTTTATGATTTATTTTAAAGTGTTTAGATTTTTTTTGTATGTAGGGAAACATGTAATGTAATGGATGTAAAGGAAAGGTTAGTTTTCACATTTAGAAAAGGAAAGATTTGCTTGATTTTGTAGTTCAAAATTACAAAATTGTTTACTATCGAGTTGAAGAGAATCCCAAGTTTCCTATATGATTCACAATGCTATTACATATGATGTCAAATAAATTTCATGAGTTTTATCATATGTTATATGAGACAGAGTTTCATGAAATAATTGGTTAGTACCATTTAATTCAAATTATAGTATGATGGTAACTGTGGGTTTTTAATATTGCCCAATTTGATTTGTTCACTCTAATCATGGTTTCCAGTCTAGTCTAATTTCAAGTATCCATGCCCACCTTTAGATTTAGATAATGTCCATATGTTTAGCCATATAAAATAAAATTGACTGGATTCAATAGGCGTAGAGTTTGAAGGTGTCAATAGTACTTGTCTAAGGCAACTAAGCACAACCTTAGACAACACTCAATATTCCACATATTGTCCACTCTACTACAAACACCTGTATTATGATCAAATAATTCCCCATGATTCTGGATTTGACCCTTCAACTTTGTTGAACACCCACTTAGCATAATGAGTTCTCAATATAAAAAGAGTACATGGAATCAATATCACTCTTGGTTCATAGGAAGTAGAGCCTCCTTCTTTTTTGGTTTAACATCATATTCTTCTACAACTCGAAGATCATTTTTATCCTTGTCGTGTCCTTCAAAGATATAGAGAAGCCCACTATGATAAACATAACATTCAAAGAAGGATACAACCATCCCCATGTCTTCTTTATGGTGCCATTTACCCATCATGAAGTCATAGATAGATAAAAAATTCATTTCTTCCCAACAAGAGGGATTCTGCTTCTTATATACCCAAAGACAAAAGAGGGGAATCCCGCTGAAAAATTTGGGAATTAAAGGAAGTCAATTCCAAGCACCCTGTTGAGGGTCATATAGAGTCATCCCATAAGCCTTGGTGGCCTACCATTTAGATAGCTTCCCTTGAGGAATAGCCTAAATCAAACATATAAATTACTTGTTAGTCCTAGAGATCTTTTCATCCTTGTAGAACAACGAGATACTCACCATAGACTCGTAGCTTCTTCAAAGAAATTTGAGTTTATCATTTAAATTGTAAGAGATTGTGAGAAAGTTCTCTCAACTGATTTTATATGGAATATTGGGAATCATATCCACTAATCCCACTACAATTTCTCAAATTACTCCAAAATAAGCATAAACTAGTTTACAATTAAATCACAAGTATTAGAAGTTGTTTAGACTTTCTAAAATCAAATGAAGGGTATGAGAAAATAAAGAGAAAATAATGTGGAATATTGTGCTGAAAATGCTTGAAAGTCTTTTGATAAAAAAAATTAAAAGTATGAGAAAATATGGGAAAAAACTAAAAATATTTGCTAAAAACACTAGGGAATCTTGTGCTAAAAACCATTGAAGTGTATGAGTGAACATAAATAAAACCACAAAAATCTTGTTGTAGAAAGGAATTAAGGGTATGAGCAAAGAGTAGATCGATGAGACTGTGATATACGTAAAGTGAAGGGTGGCCATTACAAGAGAATGTGAAGATGGGTTGTCAGATGGAGCAATCACATCGACCATTAGTCATCCCCATGATGAATGGGTTTTTTCTGCATGTGATGGTTCACTGTTGAAAAATGAATGACAACATATTGTAGACATTTAAAATATTTTTATAGGCTCTGGATAGGTGACGAAAGTCCTCATAGCAACTTCCCCTGAAAAACACCTTCAGTGTAATAAGAAATGTGACAGTAATATGAGGAAATCTCAAGTTGTGTTCCATTAATTTGACTTGATTGCAAGTGTAATGATAACATCCAAAATCTATGAATAAATAAGTTGTTATTGTATAAATTGAAAATGGGTGGTTGACACTCCAGAGTGAATTGAGCATGGATGGAATTTGATAGGTCACAAGTGATTTTCCTTTCCCATCAACATTTTTTATTGAAATACAACCAAATATAACCAAATACAACCAAAATTTTGACAGGGTGATTTTCTCCTCAAATATAGTCAAAACATTTCCCTTCCCATTAATATTCTTTGTGAAAGTGATCGAAACAAGCACTTGAGTTGTAGAAATTATCAAATTTGATGGGTGTTTCAAATTTGAAATTCCTACCTTGGAAGTGGGTCTTCTACCATATTAATGTGTATCTCACTAATCCTTAAAATTAATGTTTAGGATGTGGATGGATTGAGTTGCTTGTGTTTGATGTGAATAAGGAATGAGGATTCAATATAAATAAAAAAAACATCCCATTAAGTTACCCATATCAAGAAATTAAATATTGAGAGTAAATGCAAGGAAAATTTTAGGGGCTAATATTCATCGAGTGGGCTAATTTTCCATGATTTTTCCACAAAAAACATTTGTCAATTCCAATTTTATAAAAGATGTTTCGCCCAAATTTTAGAATATAAAATTATTTTACCTGAAAAATCGCCAACATTATATAGAGACTATATATAAAATCATTATAAATTTGAATAATTTTACAAATATATCAATAAACATTTTATAGTTTGCATATCAGGGATTAGTGAGATTTGCCAATGTTTTTAAACTTCAAGAAATTTTTCCATCGTTAAAATTTCCCTTGAGTAAGTGTGGGAGTGTTAGAGGAATTATCAGCATTGGGGATTGGTAATGGTACATCGGTAATGGTGTTGGGGTTAGTGTTGCTACTGGTGGGCATAACTGTTAATGCTTGAAATTGTGATTGTTGCAGTGATTTGTGTTGCAACAGGTAAGGCTATTGTAGTATTGACATTGATTACTATGGAAATAGCTACAAGAGCAACCCTTATTACAACTCACTTGGAAGATATTGAAGTGGTTGAGGTGAAAGCATTGTGACCACAAATCCCCATAATTTCTTCAACATGACCTTATGAGTGGAGATTGTAGCTTTTGTTATGGCAAGAGCTTTTACACTTAGAACACTTTCATTGGAGTTGCCAGTGCCTATTTTGATTTTGGATCTGTAGCACCAAATCCCAACAGATAGAAGAGGAAACCAAAAGTTGCTACAATAGTTAAGATAATAAATAATTCATACAATATTATTACACAATAGAGTTGTAATTCGAGAATTGGAGTTCATTGAATTACTTGAGAATAAAATAATAAATAGACACAAAATGTTGTGGAGAGATCATCTAGAATAATCTTAGAAAGTTAATAATAGTCACACTAATTTTAATTCTTATATTTATGGCTCATTATTTCTTAAATTTAGATTTTGCATTCAATATATGCAAACTACATTCAAACTACATGAAGACCCTTAATTATGACTACTTGTCTCTACCGGTCTAAGTTGTAGTTAGGATTACAACACTTGAAATTAATTCAAAAGGTTGTTTGGTTGTCCTCAATGCTATATTGTACAACCATTTTTTTCTTTTTTTTCTCCAAACTCTAAATTTTGCGTAGGTTTTCTTGTTCCTCACCTTCAGCTTTACTTTGATCTTCTGCAGGTAGAAAGCCTTTGCACGTAGGTCAATCCTTTTACTTCCCTCTAAATAGATGTACACACTCAAGTGATTTAAATGTTTTTCTCATGACAACGCAAACACTCAACAAGGAAAGTAGTCACCCTAACCTTCAATAGATATTTTAAATGAGTTTTTTCGTTGCAGGTTAACCCATTATTAACACTTCCATCCACCCCTACTATCCATGATTGGGGTTTTCTATTTCTTATGATTGGTGCTTTCAATTTCATTACTATAAATTAGGCATATGCTTAATCTTGCAGAACTCCTTGTTATCCAAGATTAGGACTTCCCTTAGGTGTGTTGCTGCTTGCATCCGGATACAATATCGGATTATGATGAATTCTTATCTGTTTGCATCATTGCATTCTCACAAACTAATTTGTAAAATTCGATGGTTTTGAAGTGTACTTGAAAAGGTTATCTGTTTGGCAAATTTATCATTAACAGATTGACCAACGCAGAGAGAAAGAATTACTAATCCAAATAATACAACTAATTTTGCTGACGTGTTCCACAAAATGGAGAAACACGGATTTTCATCCAAGTTTTTGAAAATTCAAAGGAAAATGATCGTATAATATGCAAATTTAAGAAAATAAGTGAAATGTTTGTAACCCTTCAGTGCAACTAAATCTTGAAGATGATAGTGTGAACGAATCTATATACACGACACTAGAGATGCACTGCAATTTCTATTTATTGGATAGCCATGGGCATCTTATTGATATATTTGGCAGCCATGAAGAGAAAAATGATTTAGCAAGAGACACAGGCTTCGGTATCGATACCCAATTGGCCACATACTGTATTGCAGTGGGATCCGGGATACTTCGACGGGTTAGTGCTGGTCTGGCCGAAAATTTGAGCCTATCAGAAGCTTGGTTTTGGTCCAAAATTCCCGAGGAACTCAATTTTTATGATAACATTGGTAATAATCAGGCTAACAGGGGGTTATTCAGAGTAGGCGCAATGGACAATGGACATCCAACCCTGCTATTCACTGCAGCAGTGTTTCCACCATTGCATTCCATGTTGTTAATGGCTTTGATTGTCGCATCGAAGCCCTGACAGGAGGTTATGGAGGAATGGCAGTTGTTGTTATGCATCCAAAACCACACAGCCGTCTTGAATGAGATGGTGGAGTCTTGCCCCACAACCTTTGGGTTTTTCAGCTCGTCGAACCCAATGTTTTTCCTGACTACACCATAATTGTAATTCCTGCATTCATTAACAATTCAACAATCGGTCTGAGCCTCTTTCACCATTACAAATGAGAGGAGGAGACGGTGTTACTTGCATGAGGAGTTACTTACCAGCTTAATGTCGGAATATTAATTCCAACTGCAGGCGGACATGGACAACGACGGCAGCACAAAACCGCTCAGCAAAAACCACCATCATATCTGACCGCCTTCGACCAGCAAGCAGTTTCTGTATAATCGACTCCGATACAATCTCCTGTTGACGCGTGGTCCTCTACATACGTCAGCAAGTCTGACATTTCGGGACGTAAAGTTCAGCATAAAGAGGCCTTCCGAAATCCTCCACCGCCGTCTGATTTGCTTCTTCGTCCTCCGTCGTCCATCAAACAAAGTTGCATTTGAGCTAGCAATTAAAAGCTTTGCATGGAGTAAAAAGAATTCTGGTTGACCACCGAATAAATTAATTAAATGCCATGCTGAGAATTAAATGGCATTTGCAGAGGGTTGGTAAAACTCTTAAGTTTTACGGCATGTATTATTTTGTTTTGACATACACGTTATGTGATATTTTTTTATGTATGGTATACATATTAAAAAAGGGGGTTAACGTTTTGGAGTGTTGACCATTGTGATATGAGCTTGCGGCAGTAGGAAAGAACAGGGGGAGAAGCATTGAATTTTTATTATGTATTGACCATTGAAAAAGAATGAAGGAGCAATGAAAAACGTAGAATTAATTTTGCACAACAGTGCATAAAAGAAAAGAACAAGGGAGCGCAAATGTAATGGTATGTTGTTGTTGACTGGTGGTGAAGCTCGTGACAACGAAAGAAGTGTTGGTTTCCTGTGGTAAGAAAAGATATGAATGCACAGCAGTGCATATGAAAAAAATGGGGAGAGCTTCCGTAATTTTTTTTAATGTATGTTGTAAAAACGCACAGCAGTGCGAAACAAAAGAACAGAGGTTGAAATGTATTTTGGGTGTTGTCCAAACAAAGGGGAAGCAAGCGAATGAAGAATCATATGGTGTGAGTAAAGTTTTTTTTGGTAAATGTAATGTAAAATTTTACTGCATATGTAAAATTATTTTACAGCAGTATGTGTAAAATGTTTTTCACAGCAGTGAATGTAAAAAGGGTTTTTACAGCAGTAAAAGAAAAAGAGATTTTTACACACCAGCAGTGTAAAAATTATCAGGATGAGAAAGAGTAAATATTTTGTTGGTTGAATGTATTTTTGGTAAATCCCTTTGAGTAAAAGAGGATGAATGTTGTTTCAAGCATTTTATTTTAAATGAATACCAATCATTTTCTGGGTATGTAATACTCTGTTCTCAGTTTTTTTTTTAAAAGCTTCCCTGTGCAAAAAGATCCTGTGGAAAGAGAAAAACAAAGCATTGTCTCTGTGTGTGTTCAGATTGTTTGTTTTTGGGATTTTACCAGAAAAATCCCCAACAGTGGTATCAGAGCAGGTTTAGGCTCTTTGAAGGTGTTCAAGAAGCTGAAGGAAAGACTCTTGTTGCAGCAGAGAAAGCTTCTCCAGTAGAGTGAAGTCTCAGGAAAAAGAGCCCAGGTATTCCTCAAAGTTTTTTTCTGTGTTGCTGTTGAAGAAACAGTGAGTCATTTTAAAAACACAGTCAAGTATTTTGGAGTATAGTTAAGAATGGCAAGGTCAAAGAAAAAAGCCTCCAATCCTCCTAAGGTTGTGTCTCCCTCTTCTACTAAAGTAGAAAACAATATATTTGAAAGCATTCTATTTGAGGTTCCAAGGTTCGATGGGAACTTTGATGTATGGGAAATAAAAATGAGGGCTTTCTTAAAGTCTGAAGGGATTGAAATCTGGGAATCAGTGATAGATGATAGCAATATGGATAGAGAATCCAAGGAGTGTAATGCACAAGCAGCAAAAATAATCTTGGATGGACTGCCTGATTCTGTAAAGAAGAATCTAGGAAAATATTCATCAGCAAAGGATATATGGGACAGACTTCATGACCTTCATGCAAAGGGAGCACTGACCATGACAATCAGTCAAGAAGAAAATTCTGAACCCATCATAGAAGCTGAATGTGAGAAGGTTGACCTCATCAAACTTCAAGTAAAAGAAAGGGATGAAGAGCTCGTCAAGCTTAAGAAGGAGCTTGATCAATGCAAGAGGAAACATCATGAAGAAGTCATATCCATGACAAATCAGCTGAATAAAGCAAAGAAGCAGGAAGATGTCTTGACAAGTCAACTTTAACAAAGGCACAAGAGAGTGAACAAGCTTGTAGAAGAGATTGGACAGTACAATGTAGAGGTCTCCTCCCTTAAGTCTGAACTACAAGAAGCTAGGAAGCAGGCACAAGAAGCTGAAAAGAAAATGGAGAGCAGTCAAGCAGAAATCTCCAAAATGAAGACAGATATCATCTCCCTTAAAATAGCAATAGCTGAAGCTACTCGTAGCAAGGAAGAAACTGAGGAACAACTTACAAAGAAGAACAATGAGTGTGAAAGATTGGAAGAAGAGATTGTCCTCCTCAAGAAAAAGGTTGAAGGGATGAACAAAATCATGAAGAGCTCTCAAGTCTTGGATGACATGCTCAGCTATCACAGATCTCCATCTGATAAATCAGGACTTGGGTATGTAGGTGAACCTTCAAAAAGAATGAATATGCTTTAAGCAAAGGAGATGTGAAGAAGGCAGAAAGAAATTGTGATGCTCCTAGTTTCAGCAAAGGCAAGGAGAAAAATGAAGGCTGTAATAGAAGAAATCCTACTTCAAGCAGAAAACCAGCTCCAAGAAGAAATGTAGCTGATGTCAAAGAGGTAAGAGGCAATGGTTATCATCAAAGGATCTCAAGGCAGCAAGGCTTCAGAAGTACATCAAGGAAACCTCCATATCCCAGGTACCAAAGTTCATTTTATGGTTATTGTTACTCTTGCTCAAACTTTGGTCATATGGCAAAAGACTGTAGAGCATTTCATAGAGATAGATGTTGTAGTCTCCGACAATCTCCAAGAAATAATTTTACAAAAAAAAATCATGAATTCTTATTCATGAATAATGTAGAATGTTTCAAGTGTCATAACATTGGGCATATGGCACGTGATTGTAACTTAACATGGGCTCTTACACAAGCTAGACCCATGCAAAAGAAGAAAGTTACACAAGTATGGAGAAAGAAGGAAATACAGCCTGAAAGTCCCTTGAGCTCTCTAGCTGATCTAAGTTTCTTTTAAGAAAACTTTGCTGAAAGAAAACAATGCATACAGTTAAGGGGGAGCCTGTAATTATTGATCATTATTGCTGAACTGTTTTAACAGTCATTCTTTGATGAAGATCTTGTTATAGGGGAGAGATATGGAATTAAATCTGCCATAAAAGCAGAGAAAAAAAAGTCTGCAGGTCATGGAGATTGCGTGGAGGATGTATTGCAGCGCAGCAGAGCGCAAATGAATTTTTTTTTGTTAATCCCTCTGAAATGTAATATGCAGCAGTGTTGAAAAATGTAATTTTTTTTATCACATATGCAATGCAATATGCACAGAAGTGCATAAAGAAAAAACTGGGGCAACGTATATTTTTAATGCACATGGGATGAATGAGAATGTGTGTGGCTGCAGAAAAATGAAATGAAATACGCACAGCAGTGCAAATTGCAGAGGCAACGCAGCAGCGAATAAAAAACCAAGGGAGACAGACTCTATGGTTATGGGTATGGATAGTAGTGCATAAGAAAAAGGCAGCAGCGTGATGGCAAGAAGGAGAAGTGCAGCAGTGCGAAGAAAATGAAACCAGAGCTAAAAGAGAATGAAGAAATGTGTTTTTACACAGCAGTGAAAAGGGCAATCATGAAGAGCAAGAGAGGTGCAGCAACGGGACAGTGGAGGAGATTTTTTTTGTGTGTAAGGAATTACATTTACAGTAGTAAATGTAAGTAATTTTTTTTATTACAGAAGTATATGTAATACTATGTTTTTACAGTAGTAAATGTAAATGAGATTTCTACACACAGCAGTGTAAAATCTCAGGAAGAAAACAGAGTAATATTTTCGGTTGTTTTGGAACTGCATCTAAAGCAGTGTCTGGTTGTAATCCCTCTGTGAGAGGAAGTGAAGTTCTTGGTGAATCCCTCTATTAAAGAGGAAGGTGCTTTTCAGCACAGTCATTTGGTGAAACCCTCTTTTAAAGAGGAAGGTGCTTTTCAGCACAGTGTCATGGTGAATCCCTCTGTCAAGAGGAAGATGCTTTTCAGCATAGTGTGGTAAATCCCTCTGTCAAGAGGAAGATGCTTTTTAGCATACACTGGTGAATCCCTCTGTCATGAGGAAGGTGCTCTTCAGCACAGTCTCAGGTGAATCCCTCTGTTAAGAGGAAGACTATTTTGATTGTTTGTGGAACTGCATGTGAAGCAGTATTGGTGAATCCCTCTATGTGAGGAAGATGTTATTGTAACAGCAGTTGGTGAATCCCTCTATATGAGGAAGATGTTCTTGTAACAACAGTGTTGGTGAATCTCTCTATGTGAGGAAGTGTTTGGGTATGATTGAATGCCCAGCAGTTGAAATTAAAGGGGAGTGTTGGAATATTAATTCCAACTGCAGGCGGACGTGGACAACGACGGCAGCACAAAACCGCTCAGCAAAAACCTCCAGCATATCTGACCGCCTTCGACCAGCAAGCAGTTTCCGTATAATCGACTCCGATACAATCTCCTGTTGACGCGTGGTCCTCTACATACGTCAGAAAGTCTGACATTTCGGGACGTAAAGTTCAGCATAAAGAGGCCTTCCGAAATCCTCCACCGTCGTCCGATTTGCTTCTTCGTCCTCCGCCATCCATCAACCAAAGTTGCATTTGAGCCAACAATTAAAAGCTTTACGAGGAGTAAAAAGAATTCTGGTTGACTGCCGACTAAATTAATTAAATGCCATGCTGAGAATTAAATGGCATTTAAAGAGGGTTGGTAAAACTCTTAAGTTTTACGGCATGTATTATTTTGTTTTGACATACACGTTATGTGATATTTTTTTTGTATGGTATACATATTAAAAAAATGGGGTTAACGTTTTGGAGTTTTGACCATTGTGATATGAGCTTGTGGCAGCAGGAAAGAACAGGGGGAGAAGCATTGAATTTTTATTATGTATTGACCATTGAAAAAGAATGAAGGAGCAGCGAAAAACGTAGAATTAATTTTGCACAGCAGTGCATAAAAGAAAAGAACAAGGGAGCACAAATGTAATGGTATGTTTTTGTTGACTGGTGGTGAAGCTCGTGGCAGTGAAAGAAGTGTTGGTTTCCTGTGGTAAGAAAAGATATGAATGCACAACAGTGCATATGAAAAAAGCAGGGAGAGCTTCCGTATTTTTTTTAACGTATGTTGTAAAAATGCACAACAGTGTGAAACAAAAGAACAAAGGTTGAAATTTATTTTGGGTGTTGTCCAAACAAAGGGGAAGCAAGCGAATGAAGAATCATATGGTGTGAGTAAAGTTTTTTTTTGTAAATGTAATGTAAAATTTTACTGCATATGTAAAATTATTTTACAGCAGTATGTGTAAAATGTTTTTCACAGCAGTGAATGTAAAAAACGTTTTTACAGCAGTAAAAGAAAAAGAGACTTTTACACACCAGCAGTGTAAAAATTCTCAGGATGAGACAGAGTAAATATTTTGTTGGTTGAATGTATTTTTGGTAAATCCCTCTGAGTAAAAGAGGATGAATGTTGTTTCAGGCATTTTATTTTAAATGAATACCAATCATTTTCTGGGTATGTAATACTCTGTTCTCAGTTTTTTTTTAAAAGCTTCCCTGTGCAAAAAGATCCTGTGGAAAGAGAAAAACAGAGCATTGTCTCTGTGTGTGTTCAGATTGTTTGTTTTTGGGATTTTACCAGAAAAATCCCCAACACTTAACTGCAGAGGGTCGTGCCTATGATATCTCTCCCCGCTTGCACATGGCCACAAGCTGTAACTTAGGTCACAGTAGTTTGACGAAGGATCTATATAGTTGTTGATGTTGCACAACCTTGACATGATGGAAGAAACAATTTTTTGTGCATCACATTAGCGAAGAAGGCAACGAGCTCTCTCTTCTTGTCGTCGTTGGATCCGGTGGTGCCAAATCCAGATACGTATGGCAGCAACTATGAAAGCGTCGTAAGTGTGGAATCCTTTTCCCCTCGCAGGAACTCGCAGCTCCGCTCGCAAGACCGTCAAAGAAACTCTGGGAAATTATGGTCCCTGCGTTTCCACCTTCAGTACTAGGAGATATGCCCCGTGAGGTGGTACAGGGGCCACTTTGGCATCCCTCGCAAACGTTAAACTATGAAACTTGAATGAATTGAGTCAAAATAGAAATTTGATATAATAATACCTCATGTGTTGTATAGGTTATAAGCATAAGAGACAATGTTCTATAGAAGCTTAAGGAACAAGGACTTCAAAATAGCATATAAAAGCTAAACTATGAGAACATGATCTATTTTGTCAAAGTTGAAGTCTTATTTGGTGAAGATATTCTGATGTGCTTATTTGGATATTTTCAATGATTTTCTAGGTTCTATCCATTTCCAAACTAGTAACTAGTTTTAGAGAGTTGATTTTCCCCTATCCATTTCCAAACTAGTAACTAGTTTTAGATAGTTGATTTTCCCCTTTGTTCTTATCCTTATATACATGGTCAAAAGAGATGCGAGTAAAGGAGTGGCCACTCTTTATGTCTTGAAAGAGAGGCATACATGTATACTTTTACAATGATAATTATTCCATTCTTTCAATTTATAATAAGAAGAAAATTTTTGTATATATGAAGCTAAGAGATGTCTTTCTCCAAGGCAAGTTGAACCCTTGGGTTGTTGAATCCTTCAATAGAGCATTTTCTTTGAACCATATCGTCAGACAATTCCCAAGGCAAGTCCTTTTATATTGTGGTGTCTAATCATTGAGGGCATCCTAGATATGTGAGCTTTGTAAGAAAGAATTTAATACGATCAAACATTGAATTACACATTACATAACTAAGGGAGACACATCAATAAGCATGGAGTGATTCTAACCTAACCAAATTTCCTAGGCTATTATTACATGAGGCACCTTGTAGTTTTTTGTGTGAGAATTGTCTGCCCACTTTGCCTCGCCCTTCCAATGGACCATTTTGTATGAGAATTGATGTATGTCATTATAGGTACATGATTAGATATTGCATATTTAGTGAGAGTAGTGAGTAGGTTTCTTGCCAATCCACGCAAACAACATTAGCAAATAGTAAATATGATTTTGACGTATTTTAAGGGTACTAGTCATTATTGTTTATGTTTTGGTCATAATGAGACTGTACTTGAAGGATTTACAGATGTGGATAGGGTTGTAGATATGGACACCAAAAAGTCCACTACAATTTATTTGTATACATTTGCAGGAGCAGCATTATCTTGGTTGTCAAGGCTACAAAGAATAGTAGCTCTCTCTATAACAGAGGTAGAGTACATAGCTACAACAAAGGCTTGTAAAGAGATGTTGTGGATGCAACGATTCCTAGGAGAGATAGGAATAAAGTAGGACAAGTATGTGATATATTGTGATAGTCAAAATGACATTCGCTTGGGGAAAAATCCAGCATTTCACTCAAAAACCAAGCACATTGACTTAAGGTACCATTGGACTAGACATGTATTGGAGGAAGGACAACTATCCTTGGAAAAAATCCATACAGATAGGAACCCTATTGATATGCTCACTAAGATTCTACCAAGAAATAAGCATGAGTTATGTAGAGGCATGGTAGGACTCAGTGTGACTTGATTCAGGATTCTTCATTCGGCTTCAAGTGGGAGAATATTAAACATGAAGCTATAATGAAGATGCCAACATTGTCTTATGCCGAAAGTTACTATTGACACCATCTTCAATCGTCACCGCCACTCCCACGCTGAACCCACCACATCACCATTGAATTTATGGAAGTCACTATGAAGTCATGTATTCCACATGAGAGAATTAGAGAATTCTAGAGCTTCTTCCCTCATCTATAAATTTGTTTTCTTTCCTTTGCCTGAGAAATGCAGGGCAAGACAAGGCCTTCCAGTGATGAAAAAACTTGTGTTATATGTTCATTATTGTTTGTGATCTCTATCTTGTTCTCCATTTGTGTTGTTCTCTCTCTGTCTTTGAATTCTGTTGTCTGCATTTTTTTGTTGTAAAGTTTTTCTCCTCTGATACCATCACAGTGAACATGGTGTGATTCTAAGCTGACTAATTTTCCTAAGATATTATTAAATGAGGCACCTTGTAGTCTTTTGTGTGAGAATTGTCTCACCCACCTCACCCCTCCAATGGACCATTTTCCTTGAACCACGCCTTCAAAAAATTTGAAAGGTGAGTCCTTTTGTATTGTAGTGTGTAATCGTTGGAGGGAATCATACATATGATAGCTTTGTGGGCTAGAATTTAATATGAGCAATCCTTGCCTTTCACATTGTATAATTGAAGGAGACACATCAATGAACATGGAGTGATTCTAGGCTAACCTAATTTCCTAGGCTATCATCAAAGAGGGTGCCTTGCACTCTTTTGTGTGACATTTGTCTATTTAGGTTTTAAAATCTTCTTCATTTATGGTTCCCTCCCAAGAACAATGAGACTCTATAGTCCTTTGGATCTCTATCCAAACACCCCTTGAGAAAGAGATCTAGAATAATATGTCGGTTTGTTTCAATATCTTTCTTTGTAGTAGCAACATTTTCTTGGACCACTATAACTCTTTTTTGGCATTTTTCGCTAGTTGGAAATTTGTTGGAAACTATTTTGTTCCTTGAGAGAGAATTTTAGCATGCACTACCTTTTCTCCTCTATGGGGATGGATCTGTGAAATTTGTTGGTGGGAAGTTTGGAAATGTACCTTTTAGCATGCACTACCTTTTCTCCTCTATGGGGATGGATCCGTGAAATTTGTTGGAATGAAGTTTGGAAATGTACCTTTTAGTCGAATTTAGGGACTATTCATTCACTTTCTTGATTCAAGGGGGAAATAAATGAGTTTTGTTCCACCTCCAGCACTTCCTTTGGTGGTTTCTGGAAATGAAGATGGGTACCAGTAGGATAAATTGTAGTCTTCGATCTAGATATGGATGGCTTGGCCAAACCACTTCCCACCGGTTCCCCTCAACATATCTTTCATACACTTCATTGATCTAGCTGTCAAACAACATGGATCATCGATTATTTCAACACTTGTAAGGATTCCATGTTGACCCCATAATTCCCATCTCATAAATTACATGACGATCACTCAGGAATGCATTCTTATCAACTTTCTCATGAACTTTGTATGATTTCTGAAATGTGGTAGAGTTTATCCAACATGAGAACATGCATACAATGAACATGGGAGGAAAGACACGCACACCATCCAAAATTATGGGAACTTTGTTGGAAGCCTCACCTAAGTAGTTGTTTTATATTATTACTCGCTGGAGATGACATTTTGATGGAAAGATTTCGAACCTTAACCCATAAAATACCATTCAAAACTTCGTTGGGTAATGAGACTGTGCACCTTAGCAGAGAAGCACCTTCTCAACTTATATGAACTTTGTAGTTTCATTCTACTAGCAATATTATGGATACATTCTAATTGTGTAGGTGTTGTCTAACCAAGTTGCAATATATCTATCATTTTCTCATATATAAATTTCAGATGAATTCTTTCCTCAATCATTAAGGTCTGTATTGCAAATTCTTGGTGGTTCCTTTTTAGAAATATCATTCCAACATGCACATACAAACTGGAATCCATAAATCCTGAATAATAAAAGTCCAAGATTTTAGTATGCTTCAAGGCCACATCCAGATTTCAAATGAAATGCCATATTGGTGTGCCAAAACTTTCAGTGAAACATTGCATTTATATAAACAACCTCTCAGATATGAATTTTGATTTTACCCATGATAGGCTGTTAGGCCCCTACACTAGTAGTATAGGAGGTTTCCCCCTCGAAGAGGCTGAATTCTAAGGCATTGATCTATCTTTTCTATCTTTTCTTGGGCTGGTTTCATAACATTTGGTATCAGAGCTTTGGATTCTAGGGTTTCGTTGCTCCAAACAGGTCATTGTGGCATTTGCGCTATAACTTTTTTTTCTACGACGTTTCAGAAGTTGCAAAGAAAACCCATTTGAGAAGAAATAGTGCTAAAGCTTGGGTCCGAATTTCAGAGCTTTTCGCGCTATATTCGCTGAGATATGATCTGAGGAAGTTGGTATTTTTATAGACTCCTGAATTACATTCCAAATAGGTGACCTGGGGAAAATCATCATAACTTTCTCTCTGAGCATTAGATTGAAATTTCGTAAGAAGGTATAGAAAGAGGAGGGACTGTAGTTTCTTGTATATATTTGTCAGAGCCAAAGGTTGAAAAATTGACAAGTGGCACTTCATACAAGTTCGCTCTTCTGGAAAGGTGTATAATCAGGTCATCTTGGGAGATTGTGCATAACTCTTTCTTGGAGAATCTAATTTGGATCAGACTGGTGGCATTGGAAAGAGGACACAGAGGGCTACTACAGGTATAAAGTTTAGAACTTAAATATCCGAAGGTACAGCGTTACAGTCGTTTCAAGATCGATGTCCTAAAATCAAGAAAAAGCAAGATGAGGAAGTTTGATGGCAAGGATCTGGTAAATTGGATACTTCAGATGGAGCAATATTTTGATCTACATGGTGTACCACTATTACAAAAGGTATGTATTGCATCTTCTTATTTAGAACCAGATCAATTTTTATGGTATAAAGGGCTTTGTTCTCATAAACAACTTGTTACGTGGTCAATTCTCACGGAGGAAATGATAGCACATTATGAGGATACAAAGAGCAACACCTTCTTTACAACAACACCACAACAATTGGAAAGAGTAAAAGGGCTTTGTGACATATTGGAAAGTAAAATTATGGCAACAAGGAAGTATACCCCTCACAACTATAAAGATGGAAGTGTTGTTTCTCCTAGCCTTCCACAACCTACAAGGGTTACACCACAACAATTGGAAGAAAAAAGAGAAAAAGGGCTTTGTTACAATTGTGATAGCAAATGCACTAAAGGTCATAAGTGTGCTGAGAAGAAATTATTTTACATAGAGTATGAAGAGGAGGAAGAAAAGGATCAAGAAACATCAAAAGAAGAGGATATATGCCAAGACCCAACCCCAGAGAAAGAAGAAATGAATCAGACCATATCTTGTAAAGCATTGGCAAGAATTAGCACTCCTAAAACTCTCAAGATAGAAGGATATATCAAGAAGAAAAAGGTGCAAGAAGTGAAAGATCACATCGAGAAAGAAGAAATGAATCCAACCATATCTGGTAATTCATTGGTTGAAATTACCACTCCTCAAACTACCAAGATAGAAGGACATATCAAGAACAAAAATGTTCAAGAAGTGAAAGATCACATCGAGAATCAAGAAATGAATCCGACCATATCTTGTAAAGGATTGGAAGAAATTACCACTCCTCAAACTCTAGAGATAGAAGGACATATCAAGAAGAAAAATATTCAAGCAGAGAAAGATCACATCGAGCATCAACAACAAGTTCTCCAACTTTTAAAGGATAACGCCACTTCGGTGCAAAATCAAACGAAACAACAGGTAGATCAACGTCGTAGTGAAAAATTCTCTGATGTAAGTGATTGGGTATTTTTACTGCTACATCTCAAGCAAGCTATTTATGAGAAGGAAATGTTGGCAATACTACATGTACTTAAAAAATGGCGACCTTCCCGAATGGGAAGACTCTTCTAGGATGAGGATGTGGAAGCATTTTTTTGTGCTATTTCTATTATCCAACCAGATTGGATAAATGAAGCAAGGGATGAATGGAAGAAGGACGAAGAAGTGTGGCCACTTATTCAAAAGGTGCAAAAGATCCCAATTCAAACAATATTTCCAGAAATTGAAGAGGAAGGAAAAATCATACTGGAACCTAGAGCAGTCATAGAAACAAGAACCCGACAGCTAAGAAATCAATCAATTTCCGAGTATCTCATCAAGTGGAAGAACTTACCCGCTGAAGATTCCACATGGGAGGACAAGAATTTTATACAGAATCATCAAGAACTACTCAAGCATTGAGGACAATGCTTTTTGAAGGAGAGGGGCATGTTAGGCCCCTATACTACTAGTGTAACCCCTTATTGTTATTAGTACAACCCACTTATTATATTGATGTACCCATGTAGTGCCCATATTATTACTATTGTGCCACATAGAAGCCCACTATTGTTATTATTGTGCCCTTACATTATTATTGTTATGTTGGCTCTTATTATGTTATGACCCCTTAGACTCTTATATAGAAAGGAGGTCTTTTCATTTGTATCATCCAAGAATTGTTCATTTATGTAATGTAAAGGAGGTTTCCCCCTCGAAGAGGCTGAATTCTAAGGCATTGATCTATCTTTTCTTGGGTTGGTTTCATAACATAGGCCTAACAAAGTTACAAACTATGTTTCAACTTTGGATCCCTGATACTGAAATTTTACACAAGCATGTCATGGCTTCAAAACATCATTAGATTAGCCTTTAAATTACCTAATGAGATCTTGGGTAACAATACCTCAATCTGTAGCATGGAAATCTTGGGCAATAAGAAATATCGTACATATCATAATGAACTTTGCAAATGCCAATGAAATCCTCGACTCCTTGACACCCAACATAGTTATTGACCATATATTGATTGTGAATAATAGACATTTTTTGCAGTCATCAGTAAACATATCTTTCCAGCACTGGACCCTAACATAAACATTTCGAGTTTAGGAGTTTCTAGTTGTTCCAGAAGCATATCTAGATCTATATATTACTTATGGTAGACAAATGATCAAGTAGGCTCTCAAGAGTTATGTTAAAAACACTAGGGCTCAAGAAATTCTATGAACGTAAGTAGCAGGCTACTAAGTTCCTTGATGTCGACAATTCTAGAAAATCAATGCACTAATAGAATTGAAAAATGCCAACGCGGTCTAATATGACTTCTATAAGTTCGATGCCTCCCACTAAAGATATATAATGGACCTTTCCATCACAATGATGAATAATAAACAATGTTTTTACAGTTTTTTCGGAACCGTAGCAAGAAAGGCCTAGTTGGATTTAATCCTGAATCAAATTGATAGTATTTAGTAGGTTGGCTTGCAACTTGTTCTAATAACAATCACAACTCTTTGAGCTAATAAAATACGTCACAATAAACACAACAATGAGTCACACTCCAATACTCTTTCTACTGAATGTTTAGCTAAGAATATTGAATAAAAATCACAAATATGTGTTGCCCATTCTGAAAACTTTGCCAACATTTATGCCATTAGAGCTCCAACAAATAATATAACACAACTACCCATTAATAGTTTTTAAAGCAAGAGCATGGTGTAAAAATAACATGCACAAGACTTCTCAGACTTCAGATTTGAAAGATCTTCCATCAAACATAGGGGCTCACTCTGTATGCAGAGAATGTAAACTTTTATTCAAAAAAATTATGTACATAACAATAAGTTACATCATAGCTACAAAGAGTAACTCTACAAGCAAAAGAATGTTCCGAGGTTTTGTCAAGAGTAAGTTAGTAGCTCGAATCAAATTGATACTAGTATTAAGTAAGTTTTCTTGCAGCTTGTTCTAATACTGTAAATATTAAGCACCATGCAGTAAGCCAATCATTGACTTATTTCTTCTCCATCATTTTTTTTTTAATTTCTTTATTCTTATCTAATACAAAATATAAAAGTAATGAGCCAATCATTATCTCACTCCATAGTATTTAATATTTGCTATGAAAACAAAATAACCCACGACAACACCAATAAATATAATCAGTATCCATTTATCTTTCCATTTAAATCTATATATAAAATCTACAAATTTAGAATTGACAGGGAAATGGGCATGAAAAGTCTATAATATCTCATTCATTCATGGCAGATACTATATCAGAGAATTTCACTTCTTACTCTAGACCTTTTC
The DNA here is from genome assembly GCA_031772625.1 of Pinus tabuliformis. Taxonomy (NCBI): domain Eukaryota; kingdom Viridiplantae; phylum Streptophyta; class Pinopsida; order Pinales; family Pinaceae; genus Pinus; species Pinus tabuliformis. The sequence goes on along the minus strand of CM062818.1, from coordinate 801,715,947 downwards.
ATAGCAGATATTGCTTCTCCTTTATGCTGTAATACTCTTGTGTAGATACATGTTGTACATCTCCAACAATCTCACCTGATAATCATCCCAATCCTAGATATTCACATGATTTGTGGTGAGATTGTTGGCGAGGTTAAGCATTATGCGGCACAACAAAAACATAAAAAAATATACCGAAAGAAATTCGACTTGAGAAAACAAAAAAAAGGGGATCTATAACTTCCATTAGTAACCAAAAGTTCAAATTGCAAAGCCCAAATAGTAAGCACCGAATGAATAGTTGATTGTTCTCCTGGTTGTTATCAGAGGTGAGCATCATTGATTGAAAGTGTTTGGCTGGTGGAGATGAAGTGGAAGTTGGCTGAATTTATGAAATAATATTTTTTATTACTGCATTTCTTGATAAGGTTGGGTCGTATGGATGGCCTAGCCTTCTAAAAAACCTTCATGTTGTCCATTCCTTTGAAGCAAAACACATGATGTTTTCCCAAAAAGGGAAAAAGGTTTGCTAATCATCTCTAGTGATATACTTGATTATATAAAAATAAATTGAAATACATCCATTCAAAAAATGCTTTATAAGAACATAAAAACTGAACAGGATGTGTCTTCTATTAACATCAGATGTACAATTTCAAGTAGGTATTTCAGTTGACCACTCGAGGTGCTAGAATGTAGTGCTTATTAAATTTCCATTTTCCGGTTACATTTGTAACTTTAATGTTTTCTAATAGAATTAAGTTTTTTTAAATGACTTTAGGCTTTAGACAACCTTCAACCCTATTTGTCCTATCAAGTAGGTACAACAATAAATAAAATAGAACAATCATTTTGTTGTGCAAAAGTGGAATGATAAACAGTGGATATGAGAGAGATATTTGGATGTTTCGATAAGGTTCTTGAGCTAGACAACCAATATTTATTGTCCTATTGAGGTTGTATATGCCCACTGTTGGATTTAAGCAAGTACATTATCCAACGGTGGAAATATACAGCCGCCACGCATTAATGGTCAATAGCATTATAAATATTGGTTGCCCTTGAGCCAGATCTCCACTCTTTGCCGTGGGTTTTTGGGAGTCAAATTCGAGACTATCCTTCCTTATGGGTACAAAATCTAGATGTGTGATGTGAAATAAAGACAAAAATATGTAGCTTAGTGCTATTCTATGCCATGATTATAGTTTTTGTGATATGTAGAAGATCACAAATTCTTTTAGCTGCTATATGTACCGATTGGGAGTGCAATAGATTTGTAATTTATGTAGCTTATGGATGTAAATTAATAATTGTGTGTGATCTGTACGCCTATCTGAGGCATTTTCAAAATAAAAAAGATAAAAATCAATTAGGCAACACCATAATGTATTAATGATAATCACAAAACCATGAACCAGTTACTTTTCACAAAATACATTTGTCCATATACATGGAATATATTATATTTGTCCATAAATTTATCTCCCATACAAAAAACGGTAATCGCTACATGTTGGGGAAAAATAAAACATTACCAGGTTCTTCTTTAGTGAAAGGACCATGCTATGATAGACCCAAGAAAAATGATAACAACAACCCATTCGCATACTGGGGATCTATATTGATGGAGATCAATGATTTCTGTTGCAGTGGATGGTGATCCTATGTCATATTTGACATCTACATATGTGCTTAAAAATTCTCTCGACATTATATCACTGGACATCTTTTCAATGTTTGCAGAGAGATTGATGGTAAAATATTGAAATTAACAACTCCATTTCATTGCTTCCTTATAAAGGAGTTTTAAATTGTCCTTCCAAACCTAATAGATGCCTTTCAACTGATTACATATGAACTTCGAGTTGGTGAAGACTTCAATATCATTGACATCATATTGTTTTGCCTCTTTTAGCCCTTCAACAAGGGCAACGTAATATGCCTCATTGTTTGTCGTCATTCCAGGAACTTCTTTCCATGAAATAAATGATTTGTTGCCATATTGTAAAGGACAAATTTAACAACTGCTCGACTTGGATTTGGAAAGCAGGACACTTCAATGCATAAATGCAACTTTTGCACCATTTTCTACACTTCAAAAACCTGGAAAATAAGATAACAATAAATTCATGTTAAACAAGTAGACAGTTATCTATTTCTTAATACTCAACATGTTTTTCAGTCATATATAATTAAAAAAAGTAGATAATCTTTTTCACAAATTCATTGTAAGACTCACTGACAAATTTTGTTGGAGTATTAGAACCAAATTGAATGCTTTTGATATTGCTAGATATAAGTATACCTATGACTGTTCCAATGTCATATTTCCTACTAGTAGTTATAGGGTGGAGCTAGAAATTCCATTTCAGAGCTTGCAAGAATAATTTTCAAAACAGTAAGATTTCTTCAGTGCACTGGTTTTAAAAAGTTCCCGCGTGCTCAGAAAGATAAACTAGTGCGATATATGTTGTCTGATGACGTTTTGGGGTATATAGTGCAATTTAAAATATCTTCACAGCACCTTTTGATTATTTGAGTAGTTTCTCTAATTTAGAATTCTTTCTTTGCAACATTCTAGCTAAAATCGAAATTAATCTTCAATCTGGTATGTACTATATTTTTAGAATTTATAACATTAATGATTTTTCCCCGCAACTTAACCACAACTTTCAGCTATTTGTCTTGGAATTGAATACTTCCTCAAGTGTATATTCATATTAAACTAAAGCATGTTGTGTAATTACCTAAGAAATCTATCACGTTTTAAATTTTAAAAGGTCGTGCATTTTGTGCCTTCATTAAAGCTTCTAATGCTTGTGCTGAAGTGTCCTACTAGAAAATGAAGAGCTAGCAAAGCTTACGAATATCCTATAGATTTATGTAGATGTTTGTATGGTCAGTATATAAGTTGTTACTTCTAATGTTGTTTGTTGAAGCTTTTAAATGTCTCATTGAGCATTCTTGTTTTTAAGCTATAAGTTTACATCATTTTATGATACCTAGATCTTCGTTGAGAGTTTATTCATTTTTGAGGTAAGAGTGAGGAGATTTTAACCCTATGCAAGTATAAGAAATTCTCATAGTTTTCTTTATTTTTAAAGATATTGGTTCTTTGTGTCTTGTTAATCCCTTCACAAAATTTGTGAAAGGTTGGTTTTGGTGATTAGGTAATTTATGTCTTGTTTTACTTTACTTTCTCTATATATGGGTTATGTAAAGAAAAAATCTCTGGGTTGGGAAGAAATATACCAAGTTGTTCTCATTAGTTGAAGGATGTTTTCAAATTATTTAGCATGGGGAACTTTAGACCTCATTGATGGCCAGTTACTGGAAATCTTGAAGGATATGGTTTTTATTGATTTGTATTTAATGCTTGATTTCATATTTAAATGATCTGTGAATACAGGATGTATCACAACAAAAGTTCTTTGGACAATAATGCGTTCATTGGGTCAAAACCCAATTGAAGCAGAGCTGCAAGATATGATAAATTAGGTTGAAGCAGATGGCAATGGTACCATTGAATTTTCTGAGTTCCTAAATCTCATGGCACGGAAAGTGAAGGACACTGATCCTGAAGAAGAGTTGAAGGAAGCATTTCAGGTTTTCGACAAGGACCAGAATGGTTTCATATCTCTTGTCGAGCTACGCCACATCATGACAAATTTAGGGGAAAAACTCACTGATGAAGAAGTTGATGAGATGATTCGGGAGGCCGATGTGGATGGTGATGGACACATTAACTATGAGGAATTTGCCAAAGTAATGATGGCCAAGTGATTTCCATCTTTAATATCAACAACGTTTTCTGTTTTTTCCTTTAACACTACTCGTTAGCTCTGTGAGGGACAAAAACACTAAATTTCAAATGCTCTTCATGGGGAAGAATGATAATCAATGTATGGAATGCAGTGTATTCTTTACCTGTGTGACGATCCTTTTAGTAATGTAAATTCTTATACTTTAATATTGTTTAAGAATGAAATATCTGATGCATTTTCCAAAAAGGAAACAAAAACAATATATTTTCAGATGGGGAATATTATAGAAGCTTCAGATGTGGTCCTAGAGTTCTTCAAGGAGGGAGTTCCAGTTCCTTTTTCATGAGTTAGGTATCAACTGAAAGCTTAGTGTTCAAAGGTCATCTATGATTTTATTCATCATATAAAGGTTGTTAATTTTCCATAAAGGCATGATATGTAAATTTTTTTAGTTTTATATTCTCTGAAGATTAACCTTGCCTATTCTTAATGATTTAGCCTATTTTGGTTTTGCAATATACAAATTTACCATCTAAGGAGCTCCTACACTGGAAGACCCTACCTTACACGATTTCCCAGAGTTAATAACATTTAATGATGTTATTTCTGTAGCATCGCCTCCAGTGTCAGGCACACACATATCATGGTCACCACTGCCATTAAAACTAGTCTTTAGTAGAATGAAAGTAGGTGCTAAACAAACTCATCAAAAACCATATAAGTTAGCGTCGAGGAAAATTCAAGCTGCTAATAATGAAATATAATTGTTCAACAAATTTTCTTCTGATCTTTTCTAGGATCTCCACTAGAGAGATTAAGTGCCATTCAAAGTTCATCAATACTTTTAACCGGATTTTTGTTGCTTCAAGCATTCGACCTTACATGGAAAACAACCAAATCACGCACCAAAGCAAGTGCTTGACGTTTATGAATTTTTCACAACCATAAGTATAAGGTCATATGATATATAACATTATGATGATAGTGTGGAGAAGAATAACAGATACAATTAATGTAAGATGTGAAGCACCTTTGATAGATTAGTGACACAAAAGGAGAAATTCAAGGAGATCTAACACAATTATGTATGTAACAACGATTTAATTAATAAAGAGGTTGAATATATGAGAAAAATAATAACTACAAAGGGATCAACCTAGGGTATTAGACAAAAACTTATGAAAGATATTGTAGCAATTCTTGCAGTGAAACATTTTAGATGCAATTTTTAAGCTTTCTTGTTTGAATCAAAGAGATAGGCATTCAACCAAGACATGAATTAGAGAGGGGGCATGAGATAGTAATCCCATTGCAAAAACATTTAAAACCAGATTCGAGAAGAGTCTCAGGAATCGTTGTATTTGAAAATGAAAGATTTCAGCCTATAGAAACTGATATAGGGTAAATCTGAATAGGTGGAGCTTACATGCCAGTAAATGACGTTTTTGAAATTATTATGTAATGATGTTACTAGCTCTGCAATGGTTATTTCAAGCTTTGGAACCAGAGGATGGCAATGCTACATAAAACTGATCCATGAAACTGAGGATATAAAGTTAGCTTTTACTCGCTTGCAATAACTTGTTGTCTGCTTGGTTTGAGAGTTTTGATCGCCTGGTTTGAGAGTTCTGAAGGCAAGTCCATGTCCGAGCTCGTGAAAATGGGGAGGGATTTCTCATGCATAGTTTTGGAGGTGTTTGAATACCGGCCATCAACTCGGGACAACCCATCGCCCGTAGCGAGATGTGGCCAAGAATCGTCATGACTCCCGGATATGTCAAACGATCCACCGCAATTAATGTCGAAGGGTGGCGGAGTGGTCGAAAGGTGGAAGAGGGTGGCAGAATTGCCGATTGCTGGAGCTAAATGTTTTTCCAAACGAGAAAGGAAACCAGAAAATTCCTCCGCCTTGTTACACTACTCCAAAAGCTTATATACATGTCATTCATTCAAACCTTTCCATCCTTGACAAATTTCAACCTTATCTCTCGTTCAATGAGATTATTTTCCACAGTGTGATAATGGAATGTGTTTATTCCCTATTTGACGCATTTCAGTTCCGGCCACTCTTAGGATAAAAATTCCATTGAATCCTGAATGTGTCAATATCCATTTCACTATTCTCATAAATAAATAAATAATAAAAAAAAAGGCGGATTCCAAGAAACGTTGAAGTTTGTGCATGCTGAAGAAAATCTAAACTTGCGCTCATTTGATTTGACTAGTTGACGCTCTAGAGTGAAGCAGGTCCCGTCGCATGTTGACGTGCAGCTTATTAAAATCAAATTTTAGGTTGCGGATGGCTTGAGTTGCTTATATGCGACATGAGGGTTTTGTATATATACAACAAACATCTCATTTAATTACTCGTATCAAGAAACTAAATATTGAGAGTAAGTGCGGGAGGAATAATTAACAATGGAGGACTGGTCATGTTACTACTCAAAATTATGACTGTTGCAGATAGCTGCAAGAACGAACCCTGTTACAACTAAGCCGGAGGATTTGCTGTACTGGAAGGCTGGCAACCATAACTTTCCATAGTTCCTTTAATATGACCTTGGGAGAATTTCCAATGCTTTCATTGCAGTTGGCAATGCCTATTCTGGATTTGGTACCACTGGATCCTTATGGAGAGATGGAGAAACCAAAAATTTACAGAAGTTAACACAATAAATAAATCACACAATAAAACTACGGGTTTGAATTTGGAATTGATTGAATTTCTTGACACCACAGAATAAATAAATAAACTCAACTTTATGGATAAACCTTTTTTTTTGTCTGAAAGATCTTAGAATGCTAATCGAGTCATAACTAAATGTGGTTGTGCTAGTTTTAACTCCTACAAGTATGTTAACTCTTTCCTAAATTTAAATTCTCCATGTAACACGTATAAGTAAACTCTTTCCTGAATTTAAATTCTGCATGTAACACGTATAAGTACCATGTGAAGATTATGAATTTTATATTTTTCACTTCTGGTTCTTCAGTTGTATTTTTATTCTATCTTTAAAAAAAAAAAATGTTTTTTTGCAATGCCTTGTACTTTAGGTATTGTTAATGGAACATATCTATCATTTTTTATAAGATCGTCTTTGTTTCTCTTTTGTCTCCTCTTTTATTATTGGAATAACTTCAACCATTCTTAATAGTTGTGTTCAATTTTTTTTCTATATCTTATGATGTAATTATCACAACATGTCCATACCAACTTTCATCTCCACTATACCTGAGCTTTACAAAGCAATCCTCAAGAAATGTTAATTCAAGCTCATTGTTAAATTCAAATTCAATATTTGTTGTAACCCTATTCATATCTTCAACAACTACAATATTTTTTTGGTTGCTGCCAACAAAAAAAATTCCATATAAACCCATTCTTAACAATTTCGTCCACCCTACCATCCATGATTGTGGTTTGCTATTTCTTATGCTTAGTGTTTTCTTTTCCATTATGATGAATTAGGCCTCTGCATAAACATGCAGAACTTCGTATTATGCAAAAATTAGGACTTCCCCCAGCCACTTGTACTGCATCTAGATACCGTATTGGATTATGATGAACTACGCATCTAATTACATTCTCACAAATTAAATTTGTAAAATTTGATGGCTTTGAAGTGTAGTTGAGGAAAATGTCTGTTTGGCAAAGTTACGATTAGCAGATTGACCTACCCAGAAGCAAGCATTACTGATCGGAACAATATGACCAATTTTGATGATGTGTTAGAAATGGAGAAACACGGATTGTCGTCCAATTTTTTGAAAATTCCAAGGAAAATCATCATACAAGATGCAAATTTAAGAAAACCAATGATACTTTTGTAACCGTTCAATTCAACTAAATGTGTGAAAGAATCTATATGCAATGCAGGAGAGGGGCGGTGCAAATTTTATATAGTGGATAGCCATGGACATCTTTGGCATTTTATTGATATATTTGGCAGCCATGAAGAGAAAAGAGATTTAGCAGGAGACATTGGCTCCGGGATCCACACCCAACTGGCTACATATTGTATTGTAGTAATTAACTCTGTTGTTCACTGCAGGAGTGTTTCCACTGTTGCATTCCATGTTGTTGATGGCTTTAATTGTGGCGCCGAAGCCCTACCCGAAGGTTATGGCAGAATGACAGTTCTACATCCAGAACCACACGGCCATCTTGAAGGAGATGGTGGCATCCTACCCCACCATGTCTGGGTTGTTCAGCCCGTCGAAGCCTATGTTCTGCCCAGCTACTCCGTAATTGTAATTCCTGCATTCATTAAAAATCCAAAAGTCGGTTTGTTAGCCTTCAGTTACCATTATAGATGAGACGAGGGAATGGTATTAGTGAGTCACTTACCAGCTTAATTGGAGAGGGCTGCGCCCATGGTAGCTCTTCCCGCTCGCACACAGCCACGAGGTGGATGTCACATCATAGTAGATGATTGGAGGATTTGTCTCGTTGATGTAGCACAACCCTAACATGATGACGAAAGAATTAATTAATTAATTAATTGATCTATCAAAATTCATGTTGGGAATTTTCTGGTAAATGCCAAAACAAAATCACTGAACAGAGAGTAATACTCTGTTTTGCCACAGGATCTTTAACACAGGGAAGCAAAAAAAAATTTCTCCAGAGAACAGAGTTTCAGCAACACACATAAAAACTTTCTATTCATTAATAAACTGCCTGTTACATATTTCTTCCTCTCTCTCAGAGGGATTCACCAAGAACTTAAAAAAAATTACTCCGTCTCTTTTAGAAATTTTACACTACCGTGTGTAAAAATTTCTTTTACATTTACTACTGTAAATAAAAAAATTGACATGGATATAATGCTGTAAAAGAAATCCCTTACATATGATCTACTGTGAGTTTCATTTTGTTCTTTCAAAGAATAGCCACTAAACTTCATGCTGTTGCGTTGCAAAATCTCTCCATACATATTGTCTTTACACTGTTGTGTAATTTTCGTTACATATTCACCAAAAAAAGAAACTTACATTACCCTTTTCACTGTTGTGTGAAAGATTTCATCATTCGCACTAATGTGTGCTTCCCTTCTCTTCATTACATGCACCCCCTGTATTTTCTTAACAAAAAAAAAAACTTACACATACACTTTCACGCTTTTACCTATCGTACAACCGTGAATAATTAAAAACAATATAATTAAAGTACAATTAGCTATGCCCATACTTCCATGACTTAAACAAATAATAAAATTAAAAACATTTACCTACAATCTACGAACAGGAGTAAATACCATTAATTTTTTCACTGAAACAAACGGCGGTCAAACCCAAAACTTCACGTAAATCCTTGTTGCAGGCCTGTATATCAACTTTGGCTTAATCGGACGGTGGAAAGCCTTCATCTCAATCCAACGGATACCGCTTGGTCAAATCAAACGAATGTTATGTCCCGATAAAAATTGGTTTTGGAAAAAGTACCGTGGACATGCGTCGAAAGGTGTACAGTATCGGGGCGTTTGAGAGAATACCACTTGCTCATGAAAAGCGGTGCGATAAGCCTGGCGGATTTCCTAAAATGGTTTTACGGTCGCCGTTTAATGGAGCTGCAATTGAAATTATATTTCAACACTCCCCTTTAATTTCAACTGCTGGGTTATCAGTCATACCCAAACATTTCCTCAAAAATTCAATGCTTTTCTGGTCCAATGGCTTTGTCAGAATGTCTGAAACCTGTTCCTGAGTCCTGCAATGTTTTAAAACAATTTCTCCATTGCTTACCAATTCCCTGATGTAATGAAACCCTTTTTCAATGTGTTTCGTTCTCTTATGAAACACTGAATTTTTGGATAATGCAATCGCTGAGCTATTGTCACAAAAAATCACAGTGCCTTTTGTTTGCTCTTGGCATAAGCTCCTTAACATTCTTCTCATCCAAACTGCTTGACATGTTGCTGCTGTAGCTGCCACATATTCTGCCTCTGCTGTAGACAATGCTACAATAGGCTGTTTTTAGAAGCCCATGAAATGGCTCCTGAACCCATGTGAAAAACATAACCGGATGTGCTTTTCTGATCATCTACACTTCCAACCCAATCACTATCAGTGTATCCAATTAAATCTGAACATATCTCAGAATTCTTTTTGCTGCCTGCCAATGTGCTTCTTTTGGCCTCTCCATGAATTTGGAAATTAAACTAACAACAAACATTATATCCGAGCTAGTTGCAGTAAAATACATGAGGCTGCCAACTATGCTCTTGTACAAACTAGGATCAAAATCCTTGCTGCTGTCCTCTTTGCTGAGTTTTAATCCAATCACCGTGGGAGTGATTGTTGTTGTCCTGCATATTGAATCTCTCCAATACTTCATTAACATATTTTGCTTGTGAAATAAAGATTCCATTTTCATTTTGATCTACTTCTATTCATAAGAAGTATCTCAGCAAGCCCATGTCAGTCATTTCAAATTCCTCCTTCATGACTGCTTTGAAATTTTTAATGAGATATTCATCATTACATGTGAAGATAACATCATCAACATATAACACAAAAATTAGTATTTTACCATTCTTTTCTTTGATGTAGGGGGTGGGTTCTCCATCACACTTTGCAAACTCATTTTCCAGAAGATAGGAATCTATCTTACTATGCCACGCTCTTGGCGCTTGCTTCAGCCCATAAAGAGCTTTCTTCAATCTGTACACTTTGTGCTCTTGGCCTTTCTTTTCATTGTCTAGAGGTTGTTCAAGGTAAACCTCTTCCATTAACACTCCATTTAGGAATGCTGACTTCACGTCCATTTGGTAAACTTTCCACTTGTTTTGTGCTATTATGGACAACACTTCTCTCACTGTTTCCATTCTAGAAACTGGTGCAAAAGTTTCTTCATAATCTCTCCCATACTGCTGCTTATATACTTTGACAACCAGTCTTGCCTTGTGTCTTTATATTTTGCCTTCATCATTGCTCTTGGTCTTGTAGACCCATTTAACTCCAATGACTTCCTTTCCTTTTGGTAGTTCAACTAAATCCCATGTCTTGTTTCTCTCTATGGCATTGATCTCCTCATCCATAGCTTATATCCATTTCTTATCCTTAATTGCTTCTTCGAAATGAATAGGGTCATCAACATGACAATATAATGTAAACAAAGAATTCATACCTTCATTTGCTGCCTCTTGTTCATAAATGTCATTTAAATTTCTGAACTTCTTACCTCTTTCATTTGGTGTACAAGTGCTTGAAGAAGCACTTGAATTTCCTCGTGGTGTGCTTGTAGAAGCGCTTTCATTTATCCTCAAGGATTTCTCTTGCTTTCCTTGTGTTGGTGCTGTTGTTTGGGGATGCATTTCAGCCATCTCCTCATCATTTTCATCATGAGACAAACAGTTTTTAACATTCACTGTTTTCTCTATGCTTCCATCCCAAGCTTCCTCCTTAATGAATTGAACATCTCTGCTCACAAAAAACTTCTTGGTTGATGGGATATACAACCTGTAAGCTTTGGATTCCTCACTGTATCCAATGAAAATACATTTCTCCCCTTTGTTGTCCAACTTCCTCCTTAGCTGATCTGGAATGTGTGCATAAGCTGCACAACCAAAAAATTTCGTGTGGGTGATTCCTTGCTTTCTCCCACTCCATGCTTCTTCCGGCACTTTGTTCATGACTGCTTTTGTTGGGAATCTATTCAAATATATACTGCACAGTGTACAGCTTCAGCCCAATAATCATTTGGCAAATGCTTTGCCTTTAACATACTCCTCACCATATCCATGATTGTCCTATTCTTCCTTTCGGCAACTCCATTTTGCTGCGGGGTGTACCTAGCTGTAAATTGCTTATGTATTCCATTTTCTCTACAAAAACATAGAAATTCCTTGGAGATATACTCACCTCCTCTATCAGTTCTTAGAACTTTGATATGCAGCCCGCTTTGGTTTTCCACAAGTGCTTTGAAATTTTGAAACTTTTCAAACACTTCACCTTTGTTCTTCAAGAAATAAACCCAAGTTTTTCTTGTAAAATCATCAGTGAATGTTAGAAAATATTGGATGCCTGCTAGTGATGGAGTTTGCATTAGTCCACATCAGTCTGAGTGGACAATCTCTAAGGGTGCCTTTGCCCTTATGCTTTTCCCTCATGGAAAACTTTCTCTATGTTGTTTCCCCAAGATACAACCTTCACAAAGGTTGTCTAGTTTCTCTATCAATGGTAGTCCTCTTACCATTCCTTTTCTACTCAACAAGTTAAGACCTCCAAAGTTGATATGTCCAAATCTCAAGTGCCACAACCAATTTTCATCCTTTGGTATGCTTTGGAAAGCCTCTTGTGTCACTGCTGCTATTACTTCTTTATTTTTTAAATCTGCCCTTATTTTGAGAGGGAACATCCTGTTCCTCGTCATCTTCACTTCAACAATACATCGTTTCTTGGGTTTTCTATCCATGATGGTGCATACATCATTCTCAAAGAAGACATTGTAACCATTTTGAACAAGTTGTCCAATACTCAAAAGGTTACACTTCATTCCAGGAACATAATAGATATCTGCTATGGTTTTCTTTTCACCTTTCTTTGTAAATATTTTTACTTCTCCTTTTACCATAACAGAAAATTTACTATCAGTCCCAAGTGTGACTTGTGATTTCACATTTTGATATAAAGCAGAAAACAGGGCTATGTTTCCTGTCATATGGTTGCTGCAATCGGAGTCTAGAAACCATATATCATCACTATTTGTTTCAGCCATGTTACAAGCTAAAGCACATTATTTTGGCTGATATTTTCTCTAGTGATATTTGCACTAGATCTATTACTCATATCATGCTGCTTCTTCCTACATTCATTTGCATAATGCCCATATTTTTTACAATAATAACATTAGACATTGGATTTTTCATACCTTTGTCCTTGAGCATGATGTTCTCCACTTTGTTGGCTGTTGCCTTGGCCTTGGTTCTGATTTGGATTGCTACCTCTTCCTTGAGCATTTGCTGGACTGTTTCTTCCACCTCTGTTTTGGCTTCTGCCTCTTCCTCTCTTGTTTCCTCTACCTTGAGCTCTTCCTCTTCCAAAGGATACTTGGGTCTTGAAGGCTTGCTCTAGAGATGAGTTTTGATTTCTACTCAACCTCTTCTCATGTGTTATCAGTGATGCATGAAGTTCATAAACTAAAAAGTTTGTGAGATCCTTTGTCTCTTTTATGGTGGTGACAACCACATCAAACTTTGAGGGTAGGACCCTCAATAGTTTCTCCACAATCCTCCTTTCTTCAAAAGCTTGTCCATGAGGTCTTATTTGTATGACCAGACCAATCACATGTGTGAAGAATGAGTCAATATTGTCTGACTCCTTCATGCACAGATTCTCAAAATCTCTCCTCAGCAACTGTAGTTTTTCTATCTTCACTTTCTCCATGCCATGATAGGCTGTCTTGAGAGTTTTCCATGCTTTTTTGGATGTCTTGGCTGCTGCTATCCTTGGAAACACACTCTCATGCACTACTTGATAAAAAAATATGAGGGCTTTTGAATCCTTCTTCTTATTGCTCTTCAATAGATCTTTCTCTGCCTGAGTTAATCTATTAAGCTCATCTTCATCTCCTGGTTCTTCAAACCCATATTCAACAAGTTCCCATAAGTCTTGTGAGGCAAATAGGGCTCTCATGGTTATTGCCCAATAGTCATAGTTTTTTCCATTAAACTGTGGGAGCTGACTATTAAAAATACCCATGCTAGTGTTGGTGCTGGAGCCAGCCATTCCTTGCACTCTCAGCTATGCTTCAAATATTTGACTGTGTATTTAAAAAACACTGAGTGTCTTTAACAGCAACACAAAAAAAAACTTTGAGAAATACCTAGATCCTTTCTTGACTGAGAAGTTGCTACAACAAGAAGTCATTCCTTCAGATTCTTTGACACCTTCAAAGAGGCTGGACAAGCTCTGATACCACTGTTGGGAATTTTCTGTTAAATTCCAAAATAAAATCACTGAATAGAGAGTAATACTCTGTTTTGCCACAAGATCTTTAACACAGGGAAGCAAAAAAAAATTTCTCCAGAGAACAGAGTTTCAGCCACACGCATAAAAACTTTCTATTCATTAATAAACTGCCTGTTACATATTTATTCCTCTCTCTCAGAGGGATTCACCAAGAACTTTAAAAAAATTACTTTGTCTCTTTTAGAAATTTTACACTACTGTGTGTAAAAATTTCTTTTACATTTACTGCTGTAAATAAAAAAAAATTACATGGATTTACTACTGTAAAAGAAATCCCTTACATATGCTCTGCTGCGAGTTTCATTTTGTTCTTTCAAAGAACAACCACTAAATAAAAAAACATCACGCTGCTGCGTTACAAACTCTCTCCATACATCTTTTCTTTATACTGCTGTGTAATTTTCGTTACATATTCACCAACCAAAAAAAACTTACATTACCCTTTTCACTGTTGTGTGAAAGATTTCATCATTCGCACTAATGCGTGCTTCCCTTCTCTTCATTACATGCACCCCCTGTATTTTCTTAACAAAAAAAAAACTTACACATACACTTTCACGCTTTTACCTATCATACTCCCCTGAATAATTAAAAACAATATAATTAAAATACTATTAGCTATGCCCATACTTCCGTGACTTAAACAAATAATAAAATTAAAAACATTTACCTACATTCTACGAACAAGAGTAAATACCATTAATTTCTTCACTGAAACAAACGGCAGTCAAACCCAAAAGTTCACGTAAATCCTTGTTGCAGGCCTGTATATCAACTTTGGCTTAATCGAACGGTGGACAACCTTCATCTCAATCCAACAGATATCGCTCGGTCAAATCAAACGTACGCTACGTCCAGATAAAAAGAGGTTTTGGAAAAAGTATCATGGACACGTGTCGAAAGGTGTACAATATCGAGGCGTTTGAGAGAATACCACTTGCTCATGAAAAGCGGTGCGATAAGCTTGGCAGATTTCCTGAAATGGTTTTACGGTCGCCGTTTAATGGAGCTATGGTTGAAATTATATTTCAACAATTCATCATCCATGAATTCTTTGAAATCAAATTGTAGAGATAATTATGGTTGTTGAGTAGATAGATTATATACCTCCAAATTCGTGCATCACATTAGCGAAGAAGGCATCGAGATCTCTCTTCTGGTCATCGCTGGCACCGGTGGTTCCAAATCCAGAATATGCATTTGCAGCTGCAATGAAAGCGTCGTAAGTGTAGAATCCTTTGCCCTCGTAGGAGCTGGCAGCTACGCCCGCAAGGCCATCGAAGACACTCTGGGAAATTATGGTGCCCATGTTTCCACCTCCGGTACTAGGAGATCCTCCACCTGAGCTTGTACAGGGGTCGCTCTGGCAGCCATCGCCGCAGTAGTCGGAGGTTGTCCCACAGTATCCATACTTGCTGCAACAAAGACCGCTGGCACAGCCACAGTTTTGAGAATTAACATTGACGCCAACCAGGAGTAGCACTAGCACCAGAGCCATTACCAAAGTACAACAACTAACCCCCATAGCTAATAATTTTCACTATTAAAGAATCTCGCATTCAATCTCAATGTTTGATATCTTTATGGAACTACTCATTCCAATTCTTCTCTCTTTATAGAGAAATCCCAACTCAATCTCCTCTTCCCCTAGTACTTGTTAAGGTTGGGTCAATATTGGCAGCTTTTATTTTATTAAACAATTGCAGCCACCTGGAGTTTGGTTTTATAAACTAATTGTGAGGACTTCATAGGCGGTGGGACGTGCTAACGTTGCACACCCGTGAGTCTGCCTTAGCATTGGGTCTTTACTCCTTATGTGTCAGATGAATCGAATCTGTAATCAAGAGAGAATGGTCGTCCTCTAAAGATCTGAGAATTGTAGATTTGAACATTCAATAGACAGGAGTAAAATCAAGTCTGTTCCATTGATACAGTATCCAATCCGAGAGTGAAATGGCTTGTGATTTGTTTTTCAAATCCAATTTTAGGAGATTTATTATTATTATTATTATTAAGAAGAAGAGATTGTGATTAATAAAATAGATGTGAAAACTCAAGTGTTTCCATTTTGAAATTCCAACCCTAATTGAATAAATAAATTGCATTCCGTACCCTATTGAATAAACTGAAGCTTCAATTGAGATAAGATGCCGCCTGATAAGCGTTGAATGCATCGAATCCGCCTTGTGGGACGCGTAGTGTTGAATGCGGGGAGTTCAAGTTTCCCTCATGTTGGTTGGCGCTTTCCATCTCAGTAATTTGTGGTTGTGACGATGATGGGATGACATCATTTTCTTGGAAACGAGATCCCAATTCTATGATAGTGTTCTGAAGGACATGTGAACACACCCTAGCAAGATGTACAAAATTGTGTTTAATTTAATTTAGGTTTTTTTCATTGTAAGGAAACTTTTAAAAATCGCACCATTAGAGTGAGTTTTGTCTACGCATTTGGAACCATATAGTGTTGTAAAAATCACATTATTAGAGTGAGTTTTGTCTATCCATTTCAAACCATATAGTGTTGTAAAAGTCACATCATTAGAGTGAGTTTTGTGTAAGCATTTCAAACCATATAGTGTGGTTCATTGTCACCAAGATGAAGAACAAGATTTTGGCATGAAGTTAAATAGATGAAGAGATAAAAATTTAATGGTTAGATTTTGACTAAATAATAATAATAATAATAATAATTAACTAAATAAATCAATAAATAATGAAAAAAAAATTAATCTTAGTCAAGATAAAAATACAAATAAATAACAAAAATTATATATATATATATATATATATATATATATATATATATATATATAAACTTAACAAGAAATGACACAGATCCAATAACTCCTAGCTAATTTTCCAACGATTGTTTCTCTTATTGCTTCGCTTTAGGGGCTAATATTCGCAAATGGGCTAATCTTTCATGCTTTTTCCAAAAACAAAATTCATTAATTTCCCTTTTTCCTAAAAATTATTCGCCTAAATTCTATATAGAGACTATATAAAATTATTATAAATTTGAATACTTTTACGAAAACATTGCCAAACATTTTACAAATTGCATATTATATACTAGTGAGATTCACCAAGGTTTCTAAACTTTAAAATTAATTTCCATCCTTAAAATTTTCCTTTCTCCTATATATATATATATATATATAAAACTTAACAAGAAATGGCAGGATCCAACAATTCTTAATTTTCTAGCCATTGCATCTATTCAGATTGCTTCGCCTCCTTTCAATCTCTATAGCTTTCCTAAACTTACAGTGATGGAAATGATCTATCTTAGCAATGACTTGAGCCTCTTTAATCCACATGTGGTGTTTTTTATTTTCCGCATGTTCTGCGAATGTTGAAGAGCGGGTCCTCCCATGTTTGATTTCTGTCGCATGTTCCTGAATTCTCTGATTTATTGAGTGGCCAGTGTCACCAACATGGGGTGTTCCACATGAACAAGGGATTACATAAACACCTTTCATATTATTAGGGTCCACGAGGTCTTTTACAGATCTCAGGGAACTTTGAATGGTGTCAAGGGGCCTAAAGGTTGAGGGAGCCATCTGCTTTCTTAGGATCCTTGCAATCTTGTGGTTGGTCCGTTGTATAAAAGGATGGTGTACCCAAGAAAACTAATCATTGGATTCTTTTCTAATCTTGGAACCCTTATCAACCTTAAGAAAATCCCTAAGACATTAGAGCTTATTATAGCCTTTATTTTTGAAAACCTTGATCAAGATGACTTTCATCGGAAAATCTAAACGCACGAGTCACTAAAATGTTGAGAACACCCAACTTTTGAGCAGGAAAATAATGAGACGTAGCGTGAAGACACTACTCCGTGTGAGTTTTCTTTTGAAAGACCTGGTGTGAGAATGATCCATCATCCTTCTTTGAAATAAGGACGTCAAGAAAAAGAAGGCTCCCATCCACCCATTTCTTGATTTACTAAGATTTTTGGTTAGTACTCTCTTCTGCGGACTCTAGCAATTAGTCTTATTTCATTTATATGATCACATATTTAGCCTTATTTTATTTATAGGAACACATATATATCAAATGAAGAAGATTAAACTTGCAATGGTGGTTTTTTTTTTAATTAAAAAAAGTGCCCAAAATGTAATTTTAAATTATTAAACAAGTATAAAAATAAATTTAACATTTTTTTACTTTGTTTTTAAATATTAATATTTTTATTTTCATTCATGATTTTTGTGAAATGCTTGTCATTGTTTTCCCAAGTTATTAGAAAAAAAAAGTCAAATTCATAAAATATTAAACTAAAGCTATATTAAACTAAAATTTAGATTAAGGTATTTATTTATTTTAATTATTCTTAATTATTTTATTTCAATTATGATTAATTTTACAGGGCTGATGGAAGTTTCTTTGATGATGGAAGGAGATTAGACCTTAAAATTTAGATCCCATTCAAAATGTGATTTATTCTAATGGGGAGACATCATTCAAATCATAAATCAATTTTTCCATAGATGCCTATGGATGCTTGCATAATATCCTTTTCTCTAACATGATGTGGTGTGTGTTAAGGACCAACTTTCCTCCCTGGCACAATGTCTTTTAACTCTTAAAATTGTTTTTAATCCTAACACAACATTCTTTGACTTGTGAAAACTTTGGTTATCTCCTATTATGCCAATACACATAATACCCCACCCCAGGATTCAGGTTTTTAAGCTCTTAAGTTTCTAGAATTTTTGTTAAAAGGTCTTAACTTCTTAGGAAGGGGTTTTTGAGAATGAGTATCACAAAGACATCTCATCTTAGAGATAAACTAAGGCCATTATAAATAAATTGTATTTCTTTGCATATTGCATTATTTTCACTATTTCATTCATTAATGAAGTTTGGTTTCATTATGTTATTGTGCTTTATATAATATATTTGTGTTATTTTCCATGCTTTTCTATCTTTGTTTCATTCTCAATATGATTCAAATTAGTGGCATTAGAGTAATCTTCTCTTTTTTATTGTATCATTCATGTCCCTAATGAAATTAGGGCATAAAGACATGTGCCTTGAGCTAACTAACATTGTTGAAGACTTCCTTTACTAACCTTAGTGGTTTCCGATTGTATAAAATAATGATGAGAAACCAAGAGATCCTATCAAGATATTTATCAAGGAAGCCTTGCATGATAAAGGAACAAGATGATAGATAATTTCACCCAAATCCTTCAAAATATCCAAAAGGTGATGGAGCCACCTTTGACAACCAATCACTTTGGACGTATGATGTCCTTTAAGGTACAAGTTAAATTTGACATTATTTTAATCGAATGGAATATAGGCAATAATGTTTCAAATAAATGGTTAATTCTACTAGAGCGTTTTACCTAATTCAAAAAATTTCTAATGCTGAGAAGACCAACTTTGCACTCCTTATATTCCTTTCCCATTTCAAATATTAGTAGGCCACTTGATGTTTGCAACATATCAAAGATGAGTCTAAATCATTTGCAACAAAACCACTTAATTGAATTTTTTTTATGCCATCAAGGAGAAATGTTACACTACAACAAATCCTTGTGATTAGCTTCCTATTTAGCTCCCTTTTCTCTTCCACTGACTTTTTTAGTGTATTTTTCTCCACCTTTTTGAAAAAATCGGTGCTATTTATCGGGATGGTGTTATTTTGGCTTTTTTTTCAACGATCACAGCTACTCTCACAATACACAAATACCTTATATACCTTGCATTCAACAATGATACCAAATTTAATGAGTGTCACGTGATTTTAAAATACCACAATGTCATACACAAGTACATCTAAATAAAATCGTGGCTTATAGACATATTTTAATCCATAAATAATAGGCTTATAGCCTCTCCATTTAACCAATGCAAATTCTTGAGCTGTTAAAAAATTCACTAGTGTTCCTAAACATACTTTTGAGACTATAAGATGATGGTTTAAAAAATGGTTGTTTATGCTTATGTGTATTTAGCTACAACTAGCTTCCTTTATGTCCTGAAATGTTTAAACCAATGTTCACTAATTGGCCTCTCCATTGCAAATCATAAGGCCCACTTTTGGGACATGTTGACCTAATTTATACCTCGTAAACCTCTCTTTGGAAATGATTAATATACGTATTATGCACTTAATGATGGAGGAAATGTGTTCAATTATGAAGTGTGTGTTATGTCTTCTTTTATTTATTTCTTTCATGATTTTAGGGATATATACATGCTACATTGACCCATACTTCAAGTAGGTCAAATCAAGGGAGGTTTCATGCTCCAACATGACATGAGGAAAAAGAGGAACTATGTCCTCTCATCCACCCATAAAGGGTGTCAATACTTAAACACACAATTGCAACATGATCCATTCAAATTTATAACTCAAGAGAATCAATCTATCAAGGGATTAAATCCCTAGAATTTAGGAACTCGTTTTTAGTGATCTTGGAAAAACAAGCCTTCAATCAAGGAATGATTGAAGGCATAACCACCTCCCACCCCCTTTGACCATCCTGGGACTTGGGAGGGTTACTTTTATACCGAATCTCTGAGGTTTATTATGAATATGGGTTTACCAAAAACCTTATTTTTGAAAGTATGCAGAATTTAATTTTGATACCATCATTGTGATCATCTCATCATGATATTTCTAATGACATAATATTTATCTCAATACAAGTCATGGATTCAAAGTTATGTCCACTAGAAGTTTTCATCCTATTGAAAGAGGTAGTGTCATCCCAAGGGAACCACGATTCAACCACGTGGCCTCCACCAAGCCTTAGTGGCATAGCTATGTCATCAATGTAGGGTCCATGCCAAAGCATCTTCTCCCCAACGTGCCCCCCACACTGTAGGTTAACAAGTTACAAAAAACTCAAAGTGGGCAAGCTCCTGGTGGGCATGGATCCCACATCAGAACCACAGCCAGGCTAAAGTGTAATCCACTAGATATGTGAGTTTTGTGGGAAAGAATTTAATATTTTCAAATATTGCATTTCATATTACATAACTAAGGGAGACACGTCAATGAATATGGAGTGATTTTCAGCTAACAAAATTTCCTATGCTATTATTAAATGAGGCACCTTGTAGTCTTTTGTGTGAGAATTGTATCCCCACCTCACACCTCCCATGGACCATTTTCCTTGAACCACACCATCACAAAATTCCCAAGGCGAGTCGTTTTGTATTGTGGTGTGTAATCGTTGGAGGGAATCCTACATATGAGAGTTTAGTGGGATAAAATTTAATATGAGCAATCCTTGCATCGCATATTGGATAATTGAAGGAGACACATCAATGAACTGGGAGTGATTCTAGGCTAACCAAATTTCCTAGGCTATCATCAAAGGGGGCACCTTGTACTCCTTTTTGTGACAATTATCTATCTAGGATCTAAAAACTTCTTCATTTGTGGTTCCCTCCCATGAATAATGAGACCTTGTAGTCCTTTGGATCTCTATCCAAACATCCCTTGAGAAAGTAGTCTAGAATAATATGTTGGTTTGTTTCAATGTCTTGCTTTGTAGTAGCTATATTTGCTTGGACCACTAAAACTCTTTTTTGGAGCTTTTCTTGAGTTAAAAATTTGTTGGAAACTTTTTCTTTTTTTTTCCTTTAGAGAGAATTTTAGGATGCACAACTTTTTCTCCGCTTTGAGAATGGATCTGTGAAGAATTTTGGAGTGAAGCTTGACAATTTACCTTTTAGCCGAATTTAGGGACTATTCATTCATTTTCTTGATTTAAGCGAGAAATAAATGAGTTTTGTTCCATCTAGGCCTTTCATCTTCATGGAGACCCATCTATTGCCAAAACATCCTGTGAATACGACTTTTGATGAAATCTTAATGTGAAATCTAAGTGAGGAAGAAGTATTCCAGAGTTCCTTTAATATGACTTTGGGAGGAGTACCAATGCTTTCATTGCAGTTGGCAATGCCTATTTTGGATTTGGTATCACAGGATCCTTATGGAGAGATGGAGAAACCAGAAATTTACAGAAATTAACATGATAAATAAATCACACAATAAAACTACGGGTGCGAATTTGGAATTGATTGAATTACTTAACACCGGAGAATAAATAAATAAACCCAACTTTATGAATAAACCTTTTTATCGTCTGAAAGATCTTAGGATGCTAATAGAGTAATACTAATTTTAACTCTTACAAGTATGTTAGCTCTTTCCTGAATTTAAATTCTGCCTGTAACACATGTAAGTACCATGCGAAGATTATGAATTTTATATTTTTCACTTCTGGTTTTGTATTTTTATTCTAATTTTTTTAATTTTTTTTTTGTTTTTTTGACAGTGCCTTGTAATTTAGGTATTGTTAATGGAATACATCTATCATTTTTTATAAGATAGTCTTTGTTTTTCTTTCGTCTCCTCTTTCATTATTGGAATAACTTCAACCATCCTTAATAGTTGTGTTCATTTCTTTTCTATATCTTATGATGTGCTTATCACAACATGTCCATACCAACTCTCATCTCCACTATACCTGAGCTTTACAAAGCAATCCTCAAGAAATGTTAATTCAAGCTCATAGTTAAATTCAAATTCAATATTTGTTGTAACCTTATTCATATCTTCAACAACTGCAATATTTTTTTGGTTGCTGCCAACAAAAAAATATTCCATATAAACCCATTCTTAACACTTTCGTCCACCCTACCATCCATGATTGCGGTTTGCTATTTCTTATGCTTGGTGCCATCTTTTTCATTATGATGAATTAGGCCTCTGCTTAAACTTGCAGAACTCCGTATTATGCAAAATTAGGACTTCCCCCAGCTACTTGTACTGCATCTGGATACCGTACTGGATTATGATGAATTACGCATCTAATTGCACTCTCACAAATTAAATTTGTAAAATTCGATGGCTTTGAAGTGTAGTTGAGGAAAATGTTGTCTGTTTGGCAAAGTTACGATTAGCAGATTGACCTACCCGGAAAGCAAGCGTTACTGATCGGAACAATACGGCCAATTTTGATGATGCGTTAGAAAACGGAGAAACACGGATTGTCGTCCAATTTTTTGGAAATTCCAAGGAAAATCATCATACAAGATGCAAATTTAAGAAAACCAATGATACTTTTGTAACCGTCCAATTCAACTAAATGTGTGAAAGAATCTATATGCAACGCAGGAGAGGTGCGGTGCAAATTTTATTTAGTGGATAGCCATGGACATCTTTGGCATTTTATTGATATATTTGGCAGCCATGAAGAGAAAATAGATTTAGCAGGAGACATTGGCTCCGGGATCCACACCCAACTGGCTACATATTGTATTGTAGTAATTAACTCTGCTGTTCACTGCAGGAGTGTTTCCACCGTTGCATTCCATGCTGTTGATGGCTTTAATTGTGGCGCCGAAGCCCTGCCCGGAGGTTATGGCAGAATGACAGTTCTGCATCCAGAACCACACGGCCGTCTTGAAGGAGATGGTGGCGTCCTGCCCCACTACGTCTGGGTTGTTCAGCCCGTCGAAGCCTATGTTCTGCCCAGCTACTCCGTAATTGTAATTCCTGCATTCATTAAAAATCCAAAAGTCGGTTTGTTAGCCCTCAGTTACCATTACAGATGAGACGAGGGGATGGTATTAGTGAGTTACTTACCAGCTTAACTGGAGAGGGCCGCGCCCATGGTAGCTCTTCCCGCTCGCACACGGCCACGAGGTGGATGTGGCATCACAGTAGATGATTGGAGGATTTATCTCGTTGATGTAGCACAGCCCTAACATGATGACGGAAGAATTAATTAATTAATTAATTGATCTATCAAAATTCATCATCCATGAATTCTTTGAAATCAGATTGTAGAGATTATTATGGTTGTTGAGTAGATAGATTATATACCTCCAGTTTCGTGCATCACATTAGCGAAGAAGGCAGCGAGCTCTCTCTTCTGGTCGTCGCTGGCGCCGGTGGTGCCAAATCCAGAATATGCATTGGCAGCTGCAATGAAAGCGTCGTAAGTGTAGAATCCTTTGCCCTCGCAGGAGCTGGCAGCTCCGCCCGCAAGGCCATCGAAGACACTCTGGGAAATTATGGTGCCCACGTTTCCACCTCCGGTACTAGGAGATCCTCCACCTGAGATTGTACAGGGGCCGCTCTGGCAGCCATGGTCGCAGTAGTCGGAGGTCGTCCCGCAGTATCCATACTTGCTGCAACAAAGACCGCTGCCACAGCCACAGTTTTGAGCATTAACACTGACGCCCACCAGGAGCAGCACTAGCACCAGAGCCATTACCGAAGTACCACAACTGACCCCCATAACTAATAATTTTCTCTATTAAAGAATCCCGCGCTCAATCTCAATGTTTGATATCTTTATGGAACTACTCAATCCAATTCTTCCCTCTTTATAGAGAAATCCCAACGCAATCTCCTCTTCCCCTAGTACTTGTTAAGGTTGGGTCAATATTGGCAGCTTTTATTTTATCAAACAATTGCAGCCATCTGGAGTTTGATTTTATAAACTAATTGCGAGGACTTCATAGGCGGCGGGACGCGCTAACGTTGAACGCCCGCGAGTCTGCCTTAACATTGGTTCTTTACTCCTTATGCGTCAGATGAATCGAATCTGTAATCAAGAGAGAATGGTCGTCCTCTAAAGACCTGAGAATTGTAGATTTGAACATTCAATAGGCAGGAGTGAAATCAAGTCTGTTCCATTGATACAGTATCCAATTTGAGAGTGAAATGGCTTGTGATTTGTTTTTCAAATACAGTTTTAAGAGATTTATTCTTCTCATTATTAAGAAGAAATTGTGATTAATAAAACTCGAGTGTTTCCATTTTGAAATTCCAACCCTATTTGAATAAATAAATTGCATTCCGTACCCTATTGAATAAACTGAAGCTGCAATTGAGATAAGATGCCGCCAGTTAAGCGTTGAATGCATCGAATCCGCCTTGTGGGACGCGCAGTGTTGAATGCGGGGAGTTCAAGTTTCCCTCATGTGGGTTGGCGCTTTCCATCTCAGTGATTTGTGGTTGTGACAATGATGGGACAACATCATTTTCGTGGAAACGAGATCCCAATTCTATGATAGTGTTTTGAAGGACATGTGAAACTTTCTATAAAAATCGTACCATTGGAGTGAGTTTTGTTTACGCATTTAGAACCATATATAGAACCATATAGTGTTGTAAAAATCACATTATTAAAGTGAGTTTTGTCTAAATGCGAAACATATAATGTTGTAAAAGTCACATCATTAGAGTGAGTTTTGTCTAAGTATTTCGAATCATATAGTGTGGTTCATTGTCACCAAGATGAAGAACAAGAAAACACAGAAGCTTATAATTTTTTATTTATGCTCCAATCTATTGCAATATTTGTGCCAAAACTGCCTTTGGAGTTGAATGCGGGGAGTTCAAGTTTCCCTCATGTGGGTTGGCGCTTTCCATCTCAGTAATTTGTGGTTGTGACAATGATGGGACAACATCATTTTCGTGGAAACGAGATCCCAATTCTATGATAGTGTTTTGAAGGACATGTGAAACTTTCTATAAAAATTGTACCATTGGAGTGAGTTTTGTTTACCCATTTAGAACCATATAGTGTTGTAAAAATCACATTATTAGAGTGAGTTTTGTCTAAATGCGAACCATATAGTGTTGTAAAAGTCACATCATTAGAGTGAGTTTTGTGTAAGTATTTCGAATCATATAGTGTGGTTCATTGTCACCAAGATGAAGAACAAGAAAACACAGAAGCTTATAATTTTTTTATTTATGCTCCAATCTATTGCAATATTTGTGCCAAAACTGCCTTTGGAACAAGCTCCTACAGCGAAAAACAGGTTGTTACAACAATAACTGCAGAAACTACAACTTTCCATAGTTGTTGAAGAAAATTTCAATTTTTGCAGAAAGTTGCTTTCTTCAAGTTTGAATTGTTGATGTGGATTGTGTACTCCATGCTGAAGTAGAAACCATGAAACATAAAGCATATTGACTAAAATACACCCAATGTTATTATTTTTCTTTAAAATGAAATGAATGAAAAAGCGTTGTAATGGTGTCATCATACTGTTGTTAAATGACAAAAAGATGAACATGCTTATATAAGAAACCAATATATTATTGCAAGTTGTTGTTGATTCTGTAAAACCATATAGTCTTTATCCAAAACCAAATTCATGGTACAATTCTTACGATGTGAATGAATGTGCCAAAGTTGAGCATGGAAAGAAATCATTGGATTATCGATCATTGATGAAAATTGTTAACCAATACGAGACAACTCACCGATAATGTAAATGAGTGTCAAGGTACTTGAGTGCATCTTGACACGGACGAATGAATGTGTTGAAGTTGAGTCACCGGCAAGATCTGACAATCACGAAACATTGTTGTATTCCCATTGTTGTCAACGAGGAGGCTTACCATTGATGTATGCAAGTTTCAAGGCACTCCAAGTAATCTCTGATCTTGATCCCAGATAAAGTGTTGAGGTTGATGGGACAATATCTATTGGAAGGTGGGCCTTAAGGAATCCCACATCAGCCAACTTGAGCATAGAACCAAAAATTATTTGAAGAACCATAATAAAATATTGAAACCATCATAAAATTGCAAAAATTATTATGAACTTTTCTCTCCAATTACCTGGTTTTCAAGCAAAGCTCATGTCCAATTGCGCCAGCAAGTTGGTATTCACAATACTGTTATAGACATAGTTGGGCACATCAACCACAAACTTATATGTCGATGTATTAGGGCTCATCAACCCCTAAAAGAGTTGTTTCATACCCTAAAGGAGCATAGTCATCTAAATACATCATTCCCCAAAAGTTCCACCTGAGAAACCATCTAGAAACTACTTAAATTCAAACATACTGACTGCTCCACTGGCAAAGTGCGATGCATGCTGAGTGGTACACTGCCAAGGTGTGATGGATACTGTTTAGGCCTTCTATAGGGTGTGATGGGCGAGGATGGACAAATGTCCAGGACATTTGTCAGTTGATTGCTCATGGAATCTTCTAGAACTTTCTCCTATGCCACTTACCTCTCTGAATTCGCCCAAGGATGAATAAGGGATCTAAGAAAAGCCAATCCCTTCTCTTGTGAACCCATTGTAACAAGTGGAATGACACTAATCAAACCCCATGGATGACTCACACCCTTGCAAACATCTATAAATGGATCCATCATCCAAGAGATCTAGAGGCTGGAATATTGTGTTCGAAATAATACTGAGAGGGGGGGGGGGGGGTGAATCAGTATTATTAAATCAATAAAACTTTTTCATTTCCATACTGAGATACGTATACGCTACTTCAGTTAGTAGAACCCACGGGTATACGCAACTGAGTTTAATGCAACTAGCGTATATCTAGAATACTTATGATTTAGTTAATTCATTGAATGTTGATCTTTAGTTAGTGCATCAGAACTTAATTAACCATATCAACAGTAAGCCGGTACAGTAAAACAGAACAGATCATCACACACACAAGAAGCACACATAAACACCATGATATAAGGTGGAAACCCAATGTGGGTGAAAACCACCTGCTGCAAGTCGTCTCTATCTTCTCTTAATAAGAAACTTCCTTTTACAATAGTTCTGTACTGGTACAGTCTTATACCAGTACGCAGGCTTCTACCTGCAGAGGGCTACAACCCTCTCTAGTTTTCCAGACTCTCCTGGATGGGAGCTACAACCCCCTTAGCTCTTGTACTAGCTGATCCATTTACTAGTACGTAGGTGCCTGCCTACTAAATGCTCCAATCTTCACTTGTTCTCTAGCTGCTACTGGAAGGGAGCTACTACCCCCTTTGCTCTTCTACTAGCTAATGTACTAGTACGTAGGCGCTGCCTACAATCTCCTTTAATCCTCCAGGGACCACATTTCATACATTTTCAGACTGGATACTTCTGAAGCACAACAATATAATGTGAAGGCCACGTTTCATCAAATTTTCATACTGGACCCATAAATATCATTGAAGCACAAAACAATCAATACTAGCATCATCAATTTCTGAATCGCTGAAACCCTATCAACAACACAGTCACCAGAACACAAAGCAGAACACTGAACTCTGCAACAATATTCAGAACCAACTGTATCATCAAAATCATGCATCAGAGTGCATATGCTACTTGGAAGTGCTGAACCAGCGTGTATATGCAACTTCACCAAGGTGAACCAGCATATATGTCATCAATTACTTACTTATAACTTATATATGCGCGGATACTCCTTCCGAGTTTGGCCCACTAATTTCCTTCAAATTAACATATATGCATCTGTATCCACAGAAACAAGTGTATATACGCTGATACTCCTTATTAAACCCGCGTACAACCATTTTCAGATCAACAACATGTAAATGTCCTATGACAAGATATGTCTGTATATAGATATCAACTCATCATCATAAAATCATTCACATTATATCATATGTGTAAAACACCATAGCCATCTTATCAACACGATCATCCATGTATCATCACTTGGGAATATCTGCATCAATCAACATATGTAAGTATCAACCTATCAACATATAGGTAAGAACTCATCATCATCATGTCTCCAACAATGCAACTTTGAGTAATCATTCATGTATCGAGCACTATGTATCTTGCGCTCAAGATCTTTTGTCAAGGCTTTATATGAGCACCAAGAACTATAGGAATCGTGCATCATAACTGTATTATATGATCTTTATGCATATGAGAGACTCATCATCAAGTAATGAAGATGTGTATTCAAGCTTTGTACTTCTCCTTATCCTTATGAAGATCACCATGTAAGCATCATATATGCACCATCTAAGAATCAATCCACAAATATGATCTGAACATCAACTATGTAACCCCAAGAATCATATGAGATTTTATCATGGACAACTCATAACCACATCATAGCAAGATATATCATTTAGCCATATAAGCATCATCACCAAGGACTATTAACCTTAATGCCAACAATGCATTATTAAAGGCATATGCTCCCCCTCAACCTGTGCCATCTATTTACTGTTAGATCTGATCATGCATATATCAGCAATAAGCATCAAGACATCATCATCATCAAGTTAGGAGCAAAACACTTCTAAACATCTTACAAGTATCAAGACATTTCCCCACATCTTCAGCAGACTGTAACTATTAACCAATAGAGCAAATAATGGACTGAATCATATCAGACCCTTTTTCTGAGCCCGTCCCCACTGCCTTTCCTGAAACTGACATATACGCGACTATGCAATGTCAAACTCGTGTATATACATGACTTCCCTTTATGCAACTTGCGTATGAGCTTTAGGACACTGAAGTTTTACACTTTTTGCTCCCCCTGAGTCTGTTATGTCTGTATATGGTGCTGTGCCACATCTTCCTGACTGTACTTCCTTCTTCTTCCATATCTTCAAGTGTGATGATGTTTTCTCCTTTTGGTGTGGTTCTCGTACCTTGTTCCTGCATTCCTTTGCTATATTTCCAAGCTTTTTACATGCATAACATCTCATATGTTTCATATTCCTCCTGTAGCATTCATCAACTTTGTGACCAAACATATTGCTAGAAAAACAATATCCCTGAAAGTACCTGGAATGTGATGATCTTTATGTGTGATGATCTTGAACCATTCTTCTTCTACATCTAGCTGCAACATGTCCAAGATTATGACATACATAACATTCAATATTATGCATTGGAGGAGTAAAAGATTTCCTTTGAAGAATTTCTTTCCTTGGCTATTGATGGGGCTTTCTTCTCATCTCTTCGTTGTGCATTTCAAATTTCTCATTAGAGTTTCTTGCCTCTCCTTGTGAGCTAGATTCACTTTCAGTGGATTCATAAAAACCAAGACCAGTTTTGATAGGAGGAGACCTTTGACTACTAAGAATATCATCCAAGATCTTAGTACTATCGTGAAATCATAAGATCTTATCCTTTTCTTCTAATTTATCATTTAGAATATTTACCTCAACCTGAAGATGTTCTTCCTTTTCACGATAGTTCTTCTTCATGTCTTCTTCAGCTTTTCTTTCTTGTTCCAACTGATGCCTCAATTCAAGAACTTCGTTTTCTTGTTTTTGGAGTAGATATTTATTCTGCTTCTTTGATTCTTCAAGATCTTCCTTTAGTGAGTGGATCATAGCTTCAAGCCTTTCATAATAACTGGATCTATCTCTGAGTTTCTTTATGATTGAGCTCCTTTCATTGACTTCATTTCTTAATGATGCCACTTCATCCTGCAACTTTTGACATTGGTCTTCCTTGTTCTTGAATAACATCCTTACCTTGTTTCCTTCCTCTAGTTGAGCTTTCAGTTTGGTAGCTTCTTCTTTGAAAGCACATTCCCTTTTATTCAATAGATCTTGTTGATCTCTAATTTTATCTGTAAGCGTTTTAAATTCTGCCTCCATTTGATATCTTTCTTGCTGACCCATAAGTGCAAATTCAATTGCTTCGCTATCACATTCATCATCTTTAAGAGGATAAATAGATGTATCACCAGAGGATAACAAATTCATACCTGATAGATCTTGTTCATCTTCATTCTGAAGTGATTCTGAATCTGATGTGCTCCTTCCACATATTCCCCAATCAATACACCCACTGTCATAGTTCTTCTGAGATGCTTTCTTTTTCTTAGGTGCTTTCTTCTTAAGCTTCTTTCCCATAGTTCCATGGATCTCCTTCAAGCTATCAAGCTTCTACCAAAGGACCTGCTCTGATACCAATTGTTGGAAATAATACTGAGAGGGGGGGTGAATCAGTATTATTAAATCAATAAAACTTTTTCATTTCCATACTTAGATACATATACGCTACTTTAGTTAGTAGAACCCACGGGTATACGCAACTGAGTCTAATGCAATTAGCGTATATCCAGAATACTTATGATTCAGTTAATTCATTGAATGTTGATCTTTAGTTAGTGCATCAGAACTTAATTAAGCATATGAACAGTAAGCAGGTGCAGTAAAACAGAACAGATCATCACACACACAAGAAGCACACATGAACACCATGATATAAGGTGGAAACCCAATGTGGGTGAAAACCACCTGCTGCAAGTCGTCTCTATCTTCTCTTAATAAGAAACTTCATTTTACAATAGTTATGTACTGGTGCAGTCTTATACCAGTATGCAGGCTTCTACCTGCAGAGGGCTACAACCATCTCTAGTTTTCCAGACTCTCCTTGATGGGAGCTACAACCCCCTTAGCTCTTGTACTAGCTGATCCATTTACTAGTACGTAGGTGCTTGCCTACTGAATGCTCCAATCTTCACTTGTTCTCTAGCTGCTACTGGAAGGGAGCTACTACCCCCTTTGCTCTTGTATTAGCTGATGTACTAGTACGTAGGCACCGTCCTACAATCTCCTTTCATCCTCCAGGGACCACATTTCATACATTTTCAGACTAGATACTCCTGAAGCACAAAACTATAATCTGAAGGCCATGTTTCATCAAATTTTCATACTGGACCCATAAATATCATTGAAGCACAAAAAAATCAATACTAGCATCATCAATTTCTGAATCACTGAACCACTGAAACCCTGTCAACAATACAGTCGCCAGAACACAGAGCAGAACACTGAACTCTGCAACAATATTCAAAACCAACTGTATCAACAAAATCATGCATCAGAGTGCATACGCTACTTGGAAGTGCTGAACCAGCGTGTATACGCAACTTCACCAAGGTGAACCAGCGTATATGTCATCAATTACTTATAACTTGATGCACTTCCTGACTTCAGACATATCCAGATTATTACATATACAAGGATAATATGAGTTTTAGCACCCAGATCTAGTCCATTAGATTACATAAATATGAGTCATTATGATCCTGATCCAATATTAGTTCTCATCCATCAATACTGAAGCTAAACACAATCAACCAAACAGTATATGCAGAATACTGACACCTTTAAACTGTCATCAAAACTCATCAACAACCAAAACTACCTGTAACTTCAAACATCATAGCTCAAATGGTATATGCTACTACAATGAACCAAACCTGCGTACATACGCGCTTACACCAAAGGCAACCTGCGTATAGATCTATAAATATTCAATCATGACTTGTAGTGATTTCAAACTTAAGTTATACCCAGTTCAGATCATTACATGCGTCAGATAAACATAATCAATCATATAGAGATAGTTCATTTCAAACCATTTGATCCCGATCTATCCTTAGATATTTTTCTTCATCAACCAGTGAGATCCCTCCTTAGCTCAGATCAAGCAATACATCATCAACCCATAACCTGCATACTGGATCTTATACTTCATCAGATATTCAAGACTTTCTCATTGCACTTGCCTAATGATCTTCTTCTCCTTTTATAGTCTTAGGCCTTTCTTAATACCATGGTCCGAAACCATAATAAAACAATACTATGGACCCAATACTTGGGATCAACACTTCTGACGAGATACCATGGCCCAAAACCATAGGTTCAAATACGAAGGACTAAATACCATGGACTAAGCATAAGTTCTCCGACATGCGCTTTCCTTGCATGAAAGTGTGTGTATACGCATACGCGTCTTTTCAACGACTAACCCACGTGTATACGCGTCTCGGTCACGATGAACCTGCGTATATATATTTTCTCTTCATTCTTGTAGTCTGATCATCAATTCCTTGCTGCTGACCTACTGCACTATGATCTGTCATCTGTGTGATTTGCCATCAAGGACAACACTTGTCTCATAATGCCAACATATTGTAAATTGCAAGGAAGTGTTGATAGTTTGTAATTGAGGAAAGAGCATTGTATTGTTGGAGTGATCTTGCTATTTCATGAGTTGAAGAAGGATTGAAGCTGGGAGGATGATGCTAGATCAGACAACTGGGTTGTAATTCTCCCTTCTATTAATAAAGCTCTTCAAGTTTTCGTCCATATGATCGTGCAATTGTGAATGTTATAATTTGTGAATGCTATCATTTGTTCATTATATATCTGACTCTGTAATGTTTATGTTGTAATAGATCATGATTCTTTGATGGTTCTTTGTTGCTGTACTTGTGCAGGTACTCTCCAAGCATGTTAAGTATGGGGAGGAGTTGCAGGCTCTGTCAAAAGGGCGAGAGATCAAGCGAGGGATTAAGCGGAAGTTCCAAGTTGGTTCCATTATCTTTCTCATATTTGTTACACATAGAAGAAATCATTGAATTGCTTTAAACTGTTGTTTCTAGGGTAGCTGCTAAACCTAGAGGGCTAGCATTCTTTAGGAATACTAGTTTTCCCAGAAACAAATTGGTGACTCCGCTGGGGAATGAAAAGATGTTTCTTTGTTGTTATTGTTTGTTTTACGTTCAATTTGATAAGCTATAGACAGAGTCTAAAATCAACCACGTAGCCTTCGAACTGCTCTTGCTCTGCAATTGAATAGTAGATGAATGCTGCTTCAGTCAATCTCTGGTTTAGTTTATGAATTGAACATTTGACTTGCAACCACATATAGATGCCCCTTTGGTAGCTCAGTAACCTTTCAAGGCACTCCATTATACTTTTCTCATCATTGTTCATCAAAACCCACCTTAACTGATTGAAAACAACTCCACATTTGAGCCAAAACCCATTTCAATTTCCCTCCCTGGACCATCGCACTGTCTTCCACTGTGACTCAGTATGCATCGCACCTCCCAAGTGCAGTAAGTGTGATGCATCTCAGTTTCTATGAAGCCCAGGTGCAATGATTCACTTATCTCATTTTCCATCTAGAAATTGAGGGTTTTTTACCTTGTTTTCAGTTTTGTTTGGTTGTTTTGCTGCAAATGAACAGTGCCTCCTCACTGAAACTTACTTGCATCATTTAGATCAGCGTAAATTACATTAGGATTAGTGAATTTTTTGTGCGTTTGTTCATCATTTACAATCTTTTGTCGAAAAGTTGTTTAAATCAATTTGTCGCTTTGGTACAAAAAGTGTTGTAATTGTCTTTTTTCATCGAAAAGAGAAGTGTCGTAAATTATTCCTTCCCTTGATAATCGATTGAACTTTTCTTCATGTACTTGGTTTGATTTGTTTATATTTGATGTGTCGAAAGCATTTTTATTCAAAATTGAAAGTGTCGTTTAGAATCTTCCTTTCTCTTTTGAAGAAGAAATTGTCGAAAATGTCATTTTGAGTGAAATATTTTAGATTTTTGCTGCATTTAGTTTTCCCTTTTGGCATTTTTCACATTAAGGAAAACGAAACCAAATACATGAATTTTCATTTAGAATTTTTTCTTTTGTGTGCGAAAACATGATTTAGGGAATGCACTAGTGTGTTCTCTTTTCTCTTTGCTTAAAAGCACTATCATATTCTTTCCCTAGTAGCTAGGATTTTCATTGCTCAAATAAATAAAGATTGTTTATCATTGTAGATTGCATCTTAGGAATTTTAGATCATCATCATGCGATGAACCATTGAAAGGCAAACTCTAAATAAGATCAACTTTAAAATAAATTTCAATGAACCTAACAAAGCTTTGGAACTTAACGCAACATATCTAGAGGTCTAGGCTAGTGACATGTTCTAGCGTCGTTAAAACTAGTGGCTATTGTTTTCATTCAAGGTTGGGTGATTCCTCCTCCTTGATATGACAAGTGCTAGCATGGACTTGTGCTCCTCGTATCGTTGCGTATATTTTGGGAGACCACAATAGGCTTAAATCCTTTATCCATGGGGAACTGAGTCTGCTGCCTTATCGATCGCAATGCACTAAACACAACATTCGGGAAGATTGACTGTCGTACATAAGTCCTTGGTAATTTCTTTTTAATTTATCACCAAGGTGTATATTGTAGTTTTGAGATTAGTTTGGTAATCCCTCTGTCTAGATTTTCTAGAGTAGTCAATTTCATTCCTTTTCGACTTTTTAAAAGGAAAGGTCCATCTGAGCACTTGTCCTTTCAAGCTCATTAAAAATCGAAGGAGACTAGAGTCATCTTTAGCTTTTTCTCGACTCTTAAAAACTAAAAAAGCAAAGTTGTGTCCAAGCATCATTAAAATTAATTGAATTCGAAATAACATCCCCATCTCTTAGTTGATCTTAGGTTGAGACATATGTCGACAAAT
The DNA here is from genome assembly GCA_031772625.1 of Pinus tabuliformis. Classification (NCBI taxonomy): domain Eukaryota; kingdom Viridiplantae; phylum Streptophyta; class Pinopsida; order Pinales; family Pinaceae; genus Pinus; species Pinus tabuliformis. Next base: position 801,681,162 of record CM062818.1, on the reverse strand, counting down.
TCGGAGTCCACTGATCAAGAAATCCCTTTTGATGGGAATCCTAGTTCTTTTCCTTCTTTCGGAAATATTGGTGCTCCTTATATGGCTACATTATCCCTTCGAGGACTTACCATTGGCATGCTAGTATGGCTATTTTCAACCTCTTTGGTTCAAAATGTCATGATTTCTCCACAATCGAGTACACCCTCAACTAGACAAAATCAACATCCAGTCGATCCTGAAGTTGACCCTTCACCTTCTTCCTCGTTTGTTTCTTCCTCCCCTTCCTCCTCTTCGCTTGGTGAAAGTATTGGTACTAGTAACCAGGTGGCTAAGAAAAAGAAGAAAGGGTAGGAGAAGAAGAAGAAGCCAATTCAGTAAGAGGGCAACCAAGCAACCATTGCTCTGAATGCAACATCAAATGAAAATTCGTCCATTAAGCTTCACAAACCCAAATATCCATGCATAATTTGTGCGAAAGACAATTTTCATTGAAATTGTCCGTACTTTCCTTGGATCTTGAAAGAATGGTCTTCCCGTTCACACCATCCCGTGTCATCAACCTCTGGAGATCATGTTGGTAACACACTATCAACTTGTGATAGTAAAGTTCATGGAAAGAAGGGAAAGGTAAGAATTCCATGTAGGTTATGTGAAGGTAATCATTCCCTTCACCTTTGTCCCTTTTTGGATGAAGCCAAAAGAGTGTTGGATAATCGTCCTACTTCACCGTAGTGACTTCCATCTGGTTACAGGAAACTCTCCCTAAATACTTCACTAGTTGAAGAATCGACTGGCCAAAATCAACTGCCAGTCGAAACCACTCTCTGGAAAAGTGAATCCAATGAGACTATACCCAACCCAAATCAACAGGTCAAAATGAAAGTTGACCCGATTTCACCTTCAGCTAATCGTACCTTTCCCGAAGAGAGTGAAAATGATACTGTTGAAGTTCTTTTTGTTACTTCAAATTCTAATGAGCTTGGGGGCAATCCACCTTTTCCATCAAGACAGGAGGAAAGTCCTCCAATTATCGTAACTCAAGGGGTTAACTCTCTCGTTTCTTCGGTACCCCCTCCAAGTAGTCTAGTCACTTCCTTTGATTGGAATCGACTGGCAGGATCTTGCCTTCCTTCTTATGTGCGTTTTCAAATCATAGTACAAGTTTGTAAAATGATTATGTCTTTCATTATTATAGATGAAGGTGCATCAGTGAGTATCCTTTCCTCAACTTTCTAGAAAGCGCTTGGTTCACCACCACTTGTCCCTGTTACACAGAATCTGTTAGGCTTTTACAGAGGAACCAGTCGACCATTAGGGATCCTTCCAAAGTTACCTATCACTTTGAGAGGAAAGACCGTTCACATGAATGTCATGGTAGCCCCAGGACCTTTAGACTACAATTTACTTCTTGGGCATGACTATGTTTATAACATGGAAGCTATTGTTTCAACACTCTTTCGAGTGATGTGTTTCCTGCATGAAGGCAAGATTGTCACTGTTGACTAGCTTTCATTTCCTGGTCCAAATATAGCTCCAAGTCAATCATTGTCCCTAAATGGTCCATTTATATCAATGGTATCATCCTCGACACGGGTTAATTATGGGCAACCTGTTCCATACCTACATCAGCTAGCAATCAATTCAGTGATGTTGTACATCATGCCGGGGGCATGCAAACCAATTCAAGCATATTTTTTCGTTTTAAGCTTGTCTAAAAAGGAAACTGAAGCCAAGCATAGTTTGTTCGTTTCAAGCTTGTGTAAACATGAAACTAATTCCAAGCATAGTTCCCCATGGTTCAAGCTTGTCTAAAAATGAACCCATTAAAAATAGTTCCCCATGGTTCAAGCTTATCTAAAAATGAACCCATTTTCAATTTTTAACCCTTGTGATTGCCATTCTATCCGCTTTTTAAGCCTTGTTGTTTTCATCTCATCACCACCATCTCTTTCGTTGACCATATGCTTTCACTTGATTTTTTTACCCTTTTTAAGGAACAGTGGCAATGAGTGGTTTTATTAGCCAGCCTCTTCACATAAATCAACATGTTTTGAAAATTTCCAACATCACCGGAATCAGTTGCTACCCTAGACACCACTCGTTCCTCAAAATAGAGTCCTCTTTAAACACTTTTCAGACATGTTAAATATGAAAAGATTGTCGAGCGCTTGTCTTTTCTAGCTCGTTAAGGTATTGGAAATGTTATCCCTCCTGTATTATTTTATCCTTTTTCAGACATTGAGGGATTACTTTACAAAAAATAACTTATGGAGTTTTCTTTTCGTCCCTTTTCAAACTATCTAAACATGAAAAGTACCAAGTTATCCTTGTCGTTAAACTCATTAAAATAATAGAAACAAGCTTGTCCATCTAGACAAGACCGAGTTTCACTGTCGCTAGACTCGTTAAAACATTAAATAGCGACAGGTTTTCCCGAAGGGCGAATTATAGAACAAGCATATGTTATCCTCCTAAAGCTTGACAAAAATAAAGAGGTATTGGTCAGCAATGACTGGGGAAAAAGGCAAAAAACTTGAAGAATTTATGGTAACAAGTCGCTCTTGAACATGACACTTTCACTTCATCTCCATTATTGAGTTGGGTTGGGTTATTCCATTCACCGGTCATCTTACCATTAGCCTTTCATACAATCCATATTTTGGGGTTAACACTACCAATTCATTTCAGTGTCACCAACATGTTCAAGAAAAGTCACTCAGTTGAGAAAACACCATCCAGTTAATGTCTCATCCATTGCAATACCTCCAACCTTCATTTTTTCATGACCACCATTCCTGAACCTTGTGTCGTCAATTCATTTTTACACCTCTAGAAATCATTTGTTTCATTTCGTATCGTAGATGTGGGGTACATCAAGGCCCTCCTACGACAAGTTGCTTCTTGTCGAGATCAGTTCATTATCCAAGAATTTGACTTAGAAACAACCCTTTCAGTTCTTTGGAGCTTGCATACATCAATGGCAAGTTTCTCACTTCCGGCGACAGGTTGACATCAATGGCCTTCAACTGAAAGATTTTGTGTGGTGTTCGACATCGGATCATGTATTCACACCACATGAGTTTTACTGTAGTACATTGAGGGTCATTATCATTATCGGTGATTCCTCTCGCATCTGTTAACAACTCACATCATTGGCTGGTAATTAGGCGATGTCTTTCCATGTTTGACTTCAGAACATCTCTTCACATGGATTGAATTGTACATCGAGCAAAGATTGAAAGAGTTTGAAGACCCCGGATCTAGTTTCATCCATTCGGGCTGCGATATATTCAGGGATATAAAAACATCAAATGTACAGAGGCTCTACACAGATGGTCATCCTAATAATGGATTGCAACCCTATATCTATAGAATCACAATTCTGTATTTGCAGACAACTACCTGATCTATGTACATGAAATGAAATTTATAAAGCTTTGCATGGGAATGCCTCCCTCAGCTAGATCATGAAAGATTATATTATGATGATGTATTTTATTGTAACTTATGCAGGTCACCTTCCAGTTCGAAACTTCGAATCCTCATGATAAAGCATTTCACCCGACATGGATATTTACGACCTCATGCTTTAGGGTGCAACTGTTATAAACATATTTGGACACATCAACCCCAAACTTAAATGTCGATGTATTAGGGCTCATCAACCCCTAAAAGAGTAGTTTCATACCCTAAAGGAACATAGTCATCTAAATACATCATTCCCCAAAAGTTCCACCTGAGAAACCATCCAGAAACTGCTTAAATTGAACCATACTGACTGCTCCATTAGCAAAGTGCGATGCATACTGAGTGGTACACTGCCAGGGTGTGATGCATACTATTTAGGCCTTCTATAGGGTGCGATGGATGAGTGTGGGCAAATGTTCGGGACATTTGTCAATTGATTGCTCATGGAATCTTCCAGAACTTTCTCCTATGCCACTTGCCTCTCTAAATTCGCCCAAGGATGAATAAGGGATCTAAGAAAATCCAATCCCTTCTCTTGTGGAACCCATTGTAACAAGTGGAATGACACTAATCAAACCTCATGGATGACTCACACCCTTGCAAACATCTATAAATGGATCCCCCATCCAAGAGATCTAGAGGCTGGAATATTGTAAATTACAAGGAAGTGCTGATAGTTTGTAATTGAGGAAAGAGCAAATTGTATTGTTGGAGTGATCTTTCTATTTCATGAGGTGAAGAAGGATTGAAGCTAGGAGGATGATGCTAGATCAAACAACTGGGTTGTAATTCTCCCTTCTATTAATAAATCTCTTCAAGTTTTCTTCCATATGATCGTGCAATTCTGAATCTTATCATTTGTGAATGCTATCATTTGTTCATTATATATCTAATTTTGTAATGTTTATGTTGTAATAGATCACGATGCTTTGATGGTTCTTTGTTGTTGTACTTGGGCAGGTACTCTCCAAGCGCGTTAAGTACGAGGAGGAGTTGCAGGCTCTGTCAAAGGGGAGAGAGATCAAGCGAGGGATTAAGCAGAAGTTCCAGGTTGGTTCCATTATCTTTCTCTTATCTATTACACATAGAAGAAATCATTGAATTGCTTTAAATTGTTGTTTCTAGGGTAGCTGCCAAACCTAGAGGGCTAGCATTCTTTAGGAATACAAGTTTTCCTAGAAAAAAAATAGGACTTATATTGCTCTTTAATTCTTTTTATTTTTATTTTTTTATTTTTTATATGTCCTACTCTACCTGAAAAAAAAAAAAAAAAAAAAAAATAAATAAATAAATAAAATAAATAAATAAATAAAATAATAATAATAAAAATCTTGTTCAAGTATATGAATGCTTCTAATGGAACCATGTGTGTAACAAGACGATAGATAAACTCATATGCAAGTTTGAAAAATACTCTTTGATATGTACCAATATATGAGAGACCAATTGCCTTGATTGAGATGATTTCAGAAGATACTGAAAATTGAGCATTGGGATCTGATGACTGTCTTGAACCAAGATTCAATGTAATCTTTTCTTCCTTGGCTTCCTACTATTATTCCATGCAAGTCTTTAGAGATGTAATTCTCATTCATAGAATCTAGTGATAGGCATGCAAGAAAATTTTCAATCTCAGGTTCCAACAACTGCTCTTCTTTAACGAGCATCCATGATTCTTGGAGCTTATCTAAATCTTCTTCTTCTGGTTGTTGTTCTTCAATGACATATGGTGAATCATTTTGAAATACCTTATTATTGTAAGTGGATTGAGGTGTTTTATTGTTTGGGATTTGAAATGGTTGTGAAAGTAGTGGAGTGGGAATGGATCTTTGGGCTGTTTATGTGGGTGGTAATGAGAAAGTTTGAATTGAGTTTAATTGATGGTGAAATTGATGTTGTGGTGGAGGTGAATGGTATGTATAACATTGATATTTGTATTGAGGATAGTGAGGAAAATATTGAGGATATGGTGGATTTCCTCTATAAGGCTCTTGCCAACCCTATTTTCAAGATTGATTTTGAGCTTGTGATTGAGATGGCCAAGGTTGCCAAGATTGCTTTTGAGGTTGGGATTGAGATGTTTAAGGTTGCTAAGGCAAGTGTGTTTTCCAATTACTTTGAGATTGTTGTGCATAACCTTGAAATTGTGAAATAAGATCTTGCATCATACTAGGTTGATGATGCTGCCATGGTCTTCTTGGAGCTACATAACAAGATTGTTCTAGTGTTTGATTTTCTCCCTGGTAAATTTCCTTTAACCCTGGTAATGATGGAAAATATCTAGTAGTATGTGCTCCTACACAGATTTCACAAATTTTAATGTTATCAAGTGGACATTCATGCAAAGAATGTTTCTTTCTACATTTAGGGAAAAATATAAATGAAGCAACAATCTCAACTTTTTTCTCATTTTGCATTCTTAGCCTATCAATTTGTTCATTTAAATTACCAAGAATTTCTAGAGAATTGTTAACTTCAATTTGACTTACCAATCCTAATGTCGATTTACTTACTCTTGCCATAAATGGATCTTGAGGGGATCTTACATTCTTTGATTTTCCTCTTGATATGTTCTTCGCAGTTCACAAATCTCTTGAAATGACAATTGAGAGACATCTCCTTTTCCCACCAGGCTAAGAAGATCATTCCATTCATCCCTTATAGAATTTAGTATGAAAGTTTTTAATGTGTCTGATCCTAAATTATGCAATTTAGATATTTTGATATTATAACTAAATCTCTCCACTAAATCTTCTAGGCTTTCATCCTCTTTTTGGTTCATCTTAAAGACTTAATTTCTAAGGTCATGGTGTATACAATAATCTTTATATTTTTCCAAAAATACTCTTTTCATATCATCCCATGTCCTTATAGAATTTGTTCCTAAAGTCATGAACCATCTAAGAGCTCTATCCTTCAATGTTTCTGGAACAAATTCAATTTTTGAATGTGTAATGAGTAGCCATAAGATCTACAAATTATTTCAAATTCAAAAATAAAGGTTTCCGTGTCTTCTGATCTCATACATTTGGAGTTAGGAAGTACAGATGGAGGGATGTTCTTCATATGAACATTGACATTAGTTTCTTGAATGGGAAATCCAAAAGGATCTTCCTCATTGTCATCATCTTCATCCATTTCTTCAACATCCTTTTCTTTTACCTCTTCTTCTACCGACAAAAATGAGAATTCATGATGTGGAAGATGATGTGGCTCTTATTGCACCACGTGATATAATGGGGGTGGTAGGTGATTAGAGTTTTTTTTTTTTTTTTTTTTAAATGAATCTACCTCTAGGATGTATTAAATGAGATTAGTCTTATGCAACTAAATGGATGCAACTAAGAATGAGATGCAATTGAAAGATAACACCTATGTATACTTTCCCGGCAATGGAGCCAAAATGTTGGGTAATTTAATTGATGGTTAAATTACTTGCATTAATGTGTCAATTCGGGTACATGAACTTGTGAAGTACACTACATTGTATGTGCTAGTAGATTAGCTTTCAATATCTATGAAAAACTGAAATCAATTGGAAACTTCAAAAGGAAATTATATTCATTATATTCTTTAATATAAACTATGAAAGTACTAAGTTTTTTAAAAAGAAATTAATGTTAAACTAGAAAAAAAAACATAAATATTATTGATCTTCGAAAACATGAGATTTTATCCTATGAAAGCATGGATATTTTTTTCTAAAACTTACAAACCTTAATCTATGGAATGATGAAAATTTTTAACCTTAGAAAGCATAAACATTTAATCTATGGAAAGCATGAGTTTTTAATCTATGATAAGCATAAACAATTAATCTATGTAAAGCAAACCATTCATGAGAATATGAAATAAATGGAAATCATCTATACTATTCTCACAAATCTCCTGGGGTCCCTCCTGGGGACTGCAAGGTGTTGAAAATAGGGGATAACTCCACAGGGAGAAGTGCGAGCAAGCCAAGCCGTAAAGCATTCACCCATCGAAGGCCAAAAGCTCATAGGATCCTTTCTATTTGATTGATTTCCCGTATCATAACATTTAGAATCATTGAATAGAACGATTCGAAAATAGTCGGATGGTGATAGAACCATAAAAGATCCACTGTCTTCTTCCCCATTAGATAATGAACAAATGCCGGCGTTAGGCTTAGAAATCACTCGCCCTTATGGTAATGTATGTGGGATAGACTCCAAGGAAATCAAATTCCACGGCCCACTTTGAAAGATATCAAGGCTGATTTATTAGCTTATCCCTTATGCTTACTAAGATGTGGACTGTGCTGCTGCCTCCGGTGCTTTCCATGCACCTGCCCATGATACCTTTGGTGTAGCTAACGGACCTTCAATAAGGGTAGGATCTTAGCACCGGTAAGGGTGTTTTGGTATCGTGTATGAGCTTTTCACTGGTAGGGATGATCGACGACGCAACTCTATCAAGCCACCATTCTCTGGTAGGCGTATCAATGTGTGTGGGCCCGGGCTCCGCAGGACACCAGAAGCACTTCATTTATATTCCAGCCTACTAACCTAGCGAAGGTGAAGGTGAAGGTAAGGCGAGGTATGACTGGCTTTCCTTCCTAACCCACCCCTCTAATAATACTGGCTCTGGTATGTGGACTCATCCTGCTCTCTCCAACTCCTCAACATAAATGGGATAAGCTACTCAACATTTCCTCTATCGATTTCCCTCGCTCCTCTCGAGGTATATCGACGTATATAATAAGCATTGTTGTCAAGCCTAAAAGCACGACACCCGTGCGTGTTGCAGATTTAAATGACCAATTTCATTCATAGTTGCACCATATTAAAAAAAAATACATTCAATGGATAACAATAGAGTTTTTCTCCTTCAATCAACAACAACAATTACAAATTATGATTATCCTTGATATCTCTGATCATCTCTCTCATCAAAGAGACTGCCATTTATAGAATTTTGAGACAATTAACAAACTCATAATTTTCTTGATTAATTTTTGGTCATGAGATCTTCAAAACTATATATCCATGTAATCTGCAAAATAAGGCTCCAAAGAACTTCAAAAACCTCTCAAATGGTAATGAATTTGAGAAAAAATCCCATAGAGAACTTAATTGTGTCCATTTTGAATAAAACCCATGTTTTGTTTTTCTGAGATGTTCTTGCATTTGCTTAGAGAACGCGTTTGAAGTTGACAGGTCAAAACTGTTGCGTTTTCCCCTTGATCTTTTACTGGAGGTCCACATGTGCGAGCTGGGTGGAATTTTACCAATAAAAATCCATATTTGAGCTCCTAGTAACAATGTGCATATGTCAGATTTCCTTCTAGAGTGGTGCTACTACCTCAACCATGGAGATAGCTACAGAAACTTCACAAAATTGTAGCAACTTGAACTTGCTAAATTGTCAATAGTAAAACCATGCAAAATTCTTCTTAATTCATTAAAAATAATGGAAATAATAATAATAAACCATGTAAACATGTATGTGGGAACTTTGTGCGTTTATGAAGAAATATGGTTTGAAATGATGACAATGGGTGAATGGAATGATGCGAAAATGGATGGTTTCATCCACAAAATTATGACAAATTGGAAGCCCAACATTGCCCAAGCAAGCAGTTGATAGCAAAAGTTCATATAACGAGGAACAAACTCTTTCCTCTAGTTATGAATTATAATGATAAAGTCAGTTCTTTTACAGTTGCATGTTCTAATGATTATTTGTTATAGCACTTTCAGTTTGGACACTTGTGCTTTTTTGGTTTTATATTTTTGCAGTAGAAACAGATGGTCAGAGGATTACCTCTCATCAAAGAGCCTACTAGCACTTGTGCGTGTTGCATCTTGGGAAAGAAACACCGTGAAAGTTTTCCAAAGGGAGTTTCATACATAGTAAAGGAACCTATTGAGCTAGATTTGCATACAAACCTGTGTGGACCTATGAGGACATAGTCGATGGGTGGAAGTTGTTACTTCCTCACTTTCATTGATGACTATAACACAAAGACTTGGGTTTACTTCTTCAGGTAGAAATATGAAAATTTTACAAAATTCAAGGAATAAAAGCCTTAGAAGAGAACCAAATTGATTAGTAGATCAAGGTATTGAGGTCATATTGTGGTGGAAAATATGATTCGAAGGAATTCCATGATTACTGCAAACAACATGGAATCAAAAGACATTTTATAACCAAGTACACACCACAGTAGAATGGTGTAGTAGAGAGAAAGAATAGGACAATTATGAACATGGTGAGAAGCATGATGAAAGAAAGAAATTTATCTAATGAGTATTGGGTAGAAGCCATTGCAAGTGTTGTTTATGTGATAAACAGATCCCCTACAAAGGGTGTGATGAATAGAGTACCAGAAGAAGCATGGTCAATTATGTCTTGCAACGTATCTCATCTTAGAGTGTTTGGATGTGTAGCTATTGCACATGTTCCTAAAGAGCTAATAGATAAATTGGATAATAAAAGTGAAAAATGCATATTTACTAGTTATAGTGAGCAATCAAAAGCTTACAAATTGTATAACCCTGTCACCAAGAAGACCATAATTAGCACAGATGTTATGTTCAAAGAAAAAGAGTATTGGAATGGGACTATAGACAAAATAGTTAATGCACAAGTGCCACTAATGGAAGAAGATGATGTAGTAGAAAATGAGCAACAAGAATCACAGGTGAAGACACCAAACAGAGACACACCAACAAGGACTCCAAGGTTTTTTGAGCAACATGTATCTTTAAGAAAATCAACAGATCAATATTCTCCCAACATTTAATCAGGTGATTAATTAAGTAATGGTAAGAGAAAAATGAGAAGTATAAAAGATATTTATGATGATTTGTGTGCTAGTTCAAATTTTTCATTATTGGCATTCCAACCTTCTTCGTTTGAGGAAGCAATCAAAGATGACAATTGTGTCCAAGCCATGGATGAAGAAATTAAAGCTATTGAAAAAAATTATACATGGGATTTGGTTGATTTTCCAACGGATAAAATCTCATTGGTGTGAAATGGGAGTAAAAGACAAAGTTGAATGAGAAAGGTGAAATTGATAGATTTAGAGCAAGACTTGTAGTAAAAGGATTCTCACAACAATTGAGAATAGATTTTTGAGAAATGTTTTCTCCAGTAGTCAGATTGGATACTGTAAGAGAAGTTTTAGCCACAACAACTGAGAACAAGTGGAAAGTATATCAGATGGATGTAAAATTAGCCTTCTTGAATGGAATTCTATAAGAATAAATTTATGTGCTATAGCCTTGAGGATATGAAGTTAAAGGTAAAGAAGATAAATTTTACAGGTTGAAGAAAGCGCTCTATGGACTCAAACAAGCACCTAGGGCTTGGTATAGTAGAATTGACGGCTAAATGATCAAGAATGCATTTTGCATAAGTAACATTGAGCCTACCTTATACACAAAGGTAAATGAGCATGGATATATTTCGGTTGTTTGCTTATCTGTTGATGACATGATTTATACAGGTGAATTTGAATTGGATGAATTTAAATAATCCATGATGAAATAATTTGAGATGACACACCTTCGACTTATGAAATATTTTCTTGGCATAGAAGTTGAGCAATCTGAAAAAGAATTTTTATTTGTCAAAATAAATATGCTAGAGATTTGCTGAAAAGATTTAGAATGGAGAATTGCAAACTTGTCCCAAAACCAGTTGCAGTAGGTACAAAGTTAAGCAAGGATGATGAAGGATTAGATTTCAATCCAACTCTATTCAAAATATTGGTTGGTAGCCTCATGTATCTCACAGCTACAAGACCAGATATTATGCAAGGAGTAAGGCTGGTTTCCATATTTATGAAGACTCCAAAAGACACACATTGGAGAGTAGGAAAAAAAATCTAAGATACATAGCAGGAACTAGAGATTATGGCATAATGTATCCAAGTACAAAAAAAAGGATTTGGTTGGATATACTGATAGTGATTTTGCAGGTAGTTTGGAAGATAGGATGATAACTTGTAGTTATGTGTTCCATATTGGTTTAGGTGTGATTTAATGGGGATCCAAAAAGAAACATATTGTGACACTTCCGTCAGTAGAAGAAGAATATGTAGAAGAAACATTAGCAGCATGTCAAGAAGTATTGTTAAGAAGATTATTTGATGGACTCAAGAAGAAATAACAAGGATCGATACAAATATATTGTGACAACACGTCAGTGATTGCACTATCCAAGAATAGTGTGTTTCATCAAAAGATCAAGCATATTGATACTAGATATCACTTTATTAGAGAACTTGTGAGCAATGGAAAAGTTCAGTTGAAGCCTTGTAAATATAGTGATCAATTGGATGATATATTTACCTAGTCATTAGCAAAAGATGTGTTTTATTTTCATAGAAGAAACTTGGGTGTTGTAAGTGTAGCTAAAACATAAACCAACATACATGTTTGAGTTCTTATGAGTCATGTCTTATTTTAGTAGTCGTAATTAAGGGGGAGTGTCAAAATCAGCTAATTAATCATGCATGAAGAGTTCGCTAAATTTATGGAGTCAAGTTAAGTCAAGTCAAGTCGAGTTAAGTCATAGTCAAATTTAGTGTGTGGTTGCTTTTCATGTTATTTTAGGTGATTCGTTAGTTGAAAAAGGTTTAAAAACCCCTCACCGGGTTCATTGTGATAATTAAGTTTTTGTGTGATCAATAGAAGAGTCAAATCTCGTGTTATTATGTGTGATTTATTTGTGTTATTTTTTGCCCTGCCTCCTCTTCCTTTCCAACAGTTGGATCTAGTGGTGCCAAATTCAAATATGCATTGGCAACAACTATGAAAGCATTGTAAGTGTACAATCTTTTTCCCTCACAGGAACTCAAAGCTCCGCCCGCAAGACTGTCGAAGAAACTCTGAGAAATACTCCCCCTGAGGTGGTACAAGGGCTGCTTTGGCATTCATGAAAAAATTTAAACTATGAAACTTGATTGTATTGAGTCAAAAGAGAAATTTGATGTTATACTACCTCATGTGTTGTATAGGTTATAAGCATTTAGAGACAGTTCCCTATAGAAGCTTAAGGAACAAGGACTTCAAAATAGCATGTAGAATCTAAACTATGAGACTATGATCTATTTTGTCATAGTTGAAGTCTTATTTGGTGAAGATACTTTGACGTGCTTATTTGGATATTTTCAATGATTTTCCCAGCTCTCCTCTCCATTTCCAAACTAGTTTGAGAGAGTTGATTTTCCCCTTTGTTCTTATCCCTATATACATGGTCAAAAGAGGTGTGAGTGAAGGAGTGAGCACTATTTATGTCTTGAAAGAGAATCATACATGTATAATTTTACAATGAGAATTATTCCATTCATTCAATTTATAATAAGAAGAGAATCTCTGTAGATATGAAGCTAAGAGATGTCTTTCTCCAAAGAAAGTTGAACCCCCTTAGCCACTGAGTCCTTCAATGGACCGTTTTCCTTGAACCATATTATGAAAACATTCCCAAGGAAATTACTTTTGTATTGTGGTGTCTAATCGTTGAGGGAATCCTAGATATGCAAGCTTTGTGGGAAAGAATTTAATATGATCAAATATTGCATTACACATTACATAACTAAGTGAGACACAACAATGAACATGGAGTGATTCTAAGCTAACCAAATTTCCTAGGCTATTATTAAATGAGGCACCTTGTATTCTTTTGTGTGAGAATTGTGTCCCCCACCTCACCCCTCCAATGGATCACTTTCCTTGAACCACACCATCAAAAAATTCCCGAGGCTAGTCCTTTTGTATCCTGGTGTGTAGTCGTTGGAGGGAATCCTACATATGAGAGCTTTGTGAGATAGAATTTAATATGAGAAATCCTTGCATTACACATTGGATAAATGAGGGAGACACATCAATGAACAGGGAGTGATTCTCGGCTAACCAAATTTACTAGGCTATCATCAAAGGGGGCGCGTTTTACTCTTTTGTGTGACAATTGTCTATCTAGGATTTAAAATCTTCTTCATTTGTGGCTCCCTCCCATGAATAATTAGACCATGTAGTCCTTTGGATCTCTATCCAAACATCCCTTGAGAAAGTAGTCTAGAATAATATGTTGATTTGTTTCAATTTCTTGATTTGTAGTAGCTACATTTGCTTGGATCACTAAAACTCTTTTTTGGAGTTTTTCCTGAGTTGGAAATTTGTTGGAATTTTTTTTTTTCCTTCAGAGAGAATTTTAACATGCAAAACTTTTTCTCTGCTATGGGGATGGATTTGTGAAATATGTTGGAGTGAAGCTTGGCAATGTACCTTTTAGTCGAATTTAGGGACTATTCATTCATTTTCCTGATTCAAGGGAGAAATAAACGATTTTTTTTTCCAACTGGGCCTTTCATCTTCGTGGAGACCCAATTCTTTCCAAAACATCCATTGAATGTGACTTGTGATGAAATATTGATGCGAAATCTAAGTGAAGAAGAAAAATTCCACCTGGTTGAGGTCACAAAATTTATGTGTTGATAGAAGGTGTCAATAATCACTAGATCATTTCCAATTAGACTTTTAAACTTCTCCATGTCTTCTATGTTAGCCAATTCCCAATGAGAAGGAAGACATTCAAAATATCTTTCAAAACAATAGATCCATTTCAGAGTTCTTTTGTTAGAATTTTTGATACAATCTATTATTGATTACTAAGAGTAAACTCTTAACATAAAAAAGTTTGATAATAGTTTAATAAGGATATTCTAAATTATTTCCGAAATTAAGTATTATATTAATAAGATTTAAATTAATATATTTCTTTAATTAATAGATATATCATATTAACTTATATAATATATTTTTTATATAGAGTATAAAAATATTTTTCATTAAAAAATATATCTTTATTATTTTTTAGATATTTTAAATTTATTTAATTATATGTTGAATTTTATTCCGTTGATTTGATTGGATTAGTTGATTCGATTAGAAACAAATCCTAAATATGAAATAATTAATAACACAATTATATATATATATATATATATATATATATATATATATATATATATATAAGTATATGAGAATGTCTTTCAGATTAATCACATCATTAGGATTTGGTTCACCTTTCGAACAAATTAATGTGGTTCATCCTCACGACAAACTTAGGACTCTAGTAGTCGCCTCTTAACTATTATTACATTGGCATTGAGCAATGCAACTTATAATGTTTAACTTAGAAAAATATATTTATTTTTCAATAATAATAATAATAATAATAATAATAATAATAAAATCTTTTTTATTGATTCTAATAGCAATATTAATAATAAAAATATAATTTCTTTCAACCATTTTAATAATGGAGTTGTTAAACTTTCTCGTTTTTCTTTTGATCCTCATGTTTATAGTCTTTTAGAGAAATATTTAAATTTTTCCCTAGAAAAATCCCAGTGGAAGAGATTATCTATGACGTTGAATTTAGGATAAGGGTGTTTTCGGACTCGACTAGGGATATCATTAGATGGGATTGTGCGGTTGTCCTAAGAAAGACTAAGCCCCCTAAGAACAACCTTAGCAAACCTGAGTTTGAGGCTCTCAAAGCTTTGAATAATAACAAGGACATCGTTGTTCTTAAAGCTGAAAAAGGGGATGCTGCTGTTATCTTAGATAAGGAAGATTTCTGGAGAAAAATGTTATATCACCTTTGTAATAGTGGGAGCTATAGAAAACTCAATAAGAATCCATTAAAGAATATTTATAAAACAATTGCTATAGCCATAAAATCTAGTAGCATTGTTCACTCCCTTAGCCAAAAGCCGATTGAGAGTAGCCCTATCACTCTTAGGGTTTATGTCTTCCAAATATCCACAAGGAAGGGGCTCCCCTGCATCCTATTTTCAACACCATTGGAGGTGTGACCTATCTTCTTGCTAAGTTTTTAGCCAATAAGCTTAAACCTCTTGTTGTTCAGATTGAATCATTTGTCAAAGATTTTCCTTTGTTTGTCAACGAATTAAAGGTTGGACCTTGTTGATAATTTTGTGAGTTTTGATGTGGTCTCCTTGTACTCTAATATCACCATTAATGATATCATTGAATTCATCAAGCGCATTACGGACCCAGATACAACTTATTTGGTTGAAATTTTTGTTACTTCTACTTTCTTTTGTTTTGAACGTAAATCCTATGAACAAATTTGTGGATTTTCCATGGGTTCCCCCCTTTCCCCAATGGTGGCTAATGCGTTTATGGAGGGCTTTGAATCTAAGGCCTTGTCCTTAGCTCTATTCCAGCTTAATCTTTCGAAAAGGTTTGTGTATGACACTTGCATCATCTGGTCTAATGGTCGGGAAAAGTTGGAGCTCTTTTTGTAGCATCTTAACAATCCATCTAGTTCCATAAAGTTTACTATGGACTGTGAAATCGATGTCAACCTCCCTTTCCTCGACATTCTTATTTCAAAGAGAGATGGTGGTTCTTTCTCCCACCAGGCTTTTCGAAAGAAAACTCACACCGAATAATATCTTCATGCGAATTCACATAATTTCCCTGTTCAAAAGCTAGGTGTTCTCAACACCTTAGCCACTTAGGAATTACGAGTTTCTGATGAAAACCACCTCAATGATGAAAAAACTCATCTCCTTATTGTTTTTAATAAAAGTGGTTATAGTAAGTGTCAATGTATTAGAGCCTTCCTTATTGCTAAAAAGGGTCCTAGGATTAAAATTGATCTTAAAGATCGGTTTTCAGGGGTGCATCTTCTGTTTATACAAGGAACCACATACAAGACTACTAAGATCCCGAAGAAGCATAAGGTTACTTCGACATTTAGGCCCCTAAACACTATCTGAATCTCCCTAAGGTCAGTGAAGGACCTTGTGAACCCTAAATATGGGAAAGGTGTTTATGTCATCCCTTGTTCCTGTGGGACTCTGTACATTGGTGAAACTGGTCGCTCAATTAATCAGAGGATTGTTGAGCATGCAACTGACATCAAACATGGAAAGTCACGCTCCTCCGTTTTGGCAGAGCATGTGGAAAAGACAAAACATTACATCTCCATTGAAGAGGCTAGGGTCATTGCAAGGATTGATCATTTTCATCACTGTAAGTTTAGGGAGGCCTTGGAAATTGAAAGGAACTCTATCAATCTGAATAGAGACGATGGTGAAGTATTAATAGGTGTTGGATCCCTACCTTTTATTCCTAAGTTTTTATAATATTTACTTATTTATTTTAATCGAATTGTTGGTATTCCTTTATTTCTTATTTATTTACTTTTAAATTTTCCGGGACCATATTATTTTATTTTTGGATTTAAATAATAAAATTGAGTTAATTCATTATTTTGATTTATATTTTATATTTATTTTGTTTTTTAATTTTAATATTACTATTTTTAGTTTTATGGTTTAGAATAGTTAACTTTGAACTTATTATTTTTACTATTTTTTTTTATTATTATTATTATTTTTCTAGTTTTATTGTTTAGGATAAGTAAGTTTGACCTTATTATTATTTATCTTCATTTTGATTAAAATAATATTAATAATAATAAATTTAATTTAGTTCTTCATTTACAACTAATTTCCATCTATTACTTGATTTTAATTAAAAAAATGTTTATTAATTAATGATAATTTTTTAGTCAAAACTAATTGTTATATTCTAACGGCTAGAAGACAACTCTCTTAATTATTTAATCTAATGCCATGATTTGGTTCTTCATCTTTTCCTGAAGATGAACCACACTAGATGGTTCCAAACGGGCCGACTTAAAGTTTTTTAGGTCATTTTTATTGATCTCTCAACCTTCAAAATATATATTTTTCAAACATTTGATTGGACCATAATTTGAAAGTCTTGCTGCAATTTTTATATATTATAATGTAGTGTTGATAACTTCCTCACATATTTTATGCCATAATTTATGGATATATTTGCAATATTCATACATGATATATAGATATTTGTGCATTTATTTTTTATTCTTAATCTTTGTAGGAAAATGATCTAAAACTAAATCCAGTCATATGCTTCTAAGGAGTTACTTCCCACCATTATTTAGGGTTTTCCTTAGCACTTATGTAGGATTTAAACTGTAAATGTGGACTTACTAGTGACTACTACCCACAAAAACTTATCCAAATCATTGTGTCTAAGAAATAAATTAATTTATCGACGTTTCAATTTAGTACGAGTTAAATTGTAAATGTGGACTTACTAGTGACTACTACCCACAAAAACTTATCCAAATCCTTGTGTCTGAGCAATAAATTAATTTATCGATGTTTCAATTTATTAGTTCTTTGATTTCAGACTTATGTGATCCATATTGTTATTTAGAATGTCTTTCAGATTAATCACATCATTAGTTTGAGGTCTATGTTTAGGTCGACGTTTCTAACCATCTAATGTGGTTCATCCTCTAGGATTTGATTTGACTCTTGACTAATATTAATTTAAGATTGGCCAATATATGTTATATTTTTATGCAATTTTTTCCAAAACATAAATTCTAATTTAAGTTATTGGGACTAAGCTACCTTACGGCACTGATTTATATTAATAAAACAAATTTTAGTTTAAAAAATGTAATTATAAAATATAATGTAATTATAATTTATAAAATCATTTGAATAATTAAAAGTTATCATTTTTAAATAATAATAAAAAGTAGGTGTAATCTAACTTATAGACGAAATATAATTTTTCACCTGAAAAGATGGCCATATATTCGAATGATTTGGTTGACTTAGAGGTCGGGAGGTTGAATTTTATGGAGGTTAGGTGGTTAAAACAAGTCGGAGTTGGGAGGTTCAATTTCATGGAGGTCAGGAGGTTAAAACAAGTCGGAGTCAGGGAGGAGGGAGATTAAAACAAGCTAGAGCTTCAATTTTATGAAAGAATGTGATTTTTTGTCGTTTAAAATGCATTTTTGAATGGATAAATGAATTCAACACCTAAAAAACTCCCTGGGGCACTCAAATTTAGCAAATTAAACAATTTAAACTGAAGTTTTTAAAAATATATGCTAGATTTTGATTAAAATTAACAAAAAAAATTGTAAAAAGAAAAAACCATTTTCTCAATAAATATATCAAAATTTTAAATTGACTACCTTTAATAAATATTATTTCCCTAACAAAGTACACTTTGCAATACCTTTAATAAATATTATTTCCTCAATAAAATACACTTGCAATCCAAAATTCAATTTGAATGAAATTTATTTTTAATATATAACAAACTTATGTCCATCTCAATGACACTTTTACATCCTTCACAAATTTTCAATCTTATCTCTAATTAAATGTGAATTATTGACTTTTTCATTAGTGACACAAATTTCAACCTTTTTTCTAGTTATACACCAATTTGATGACTCGCTTGAATGTGATCTTAAAATTAGATCAAAATAATAATACTATTATTCTTCACCATATTCCATTTGAATAGAGTTTACTTTTAATATATAAAAAACTTATGTCTATCTCATTCAGATTTTTCCATCCTTGACAACTTTTCAACCTTAGCTCTGATTAAATGCGAATTATTGACTTCGTAACAAAATTTCAACAGCTCCCAACAACAGATTTCCAGTTCCCTCCAGGAATTGCACAGTTTCTGCTGTCAACCTCCCGACAGTTGACTGCCTATTCCCCTTAGGAATTACGCAATTTTTGTTGCTAGTGACCCAACAGCTAGCTGTCATTTCACTCCAAGAATTGCACAGTTTTGGCTACCAGGCTCTCGGCCAGTTCCTCCAAAAAATTGCACAAATTTCTGCCTGCTAATCCTCCATGCAGCTCGACCTGTTCCTCCAAAAAATTGCACAAATTTTTATGTCAATCCCTTGCTTCCCACTCATTCTAGAAAATGCGTAGATTCTTTCTACCTTGCCTTCCTGTAGCCTAGATTGTCCCTCCCAAAATTTATGGAATTTTTCCTTCTAGCCAAGCCAAACCTCACGGATAGTCACTGTCGACTTCGATTTCCCATCTTCATCACCCAATGACTCTTGCACAGTTTTCATCAGTAGTGCCTGGAGCCATCATCCCGCATTCCAACCTTGCTGCCTCTCCCAGTTACCTGCATCCAAAATGATCATGTGTCATGGTAGACTAGGAGGTTTTTGGATTTTATGTCATCTCATCATGAGTGACTGCAGTTATAGGTACACTAACAAACATAGCGTGACGACGAATGGGATGAATGAAGGGAGCACATGTAGAAGGACAGATTCACCAACAAACAAAAAAATAATGCATGTGAAGATATGTGCTCGCGAACAAATGATCATGCAAAGATGTGTTCGCAGACGGACAGATGAGCAAACATGCAAGACATGCTCGCAGACGAATGAACGAACGAACATCCACCTTTCACGAACAGGCAAGCTTGTCAAGCCTTCCAACATACAAGCAAGAAGAAACGTGCCAAAGCAACATCAAGTGAACCAACAACCATCGAAGACTTCACACACTTTACCATGCAGAGGTGAAGATGTAACACACCATGAAGACATCCGTCACCCAACGACACTGCAACTCGACATGCACTCCAGCAGCAACATGAATGTACCAGCACTGTCATGTCGAGTTGTGTCATGAGTCATATTGTCCAAATCTCCACTGTGGGCCATGTTTTCGATCAATGTAATGTAACGTGGAAGTCCAAGGGACCCACTTGTTGTACAAAGAGTCATGTAAAGTCGAAAAGTCATGGAAGTCAAACAAGAGGGTAGTCGAATAGCTACAAGGGTGAGTTTCACCCTTGGCTATAAATACCTCCTCATTTGTACATGTAAAGGAATTTTCACCTGAGCTCCTCCCACATAGCCAAGAGAGTTTATAATCTTTTCTTTGAGGAGTAAGTAGTGGCTCCAACACCCTGCACATGGGGTTAGTGATGTATGGTATAAGGATGTGTCTTGGAACTTTCGCTTAATTCAAAGGTTGCTAATAGGCCAACACTTTTTCACACATGTATTGTAATTGTTGTAAGACTAATATTGAACACTTGTAATGCATGTTTCTTTAACCTGTGTTGAACACTTGAACTTATTTCACTTGTTGTAATGCATAATCTGTTAATGAAAATGTGTTGTACATGTTGTTAACGCTGTCTCACCCATGGTGGCTATCTCCCCGGACATCAGACATACCTTTCACATAAAACTTGTTGTAACAATCGTTTAACTCATGTGCACTCATCCGCTGAGTGTTGTACATGTTATTTTCCCTTGATTGTTGTGACTGCCACGTCCATGTGGACTGCTCCTCTAGAAGCTATGCACGTCATGTTGTGTTGTGTGTTCTTAGCAGAGTTGGAGATTCCTCCCAACAGACTTGGGACTCACTTTCACCCTCTCCCTCTACAGTGAAAGAACCATTGACACAAGTAACACTAGCAATCACCAAGCACACGAACATCACTTCTCAAAGACAAAGCATACCACTCTCCTGTGCTGACAAGCAAGAGTTGAGGCAAATCCTTAAGACAATGGAAACCAGGCCATCATACCGGATGGGACTCCCACACCAAACAGTGTGAGGTCTAGTTGGGACTTCATACCGGGGTGATCGCCTGAATGTTGGCAGGTCCAGCCCCGTCAATAGGACTTTGGCCAAAATTTTGTTACTCAAGGGAAGTATGTCAGGGAATTATTTAAGAAATTCAGAATGGATTAGTGTAAAGCTACTTCAGTAACTATACAAAAGAATGTTAAATTTCATAATGATGATGGTTCTAAAGAGGTGGATACTACATTGTACAAACAACTGGTTGGAAGTTTGATTTATTTGACTACAACCTGACCTGGCTTAGCATATTCAGTCAGTGTGTTGAGTCAGTTCATTACGAAACATCTTGAAAGTCTTTGGGTGGAAGCAAAGGGTGTCTTAAGGTATCTTCAAGGAACCATAAATTTTTGCATTAAATATACTAATTCTTTTGATGTTAAACTGACAAGCTATTCATATTCATATTGAGGTGGAGATTTGAATGATAGAAGATCTATAACAGGGTATGCTTCCAACATTGGGTTTGGGATCATTTCTTGCTGTAGTAAAAAGTAGAGTATTGTATATTTATCACCAACATAGGCATAGTATCAAGTTGTATGTACATCCACTTGTGAAGCAATTTGGTTGAGGGGACTCATTCATGATAAAGGATAAGAACAAAAGGATGCTACAGTGATAAAATGTGACAACCAAAGTTCAATCAAGCTGGAAAATAATATTGTTTTTCATAAAAAAAAAAAACATATTGATACTCAATTTCATTTTGTTAAAGAAAAGATTCAATCCAAAGAGATTTTTATTGAATATTGTAGCACCTGTGAAGATGTTGTTGATATATTCACCAAGCCTCTTGGGAAGACTAAATTTGAATTGTTTAAGGAGATGTTAGGCGTGCAAGTGAATCTTTTCTCTATTAACGGGGAGAGTTGAAAATTAATGTAGAAAGTTTGTTTCATAGTTGTGTGTGTCCTAGATTAGAGTTAGCTCGTATATTCTAGGAGATGGTTTTTATCTCGCTAAATTGAATGTAAACTTATATATTTCTAATTTAAACATTAATGAGATAGAGCATATTGCTTGGACAATCTCCGGGTGTAGTTTTCTCACCTATGAGATGCTAGTTTTCAATGTGTAAGTTTCATTCAAGTTTTGTCTTTCCATTTTTTAACACAGTACACTCTATCTCATTAATCATTATATCAGAAATATATAAGTTTATATTCAACTTAAGGAGATAAAAAGCATCTCCTAGAAAATAGGAACTAACTCTAATCTAGGACACACACAACCGTGAAACAAACTTTCTACATTAATTTTCAACTCTTGTTTATATGAGAATATAATGTTTCTTTAATCCTTTCACTTTTTGTTAATGTCGATAGGTGCCATTTAGCAAATGACAAGATAATTTTTTAATCATATTTAGTAAATTTCATAATTTAAACATGTTTTAAACAAGATATTTATATAAACAAGTTATGTGTGAGAATTATGCATTGATATAAATGAGATTGAGAATATGATGGCATTTTTAATTCTAATCCATCATATTTGGGAAAATGATTTATTTATCAACTTCGGGATACTTATCAAAGTAATTAACCATGGTACAACAAAACATTCTACAAAGTATTCCTCACCTTACTCAATGTCGAATAATGAAATAATTTCAAGTTATTTATCATTCTTATTATGCCTGCCACAACTTGTATTATGCATTTGATAATAGGCTGATCACCTATTACTTGGTCAAATAAAGTAAATAATTCTCAATTTTACAAAGTAAAACTTTAAAGATTAATACTTTTATTTATTAAAAAAAAAACATTTTTCTATAATGTTATTAGTTGTAATTTTAAAAATTTTATTATAGCATGCTTTGTAATTCAGGATATGATAATAACACTTAAATTTAATACTAGTCAAATCATATTAACTTTTCTCTCCTTTATAATTGCACAAACTCTTTCAAATTTCATTTCATTATCACCAAACTCATTCACTTAGATTTTCATAAAAAACAAAGCTTGTTCAGTTAGATTTTCATAAGAAACAACGTCTTTCTTCAAATGTATGCCCGACCAAGATGTGCATTTCGCCAGAGAATCCGAAGTATATGAGTGAGCTTACTATGGGAGTGATGGATTGATTGTCTCTGAATTTGATGTGGAGGGTACCGGGATTTAAGCCTCCAGGGTTTGAGAGACCGAGAAACTATGATAGAAATCAGATATCCGAATGTGAGGAGGGTTTAGGATATGCGGTGTTGACCTACTCTCCCTCTGATCAGACGACCCTCTCGGCTGCTCACTTTCTTTGACGACCTCGATCTCATTTCCACGTGTTTGGCAGAGACTAAGCTTTACACGGCTTTAAGTAATCACATATTTTGAAGCTCTTGTAATTTGGAGGAGCTGCTTAATTCATATATTTAATGAAATTATTATTATTTATCTTCTTTGGGCATAGACTTTTAAGTGTGTTCATTAATGTGTGATATATTTTTTTATTTGTAATTTTTATTAAAGTAAAAATTTTCAATTTTTTGAAAAGTTCTCAAAGTCAAGACTTCCATTTATGAGAATTAGGTGAATTTTTATTTTTATTTTTAAGTTTATTTATTTATTTTTTTGAATAGTTGAAATATATCTTTTAACTAATTTAAAATTTAATATAAATTTGTTAAAAATTTGAATGGTATAGTTTATATAGTTTGAATGTTTTAGTGATATTTTAAAGTATTGAATTTATTTATGTATTTAAAAGTATACTTTAAATTACTAAAAAGTTGTATTATTGGATTTAGATTAAAAATATCAAAAGATGAGTTTTGTCTAAACTTTGTTAAAATGGTAAATTTGAGTGGTTAAAGTGTATAGAATGAGTATCATCAAAATTGTATTTCAAATGATTAAAAATAGTGATCTCACCAAAAAGTACGTAGTCACATTTCATAATAATAATAATAAAATAAAAGACATATTTCATAATAATAATAATAAAATAAAAGACATATTTACCATTGATAATTATTTTCTAAATTTAAATTTAAAATCATAAATTTATTTACGAGAATTTCAATTAAAGATATTGATTTATTTTAAAACAAATCATATTATAACATTTTGACTTATTTCAAAACAAACCATATTACAAGATTTTGATTTATTTCAAAACAAACTATATTACAAGATTTTGATTTATCTAACAAACCATATTACAAGATTTTGGTTTATCTGAAAACAAACTATATCAAAAGATAAATACACAAAGGTGGAACTTTACTTGGTTAAAAAAAAATGAATTTATCCATTTATTATGCAACATTTGGCAATAGAAGGGCCACCTATTACTTTGGTCAAACAGAGTAAATAATTCTAATTTTACAAAATGAAACTTTAGAGATTAATTTTTTATTTATTGAAAAAAATTATTAGCATTTACCTATAATGCTATTAGTTGTAATTTTAAAGAACTTATTGGAACATGCCTTGTAATTGGTGATATGACGGTAATATTTGAAATTTAATGATAGTCAAAACATATCAACTTTTCTCTCCTTGATAATTGCACAAACTCTTGTTGATTTCATTTCATTAAAATACAATAGCACAAAAACTAGCTCTATTAGATTTCCATGAAAAAATGATGCCATTCTCCAAATGTATTCCCGACCAAGTTGTGCATTTAGGGAAAGAAGCCAAAGTATAACAATGTAGATAAATCAAATACACCACTAGGTATGGATCAATATTATCCTAATATTATCCTATTATGATGTGATATTATTAATTATTAATTTTTCTATTTTATTATAACATTTGTTTATATATAAGTATGTTATTATTTGATTCATATTATTTTTTCTTTTAAAATGTGCTTACCAATCACTTATGATTGGATATTTATTATTTATTATTTTATTTTGATTTCATTTAATAAAATAAAATTATAGATTTTACTATCTAATAACAAAATAAATATCAATTTAAAAATAGATTTTTTTTTTTACTTTTTAATATTTAATAAAAACATTCACTAACATAATAATTACTCATTTTAAATTTAATTTTTTATAATTATTTTAAATTATTTAATTTTATTCTAATTAAATATAATATTAAATTGAATTAGCATTATTTTAATTGATTTAATTTCATTAATAAAAATATTTTATATCATTCCATTATAAAATTATTATTTTTTAAAAAATTTATAAATTATATATATATATATATATATTTTAAAATTTAGTATACTATTACAATTTTTATCGTTATACTATTTCTTATAAAAGCAAAATAGCATCCATCATCATATTAAAAATAAGCTTCCATATATTTTCAATTTTCTAATAAATTTTCATTATATTAATAAGTGGTTGGACACTTTCACAATTATTCATATTGTTGTTGGAGACTTCCATAATAGAACTGTGTAATATTTGTGATCTACCGAATGTTTCGAATGGTAATTCCATTCATCATCAAGGACCAAAGAACTTTCATTATATTTTTAACATTCTCTTCAAATAAGTACAATATTATCTTGATGATGATTATTTTAATTGATTTTATTTTATTAACAAAATTATCTTAGATTATTTAATTGATTTAAATTTTTTGAAAAAAAAATATTTATATTATTTATAATTATTTATTTATTAATTTTCTGAATTATATAAATTAATTTATTATTTATTATGTTAAAATTTTATAAAATTAAATTTTATGTTATTAAATAAGATAAAATGGAAACACAACTTTTTCTAAAATGAGAAAAAGTCATATAACATAGTATAAAACAAAATTGCATGATCACATTTTAGAAAACATTTCTAATATGATTTTAAAGTCTATAACCTTATTGCTACTAAACTTTCATTGGAAAATAATGTTGTACATTATTTTTGTAAATTGCATGATCACATTTTACAAAACATTTCTGATTTGATTTTAAAGCTTACGAGTGTATCCCAAAAAAATGTTTGTTGTATTAGACATTTGGTAATCAGTTGACCACTATTACTTTAGTCATACACGGTAAATAATAAATTACAAATAACTTAATACCTCAATTTACCAATCAGTGGAATCTAAATTGACCCAATTCTAAACCTTAATAATAACTTAAATTTAATATTTTTACTTTAATTTAATTATATTTAAATTAAATGACAAGTATTAACTAATATGTAGCTTGTATTTCCATGATAATAATCTTTATTTCCATAATGATAATGT
Source organism: Pinus tabuliformis (assembly GCA_031772625.1). Taxonomy (NCBI): domain Eukaryota; kingdom Viridiplantae; phylum Streptophyta; class Pinopsida; order Pinales; family Pinaceae; genus Pinus; species Pinus tabuliformis. Next base: position 801,655,005 of record CM062818.1, on the reverse strand, counting down.
GAAGCTAATAATACTGCTCATTTTCATCATACAAATGATACAAGGATTAGTATTTGAAGACAGGTGTCCATTACTATCAACAGCTGTTTAGCGCCATTATCCCAATAAAAGGTAAATCTGCGTTTAGTCAATTCACAAAGCAAAAAACTCCATTTATAAAATCACAATAAAGCCATGTTCTGTGTATTCAAAAAAGCGAAAGAAGGAAGCTCCATCTATAAAAGGTAGTTGTCATTGGCTTCGATCGTTCCATCTTAATTTTGTATTTTGTTCGAACCGATCTCGGGTTGATTCCTTTTCTTTCATCGCCGTTTTATCCACTTCCAGCGCTATTTTATTTGTTTTCAGGTTTCTTTCTTATATTGGTTCGTTCAGATTTCTTTCATTTGTTTCCAGGTTTCATTCTTGTATTTGTTCCTTTAGATTTCTTCTTTTCTAATGGTGAATCACATTTTGATCTTTTACCTTCTTGATTTCATATCCAAGGGCATGACATGGCTAGACAAAACCCTATTGTGCAATAAAATGATTTAATGTAATGGAATTCATTTGACATGAAAAAGTTTAAACAGGTAATGTTCTCCTTTTTCTTTTACTTTTATTTTTCAAAATTGGGTGCCCCTAATGAAAAGTTCATTTGTGACTTGGTATTGTTGTGATGGTATTGAATTTATAATTTTGGTTTTATTTAACTTTTATTTAAATAACTTATTCTTTATTTTTTTATGATTTATTTTAAAGTGTTTAGATTTTTTTTGTATGTAGGGGAACATGTAATGTAATGGATATAAAGGAAAGGTTAGTTTTCACATTTAAAAAAGGAAAGATTTGCTTGATTTTATAGTTCAAAATTACAAAATTGTTTACTATCGAGTTGAAGAGAATCCCAAGTTTCCTATATGATTCACAATGCTATTACATATGATGTCAAATAAATTTCATGAGTTTTATCATATGTTATATGAGACAGAGTTTCAAGAAATAATTAGTTAGTACCATTTAATTCAAATTATAGTATGATGGTAACTGTGGGTTTTTAGTGTTGTCCAATTTGATTTGTTCACTCTAATCATGGTTTCCAGTCTAGTCTAATTTCAAGTATCCATGCCCACCTTTAGATTTAGATAACGTCCATATGTTTAGCCATATGAAATAAAATTGGCTGGATTCAATAGGCCTAGAGTTTGAAGGTGTCAATAGTACTTGTCTAAGGAAACTAAGCACAACCTTAGACAACACTCAATATTCCACATATTGTCCACTCTACTCCAAACACCTGTATTATGATCAAATAATTGCCCATGATTCTGGATTTGACCCTTCAACTTTGTTGAACGCTCGCTTAGCATAATGAATTCTCCATTTAAAATGAGTACATGGAATCAATATCACTCTTGGTTCATAAGAAGTATAGCCTCCTTGTTTTCTGGTTTAACATCATATTCTTCTACAATGCGAAGATCATTTTTATCGTTGTCGTGTCCTTCAAAGATATAGATAAGGCCACTATGATAAACATAACATTCGAAGAAGGATACAACCATCCCCATGTCTTCTTTATGGTGCCATTTACCCATCATGAAGTCATAGATAGATAAAGAATTCATTTCTTCCCAACAAGAGGGATTCTGCTTCTTTTATACCCAAAGACAAAAGAGGGGAATCTTGCTGAAAAATTGGGGAATTAAAGGAAGTCAATTCCAGGAGCCCCATTGAGGGTCATATAGAGTCATCCCATAAGTCTTGGTGGCCTACCACTTAGACAGCTTCACCTGAGGAATAGCCTAAATCAAACATATAAATTGCTTGTTAGTCCTAGAGATCTTTTCGTCCTTGTAGAACAACGAGATACTCACCATAGACTCGTAGCTTCTTCAAAGAAATTTGAGTTTATCGTTGAAATTGTAAGAGACTATGAGAAAGTTCTCTCAACTGATTTTGATATGGAATATTGGGAATAATATCCACTAATCCCACTACAATTTCTCAAATTACTCCAACATAAGCATAAACTAGTTGATAATTAAATCACAAGTATTAGAAGTTGTTTAGACTTTCTAAAATCAAATTAAGGGTATGAGAAAATAAAGAGAAAATAATGTGGAATATTGTGCTGAAAATGCTTGAAAGTCTTTTGATAAAAAAAAATTAAGAGTATGAGAAAATATGGGAAAAAACTAAAAATATTGTGCTAAAAACACTAGGGAATCTTGTGCTAAAAACCATTGAAGTGTATGAGTGAACATAAATAAAACCACAAAAATCTTGTTGTAGAAAGGAATTGAGGGTATGAGCAAAGAGTAGATCGATGAGACTGTGATATACGTAAAGTGAAGGGTGGTCATTACAAGAGAATGTGAAGATGGGTTGTCAGATGGAGCATTCACATCGACCATTAGTCATCCCCATGATGAATGGGTTTCTTCCGCATGTGATGGTTCACTGTTGAAAAGTGAATGACAACATATTGTAGACATTTAAAATATTTTTATAGGCTCTAGATAGGCGACGAAAGTCCTCATAGCAACTTCCCCTGAAAAACACCTTCAGTGTAATAAGAAATGTGACAGTAATATGAGGAAATCTCAAGTTGTGTTCCATTAATTTTACTTGATTGCGAGTGTAATGATAACATCCAAAATCTATGAACAAATAAGTTGTTATTGTATAAATTGAAAATGGGTGGTTGACACTCCAGAGTGAATTGAGCATGGATGGAATTTGATAGGGCACAAGTGATTTTCCTTTCCCATCAACATTTTTTATTGAAATACAACCAAATACAACCAAAATTTTGACAGGGTGATTTTCTCCTCAAATATAGTCAAAACATTTACCTTCCCATTAACATTCTTTGTGAAAGTGATCGAAACAAGCACTTGAGTTGTAGAAATTATCAAATTTGATGGGTGTTTTAAATTGGAAATTCCTACCTTGGAAGTGGGTCTTCTAGCATATTAATGTATATCTCACTAATCCTTAAAATTAATGTTTAGGATGTGGATGGATTGAGTTGCTTGTGTTTGATGTGAATAAGGAACGAGGATTCAATATAAATAAAAAAAACATCCCATTAAGTTACCCATATCAAGAAATTAAATATTGAGAGTAAATGCAAGGAAAATTTTAGGGGCTAATATTCGCTGAGTGGGCTAATTTTCCATGATTTTTCCACAAAAAACATTCGTCAATTTCCAATTTTATAAAAGATGTTTCGCCCAAATTTTAGAATATAAAATTATTTTACCTGAAAAATCGCCAACATTATATAGAGACTATATATAAAATCATTATAAATTTGAATAATTTTACAAATATATCAATAAACATCTTATAGTTTGCATATCAGGGATTAGTGAGATTTGCCAATGTTTTTAAACTTCAAGAAAATTTTCCATCCTTAAAATTTCCCTTGATTAAGTGTGGGAGTGTTAGAGGAATTATCAGCATTGGGGATTGGTAATGGTACATTGGTAATGGTGTTGGGGTTAGTGTTGCTACTGGTGGGCATAACTGTTAATGCTTGAAATTGTGATTGTTGCAGTGATTTGTGTTGCAACAGGTAAGGCTATTGTAGTATTGGCATTGATTACTATGGCAATAGCTACAAGAGCAACCCTTATTACAACTCACTTGGAAGATATTAAAGTGGTTGAGCTGAAAGCATTGTGACCACAAATCCCCATAATTTCTTCAACATGACCTTATGAGTGGAGATTGTAGCTTTTGTTATGGCAAGAGCTTTTTCACTTAGAACACTTTCATTGGAGTTGCGAGTGCCTATTTTGATTTTCGATCTGGTAGCACCAAATCCCAACAAATAGAAGATGAAACCAAAAGTTGCTACAATAGTTAAGATAATAAATAATTCATACAATATTATTACACAATAGAGTTGTAATTCAAGAATTGGAGTCCATTGAATTACTTGAGAATAAAAGAATAAATAGACACAAAATTTTGTGGAGAGATCATCTAGAATAATCTTAGAAAGTTAATAATAGTCACACTAATTTTCATTCTTATATTTATGGCTCATTATTTCTTAAATTTAGATTTTGCATTCAATCTATGCAAACTACATTCAAACTACATGAAGACCCTTAATTATGACTACTTGTCTCTACCGGTCTAAGTTGTAGTTAGGATTACAACACTTGAAATTAATTCAAAAGGTTGTTTGGTTGTCCTCAGTTCTATATTGTACAATCATTTTTTTCTATTTTGTCTCCAAACTCTAAATTTTGCATAGGTTTTCTTGTTCCTCACCTTCAGCTTTACTTTGATCTTCTACAGGTGGTAGAAAGCCTTTGCACGTAGGTCAATCCTTTTACTTCCCTCTAAACAGATGTACACACTCAAGTGATTTAAATGTTTTTCCTCATGACAACGCAAACACTCAACAAGGAAAGTAGTCACCCTAACCTTCAATAGATATTTTAAATGAGTTTTTTCGTTGCAGGTTAACCCATTATTAACACTTCCATCCACCCCTACTATCCATGATTGGGGTTTTCTATTTCTTATGATTGGTGCTTTCAATTTCATTACTATAAATTAGGCATATGCTTAATCTGGCAGAACTCCTTGTTATCCAAGATTAGGACTTCCCCTAGGTGTGTTGCTACTTGCATCCGGATACAATATCGGATTATGATGAATTATTATATGTTTGCATCATTGCATTCTCACAAATTAATTTGTAAAATTCGATGGTTTTGAAGTGTACTTGAAAAGGTTATCTATTTGGAAAACTTATCATTAACAGATTGACCAATGCAGAGAGAAAGAATTACTAATCCAAATAATACAACTAATTTTGCTGACGTGTTCCACAGAATGGAGAAACACAGATTGTCATCCAAGTTTTTGAAAATTCCAAGGAAAATGATCGTATAATATGAAAATTTAAGAAAATAAGTGAAATGTTTGTAACCCTTGAGTGCAACTAAATCTTGAAGATGATAGTGTGAACGAATCTATATACACGACACTAGAGATGCACTACAATTTCTATTTAGTGGATAGCCATGGGCATCTTATTGATATATTTGGCAGCCATGAAGAGAAAAATGATTTAGCAGGAGACACAGGCTCCGGTATCGATACCAAATTGGCCACATACTGTATTGCAGTGGGATTGGGATACTTCGACGGGTTAGTGCTGGTCTGGCCGAAAATTTGAGCCTATCAGAAGCTTGGTTTTGGTCCAAAATTCCCAAGAAACTCGCTTTTTTGTTAAGCTCCATTAATTTTGCACAATTGCTGCCTATAATTATGGAATTGCAGTCTTTCCTTAACTTATGGAAACCAACTGAAGTAGTTTCCTTAAGTTAAGAAAATCAACTGCAATTACTAAATTTATAATTGGGAGCTACTAAAGTGGTCCATCACTTTGATTCGAGTTCTCTGCCTTGATTTGTGGGACATCTAACACATGGCTATTAGAAGCTTGATGGAAGCTTAGCTACATGTTCATCTGTTTGGTCCCCAAGCTCATCTCTCAATCCCCTTCAGTTTTACACCATCTAGCTGAGATAGCAGAGCTTGGAAGTACCTTCAGAATTTTGTATGTTTTTCTTTTGCTTGGATTGAAGCTGGAGTGTTGAAGAAGAAGCAAGTGGACTGTGGCCTGCATCAAAACATCACCAATGGCTGGAGGTAATTCGTATCCCTGGGCATTAAGTTTCAATGATTCTTTTCAGTTCTTTCCGCATGCAGAATCACTGTTGAAACTATAGAATATCTAACATTTGGTATCAGAGCCCTTTTACCTCTGCCTTGCTATGTGTTGCCCAAGAAACAAATTCTTATTTTTGGGCATGGCCTATTAAGCATAACAAGTGTATGCGTAGAGGATTCCGGCTTTGTGCTGTTTAGAAACCCTATGCGTGCATTTCTTATATGTACATATTCAATTAATGTTTGCCAGTATCTCATATTCAAACGTATTGACCAGCAGTCGAATGCCATATTCAAAAAGTATAATTTAACAGTTTCTATGTTAGTTCCAGATTCTTTATGCTTCATTTACTAAGTATAATGCCAGGCTCTGTATGTATCAATTACCAGTCAACCCGGTATTATAGCTGGTAACATTAATTTAGTGATCCTGGCGTTATGGTCAATCTTACGTTTTTGACATAGCATACTGGTGAATTTTACAACGCAAACATGGCTTTAGCCAGTATATGCTTTTGTTGGTTTCTGTTGTGGACCTTAAGTAATTTTCTTTAAAATTAATCTTCAGTTGTGTTATTCAGAGCTTCTTGTGATTTTAGGAAATCTAAAGTTGGAGTGATCTTTTTGAATAGTTCATGGCTACGGCAATGGCTTGGACCCTAATACCAATACCTAGTGTACCAAACCTTGAAATTATTTTTATAGATCACTTGTAGCATCTTTGAAAAATTGAATGGCATGAGAATTTTTGAGCTTTTTGGAATTGCATTAGCAACGATGGGCTGGGGTGTGGTTGCAAGCCTGGAAATATACCCACCATTTGCAGGAGCTGCTGTTTCTGCCATAACATTAGTTGTGGCATTTGGATTTGCTGTCTCACGCCCATGCTTAACACTGAAGACGATGGAAGATGCCGTCAATTTTCTTAGTAAAGAAACAGTGGTTCAGGCTATTGCGCGAGCTTCCACAAAGGTCAGCCATTCGTTGGTGCATCTGTTGGGTATTTTTCAGTTCTGTTTTTTCTTGCTGGTCGTGCATTGACTGTTCTTTTGTCACCTCCTGTGGTAGTCTATTCCCCTAGGGTGTTTCCTGTATATGTTTATGATGCACATGCAGATTCTGCGAAGAATGTCAGTTCTTCTTTAATTGAGCTTTGAGGAAAGTTTTTTTTTTTATTATTATTATTAGATATCTTAATTGCATGAAGATATCAAAATACAGGCATAGATAAACTGAATTTATTTTGCAGGTTGTAGAAATATACAGAAAAGTTATTCATATAAACTTCACAGTTATTTTTGTGATCTTTCACACAGGGCGCGAATTAACTTATATTTTTCCTAGTAAAATTTTTATGGCATATCGATGAATTTTTTATGGTACTTTAATTTTGCTTATTTATTTATTACAAATCCTTGACATTCTGGAGAAATTTATGATAGGACTCAATATTTGAAATGGTTTAGTCTTTTGTTTTGAATATTTCAAATTTGCAATTTTGTTTGCAAATTATTTAAAGAAATAATTTATAACTTTTGAGCCCATTTTGTAATTAATTTAAGAATTAGTCTTAAATAAATTA